>OX638066.1:21825866-22425866 GCA_951804385.1 Trifolium dubium
AAAACTTTAATTACGACTATATATTGGATGGACTCCCTTATAAAGGATTTAAAAGATTTATTTAGACTATTATACTAATATATTCAACTTTGGTTACTTCTTGGTGAGCCAATTTTGTGTAAAGTTTCTCCAAATTCTCATAGGTACCAAAAACAGGACGATTTTATTCTTAAAGATTGAAACTTTAAGTACGACTATATATTGGATGGACTCCCTTCTAATGGATTTAAAAGCTTTAATTAGACTATTATATTAATATATTCAACTTTGGTTACTTCTTGGTGAGACAATTTTGCCTAAAGATTCTTCAAATTCCCACAGGTACCAAACCAGGGTGATTTTCTTCCCAAAGTTTGAAAACTTTAATTACGACTATGTATTGGATGGACTCCATTCTAAAGGATTTAAAAGCTATATTTAGACTATTATACTAATATATTCAAGTTTGGTTACTTCTTGGTGAGCCGATTTTGTATAAAGTTTCTCTAAATTCCCATAGGTACCTAAATAGGACTATTTTCGTCCCAAAGTCTGAAAGTTTTAATTACGACTATATATTGGATGGACTTCTTATAAAGGATTTAAAAGATTTATTTAGACTATTATACTAATATATTCAACTTTGGTTACTTCTTGGTGAGCCAATTTTGTGTAAAGTTTCTCCAAATTCTCATAGGTACCGAAACAGAACGATTTTCTTCTTAAAGATTGAAACTTTAAGTACGACTATATATTGGATGGACTCCCTTCTAATGGATTTAAAAGCTTTAATTAGACTATTATATTAATAGATTCAACTTTGGTTACTTCTTGGTGAGCCAATTTTGCCTAAAGTTTCTTCAAATTCCCACAGGTACCAAACTAGGGTGATTTTCTTCCCAAAGTTTGAAAACTTTAATTACGACTATATATTGGATGGATTCCATTCTAAAGGATTTAAAAGCTATATTTAGACTATTATACTAATATATTCAACTTAGGTTACTTCTTGGTGCGCCAATTTTGTCTAAAGTTTCTCCAAATTCTCATAGGTAGCAAAAACAGGACGATTTTCTTCTTAAAGATTGAAACTTTAAGTACGACTATATATTGGATGGACTCCCTTATAATGGATTTAAAAGCTTTAATTAGACTATTATATTAATATATTCAACTTTGGTTACTTCTAGGTGAGCCAATTTTGCCTAAAGTTTCTTCAAATTCCCACAGGTACCAAACAAGGGTGATTTTCTTCCCAAAGTTTGAAAACTTTAATTACGACTATGTATTGGATGGACTCCATTCTAAAGGATTTTAAAGCTATATTTAGAATATTATACTAATATATTCAACTTAGGTTACTTCTTGGTGAGCCGATTTTGTATAAAGTTTCTCCAAATTCCCATAGGTACCAAAATAGGACTATTTTTGTCCCAAAGTCTGAAAACTTTAATTACGACTATATATTGGATGGACTCCCTTCTAAAGGATTTAAAAGCTTGAATTAGACTATTATAGTAATATATTCAACTTTGGTTACTTCTTGGTGAGCCAATTTTGCCTAAAGTTTCTCCAAATTCCCATAGGTACCAAAAACAGGACGATTTTGTTCTTAAAGATTGAAACTTTAAGTACGACTATATATTGGATGGACTCCCTTATAAAGGATTTAAAAGCATTAATTAGACTATTATAGTAATATATTCAACTTTGGTTACTTCTTGGTGAGCCAATTTTGCCTAAAGTTTCTCCAAATTCCCACAGGTACCAAACTAGGGTGATTTTCTTCCCAAAGTTTGAAAACTTTAATTACGACTATATATTGGATGGATTCCATTATAAAGGATTTTAAAGTTATATTTAGACTATTATACTAATATATTCAACTTTGGTTACTTCTTGGTGAGCCAATTTTGCATAAAGTTTCTCCAAATTTCCATAGGTACCAAAATAGGACTATTTTCTTCCCAATGTGTGAAAACTTAAATTACGACTATATATTGGATGGACTCCCTTCTAATGGATTTAAAAGATTTATTTAGACTATTATACTAATATATTCAACTTTGGTTACTTCTTGGTGAGCTAATTTTGTCTAAAGTTTCTCCAAATTCTCATAGGTAGCAAAATCAGGACGATTTTCTTCTTAAAGATTGAAACTTTAAGTACCACTATATATTGGATGGACTCCCTTCTAAAGGATTTAAAAGCTTTAATTAGACCATTATATTAATATATTCAACTTTGGTTACTTCTTGGTGAGCCAATTTACATAAAGTTTCTCCAAATTCCCATAGGTACCAAAATAGGACTATTTTCTTCCCAAAGTTTGAAAAGTTTAATTACGACTATATGTTGGATGGACTCCCTTCTAAAGGATTTAAACGATTTATTTAGACTATTATACTAATATATTCAACTTTGGTTACTTCTTGGTGAGCCAATTTTGTCTAAAGTTTCTCCTAATTCTCATAGGTACCAAAAACAGGACGATTTTCTTCTTAAAGATTGAAACTTTAAGTACGACTATATATTGGATGGACTCCCTTATAAAGGATTTAAAAGCTTGAATTAGACTATTATAGTAATATATTCAACTTTGGTTACTTCTTGGTGAGCCAATTTTGTCTAAAGTTTCTCCTAATTCTCATAGGTACCAAAAACAAGACGATTTTCTTCTTAAAGATTAAATCTTTAAGTACGACTATATATTGGATGGACTCCCTTATAAAGGATTTAAAAGCATTAATTAGACTATTATACTAATATATTCAACTTTGGTTACTTCTTGGTGAGCTAATTTTGTCTAAAGTTTCTCCAAATTCTCATAGGTAGCAAAAACATGACGATTTTCTTCTTAAAGATTGAAACTTTAAGTACGACTATATATTGGATGGACTCCCTTATAATGGATTTAAAAGCTTTAATTAGACTATTATATTAATATATTCAACTTTGGTTACTTCTAGGTGAGCCAATTTTGCCTAAAGTTTCTTCAAATTCCCACAGGTACCAAACAAGGGTGATTTTCTTCCCAAAGTTTGAAAACTTTAATTACGACTATGTATTGGATGGACTCCATTCTAAAGGATTTTAAAGCTATATTTAGAATATTATACTAATATATTCAACTTAGGTTACTTCTTGGTGAGCCGATTTTGTATAAAGTTTCTCCAAATTCCCATAGGTACCAAAATAGGACTATTTTTGTCCCAAAGTCTGAAAACTTTAATTACGACTATATATTGGATGGACTCCCTTCTAAAGGATTTAAAAGCTTGAATTAGACTATTATAGTAATATATTCAACTTTGGTTACTTCTTGGTGAGCCAATTTTGCCTAAAGTTTCTCCAAATTCCCATAGGTACCAAAAACAGGACGATTTTGTTCTTAAAGATTGAAACTTTAAGTACGACTATATATTGGATGGACTCCCTTATAAAGGATTTAAAAGCATTAATTAGACTATTATAGTAATATATTCAACTTTGGTTACTTCTTGGTGAGCCAATTTTGCCTAAAGTTTCTCCAAATTCCCACAGGTACCAAACTAGGGTGATTTTCTTCCCAAAGTTTGAAAACTTTAATTACGACTATATATTGGATGGATTCCATTATAAAGGATTTTAAAGTTATATTTAGACTATTATACTAATATATTCAACTTTGGTTACTTCTTGGTGAGCCAATTTTGCATAAAGTTTCTCCAAATTTCCATAGGTACCAAAATAGGACTATTTTCTTCCCAATGTTTGAAAACTTAAATTACGACTATATATTGGATGGAATCCCTTTTAAAGGATTTAAAAGCTTTAATTAGACCATTATAGTAATATATTCAACTTTGGTTACTTCTTGATGAGCCAATTTTGTCTAAAGTTTCTCCAAATTCTCATAGGTACCGAAAACAGAACGATTTTCTTCTTAAATATTGAAACTTTAAGTACGACTATATATTGGATGGACTCCCTTCTAATGGATTTAAAAGATTTATTTAGACTATTATACTAATATATTCAACTTTGGTTACTTCTTGGTGAGCTAATTTTGTCTAAAGTTTCTCCAAATTCTCATAGGTAGCAAAATCAGGACGATTTTCTTCTTAAAGATTGAAACTTTAAGTACGACTATATATTGGATGGACTCCCTTCTAAAGGATTTAAAAGCTTTAATTAGACCATTATATTAATATATTCAACTTTGGTTACTTCTTGGTGAGCCAATTTACATAAAGTTTCTCCAAATTCCCATAGGTACCAAAATAGGACTATTTTCTTCCCAAAGTTTGAAAAGTTTAATTACGACTATATGTTGGATGGACTCCCTTATAAAGGATTTAAACGATTTATTTAGACTATTATACTAATATATTCAACTTTGGTTACTTCTTGGTGAGCCAATTTTGTCTAAAGTTTCTCCTAATTCTCATAGGTACCAAAAACAGGACAATTTTCTTCTTAAAGATTGAAACTTTAAGTACGACTATATATTGGATGGACTCCCTTATAAAGGATTTAAAAGCTTGAATTAGACTATTATAGTAATATATTCAACTTTGGTTACTTCTTGGTGAGCCAATTTTGTCTAAAGTTTCTCCTAATTCTCATAGGTACCAAAAACAAGACGATTTTCTTCTTAAAGATTAAATCTTTGAGTACGACTATATATTGGATGGACTCCCTTATAAAGGATTTAAAAGCATTAATTAGACTATTATAGTAATATATTCAACTTTGGTTACTTCTTGGTGAGCCAATTTTGCATAAAGTTTCTCCAAATTTCCATAGGTACCAAAATAGGACTATTTTCTTCCCAAAGTTTGAAAACTTAAATCACGACTATATATTGGATGGACTCCCTTCTAAAGGATTTAAAAGCTATAATTAGACCATTATAGTAATATATTCAACTTTGGTTACTTCTTGGTGAGCCAATTTTGCCTAAAGTTTCTCCAAATTCCCATAGGTACCAAAAACAGGACGATTTTGTTCTTAAAGATTGAAACTTTAAGTACGACTATATATTGGATGGACTCCCTTATAAAGGATTTAAAAGCATTAATTAGACTATTATAGTAATATATTCAACTTTGGTTACTTCTTGGTGAGCCAATTTTGCCTAAAGTTTCTCCAAATTCCCACAGGTACCAAACTAGGGTGATTTTCTTCCCAAAGTTTGAAAACTTTAATTACGACTATATATTGGATGGATTCCATTATAAAGGATTTTAAAGTTATATTTAGACTATTATACTAATATATTCAACTTTGGTTACTTCTTGGTGAGCCAATTTTGCATAAAGTTTCTCCAAATTTCCATAGGTACCAAAATAGGACTATTTTCTTCCCAATGTTTGAAAACTTAAATTACGACTATATATTGGATGGAATCCCTTCTAAAGGATTTAAAAGCTTTAATTAGACCATTATAGTAATATATTCAACTTTGGTTACTTCTTGATGAGCCAATTTTGTCTAAAGTTTCTCCAAATTCTCATAGGTACCGAAAACAGAACGATTTTCTTCTTAAATATTGAAACTTTAAGTACGACTATATATTGGATGGACTCCCTTCTAATGGATTTAAAAGATTTATTTAGACTATTATACTAATATATTCAACTTTGGTTACTTCTTGGTGAGCTAATTTTGTCTAAAGTTTCTCCAAATTCTCATAGGTAGCAAAATCAGGACGATTTTCTTCTTAAAGATTGAAACTTTAAGTACGACTATATATTGGATGGACTCCCTTCTAAAGGATTTAAAAGCTTTAATTAGACCATTATATTAATATATTCAACTTTGGTTACTTCTTGGTGAGCCAATTTACATAAAGTTTCTCCAAATTCCCATAGGTACCAAAATAGGACTATTTTCTTCCCAAAGTTTGAAAAGTTTAATTACGACTATATGTTGGATGGACTCCCTTATAAAGGATTTAAACGATTTATTTAGACTATTATACTAATATATTCAACTTTGGTTACTTCTTGGTGAGCCAATTTTGTCTAAAGTTTCTCCTAATTCTCATAGGTACCAAAAACAGGACGATTTTCTTCTTAAAGATTGAAACTTTAAGTACGACTATATATTGGATGGACTCCCTTATAAAGGATTTAAAAGCTTGAATTAGACTATTATAGTAATATATTCAACTTTGGTTACTTCTTGGTGAGCCAATTTTGTCTAAAGTTTCTCCTAATTCTCATAGGTACCAAAAACAAGACGATTTTCTTCTTAAAGATTAAATCTTTGAGTACGACTATATATTGGATGGACTCCCTTATAAAGGATTTAAAAGCATTAATTAGACTATTATAGTAATATATTCAACTTTGGTTACTTCTTGGTGAGCCAATTTTGCATAAAGTTTCTCCAAATTTCCATAGGTACCAAAATAGGACTATTTTCTTCCCAAAGTTTGAAAACTTAAATCACGACTATATATTGGATGGACTCCCTTCTAAAGGATTTAAAAGCTATAATTAGACCATTATAGTAATATATTCAACTTTGGTTACTTCTTGGTGAGCCAAATTTGCCTAAAGTTTCTCCAAATTCCCACAGGTACCAAACCAGGACAATTTTATTCCCAAAGTTTGAAAACTTTAATTACGACTATATATTGGATGGATTCCATTCTAAAGGATTTTAAATCTATATTTCGACTATTATGTTAATATATTCAACTTTGGTTACTTCTTGGTGAGCTAATTTTGTCTAAAGTTTCTCCAAATTCTCATAGGTAGCAAAATCAGGACGATTTTCTTCTTAAAGATTGAAACTTTAAGTACGACTATATATTGGATGGATTCCCTTATAAAGGATTTAAAAGCTTGAATTAGACTATTATAGTAATATATTCAACTTTGGTTACTTCTTGGTGAGCCAATTTTGCATAAAGTTTCTCCAAATTTCCATAGGTACCAAAATAGGACTATTTTCTTCCCAAAGTTTGAAAACTTAAATTATGACTATATATTGGATGGACTCCCTTCTAAAGGATTTAAAAGCTTTAATTAGACCATTATAGTAATATATTCAACTTTGGTTACTTCTTGGTGAGCCAATTTTGCCTAAAGTTTCTCCAAATTCCCACAAGTACCAAACTAGGGTGATTTTCTTCCCAAAGTTTGAAAACTTTAATTACGACTATATATTGGATGCATTCCATTATAAAGGATTTTAAAGTTATATTTAGACTATTATACTAATATATTCAACTTTGGTTACTTTTTGGTGAGCTAATTTTGTCTAAAGTTTCTCCAAATTCTCATAGGTAGCAAAATCAGGACGATTTTCTTCTTAAAGATTGAAACTTTAAGTACGACTATATATTGGATGGACTCCCTTATAAAGGATTTAAAAGCTTTAATTAGACCATTATAGTAATATATTCAACTTTGGTTACTTCTTGGTGAGCCAATTTACATAAAGTTTCTCCAAATTCCCATAGGTACCAAAATAGGACTATATTCTTCCCAAAGTTTGAAAAGTTTAATTACGACTATATGTTGGATGGACTCCCTTCTAAAGGATTTAAACGATTTATGTAGACTATTATACTAATATATTCAACTTTGGTTACTTCTTGGTGAGCCAATTTTGTCTAAAGTTTCTCCTAATTCTCAAAGGTACCAAAAACAGGACGATTTTCTTCTTAAAGATTGAAACTTTAAGTACGACTATATATTGGATGGATTCCCTTATAAAGGATTTAAAAGCTTGAATTAGACTATTATAGTAATATATTCAACTTTGGTTACTTCTTGGTGAGCCAATTTTGCATAAAGTTTCTCCAAATTTCCATAGGTACCAAAATAGGACTATTTTCTTCCCAAAGTTTGAAAACTTAAATTATGACTATATATTGGATGGACTCCCTTCTAAAGGATTTAAAAGCTTTAATTAGACCATTATAGTAATATATTCAACTTTGGTTACTTCTTGGTGAGCCAATTTTGCCTAAAGTTTCTCCAAATTCCCACAAGTACCAAACTAGGGTGATTTTCTTCCCAAAGTTTGAAAACTTTAATTACGACTATATATTGGATGGATTCCATTATAAAGGATTTTAAAGTTATATTTAGACTATTATACTAATATATTCAACTTTGGTTACTTTTTGGTGAGCTAATTTTGTCTAAAGTTTCTCCAAATTCTCATAGGTAGCAAAATCAGGACGATTTTCTTCTTAAAGATTGAAACTTTAAGTACGACTATATATTGGATGGACTCCCTTCTAAAGGATTTAAAAGCTTTAATTAGACCATTATATTAATATATTCAACTTTGGTTACTTCTTGGTGAGCCAATTTACATAAAGTTTCTCCAAATTCCCATAGGTACCAAAATAGGACTATTTTCTTCCCAAAGTTTGAAAAGTTTAATTACGACTATATGTTGGATGGACTCCCTTATAAAGGATTTAAACGATTTATTTAGACTATTATACTAATATATTCAACTTTGGTTACTTCTTGGTGAGCCAATTTTGTCTAAAGTTTCTCCTAATTCTCATAGGTACCAAAAACAGGACGATTTTCTTCTTAAAGATTGAAACTTTAAGTACGACTATATATTGGATGGACTCCCTTATAAAGGATTTAAAAGCTTGAATTAGACTATTATAGTAATATATTCAACTTTGGTTACTTCTTGGTGAGCCAATTTTGTCTAAAGTTTCTCCTAATTCTCATAGGTACCAAAAACAAGACGATTTTCTTCTTAAAGATTAAATCTTTGAGTACGACTATATATTGGATGGACTCCCTTATAAAGGATTTAAAAGCATTAATTAGACTATTATAGTAATATATTCAACTTTGGTTACTTCTTGGTGAGCCAATTTTGCATAAAGTTTCTCCAAATTTCCATAGGTACCAAAATAGGACTATTTTCTTCCCAAAGTTTGAAAACTTAAATCACGACTATATATTGGATGGACTCCCTTCTAAAGGATTTAAAAGCTATAATTAGACCATTATAGTAATATATTCAACTTTGGTTACTTCTTGGTGAGCCAAATTTGCCTAAAGTTTCTCCAAATTCCCACAGGTACCAAACCAGGACAATTTTATTCCCAAAGTTTGAAAACTTTAATTACGACTATATATTGGATGGATTCCATTCTAAAGGATTTTAAATCTATATTTCGACTATTATGTTAATATATTCAACTTTGGTTACTTCTTGGTGAGCCAATTTTGTCTAAAGTTTCTCCTAATTCTCAAAGGTACCAAAAACAGGACGATTTTCTTCTTAAAGATTGAAACTTTAAGTACGACTATATATTGGATGGATTCCCTTATAAAGGATTTAAAAGCTTGAATTAGACTATTATAGTAATATATTCAACTTTGGTTACTTCTTGGTGAGCTACTTTTGTCTAAAGTTTCTCCAAATTCTCATAGGTAGCAAAATCAGGACGATTTTCTTCTTAAAGATTGAAACTTTAAGTACGACTATATATTGGATGGACTCCCTTCTAAAGGATTTAAAAGCTTTAATTAGACCATTATAGTAATATATTCAACTTTGGTTACTTCTTGGTGAGCCAATTTTGCCTAAAGTTTCTCCAAATTCCCACAAGTACCAAACTAGGGTGATTTTCTTCCCAAAGTTTGAAAACTTTAATTACGACTATATATTGGATGGATTCCATTATAAAGGATTTTAAAGTTATATTTAGACTATTATACTAATATATTCAACTTTGGTTACTTTTTGGTGAGCTAATTTTGTCTAAAGTTTCTCCAAATTCTCATAGGTAGCAAAATCAGGACGATTTTCTTCTTAAAGATTGAAACTTTAAGTACGACTATATATTGGATGGACTCCCTTATAAAGGATTTAAAAGCTTTAATTAGACCATTATAGTAATATATTCAACTTTGGTTACTTCTTGGTGAGCCAATTTACATAAAGTTTCTCCAAATTCCCATAGGTACCAAAATAGGACTATATTCTTCCCAAAGTTTGAAAAGTTTAATTACGACTATATGTTGGATGGACTCCCTTCTAAAGGATTTAAACGATTTATGTAGACTATTATACTAATATATTCAACTTTGGTTACTTCTTGGTGAGCCAATTTTGTCTAAAGTTTCTCCTAATTCTCAAAGGTACCAAAAACAGGACGATTTTCTTCTTAAAGATTGAAACTTTAAGTACGACTATATATTGGATGGATTCCCTTATAAAGGATTTAAAAGCTTGAATTAGACTATTATAGTAATATATTCAACTTTGGTTACTTCTTGGTGAGCCAATTTTGCATAAAGTTTCTCCAAATTTCCATAGGTACCAAAATAGGACTATTTTCTTCCCAAAGTTTGAAAACTTAAATTATGACTATATATTGGATGGACTCCCTTCTAAAGGATTTAAAAGCTTTAATTAGACCATTATAGTAATATATTCAACTTTGGTTACTTCTTGGTGAGCCAATTTTGCCTAAAGTTTCTCCAAATTCCCACAAGTACCAAACTAGGGTGATTTTCTTCCCAAAGTTTGAAAACTTTAATTACGACTATATATTGGATGGATTCCATTATAAAGGATTTTAAAGTTATATTTAGACTATTATACTAATATATTCAACTTTGGTTACTTTTTGGTGAGCTAATTTTGTCTAAAGTTTCTCCAAATTCTCATAGGTAGCAAAATCAGGACGATTTTCTTCTTAAAGATTGAAACTTTAAGTACGACTATATATTGGATGGACTCCCTTCTAAAGGATTTAAAAGCTTTAATTAGACCATTATAGTAATATATTCAACTTTGGTTACTTCTTGGTGAGCCAATTTACATAAAGTTTCTCCAAATTCCCATAGGTACCAAAATAGGACTATATTCTTCCCAAAGTTTGAAAAGTTTAATTACGACTATATGTTGGATGGACTCCCTTCTAAAGGATTTAAACGATTTATGTAGACTATTATACTAATATATTCAACTTTGGTTACTTCTTGGTGAGCCAATTTTGTCTAAAGTTTCTCCTAATTCTCATAGGTACCAAAAACAGGACGATTTTCTTCTTAAAGATTGAAACTTTAAGTACGACTATATATTGGATGGATTCCCTTATAAAGGATTTAAAAGCTTGAATTAGACTATTATAGTAATATATTCAACTTTGGTTACTTCTTGGTGAGCCAATTTTGCCTAAAGTTTCTCCAAATTCCCATAGGTACCAAAAACAGGACGATTTTGTTCTTAAAGATTGAAACTTTAAGTACGACTATATATTGGATGGACTCCCTTATAAAGGGTTTAAAAGCATTAATTAGACTATTATAGTAATATATTCAACTTTGGTTACTTCTTGGTGAGCCAATTTTGCCTAAAGTTTCTCCAAATTCCCACAAGTACCAAACTAGGGTGATTTTCTTCCCAAAGTTTGAAAACTTTAATTACGACTATATATTGGATGGATTCCATTATAAAGGATTTTAAAGTTATATTTAGACTATTATACTAATATATTCAACTTTGGTTACTTCTTGGTGAGCCAATTTTGCATAAAGTTTCTCCAAATTTCCATAGGTACCAAAATAGGACTATTTTCTTCCCAAAGTTTGAAAACTTAAATTACGACTATATATTGGATGGACTCCCTTCTAAAGGATTTAAAAGCTTTAATTAGACCATTATAGTAATATATTCAACTTTGGTTACTTCTTGGTGAGCCAATTTTGTCTAAAGTTTCTCCAAATTCTCATAGGTACCGAAAACAGAACGATTTTCTTCTTAAATATTGAAACTTTAAGTACGACTATATATTGGATGGACCCCCTTCTAATGGATTTAAAAGATTTATTTAGACTATTATACTAATATACTCAACTTTGGTTACTTCTTGGTGAGCTAATTTTGTCTAAAGTTTCTCCAAATTCTCATAGGTAGCAAAATCAGGACGATTTTCTTCTTAAAGATTGAATCTTTAAGTACGACTATATATTGGATGGACTCCCTTCTAAAGGATTTAAAAGCTTTAATTAGACCATTATAGTAATATATTCAACTTTGGTTACTTCTTGGTGAGCCAATTTACATAAAGTTTCTCCAAATTCCCATAGGTACCAAAATAGGACTATATTCTTCCCAAAGTTTGAAAAGTTTAATTACGACTATATGTTGGATGGACTCCCTTCTAAAGGATTTAAACGATTTATGTAGACTATTATACTAATATATTCAACTTTGGTTACTTCTTGGTGAGCCAATTTTGTCTAAAGTTTCTCCTAATTCTCAAAGGTACCAAAAACAGGACGATTTTCTTCTTAAAGATTGAAACTTTAAGTACGACTATATATTGGATGGATTCCCTTATAAAGGATTTAAAAGCTTGAATTAGACTATTATAGTAATATATTCAACTTTGGTTACTTCTTGGTGAGCTAATTTTGTCTAAAGTTTCTCCAAATTCTCATAGGTAGCAAAATCAGGACGATTTTCTTCTTAAAGATTGAAACTTTAAGTACGACTATATATTGGATGGACTCCCTTCTAAAGGATTTAAAAGCTTTAATTAGACCATTATAGTAATATATTCAACTTTGGTTACTTCTTGGTGAGCCAATTTACATAAAGTTTCTCCAAATTCCCATAGGTACCAAAATAGGACTATATTCTTCCCAAAGTTTGAAAAGTTTAATTACGACTATATGTTGGATGGACTCCCTTCTAAAGGATTTAAACGATTTATGTAGACTATTATACTAATATATTCAACTTTGGTTACTTCTTGGTGAGCCAATTTTGTCTAAAGTTTCTCCTAATTCTCAAAGGTACCAAAAACAGGACGATTTTCTTCTTAAAGATTGAAACTTTAAGTACGACTATATATTGGATGGATTCCCTTATAAAGGATTTAAAAGCTTGAATTAGACTATTATAGTAATATATTCAACTTTGGTTACTTCTTGGTGAGCTACTTTTGTCTAAAGTTTCTCCAAATTCTCATAGGTAGCAAAATCAGGACGATTTTCTTCTTAAAGATTGAAACTTTAAGTACGACTATATATTGGATGGACTCCCTTCTAAAGGATTTAAAAGCTTTAATTAGACCATTATAGTAATATATTCAACTTTGGTTACTTCTTGGTGAGCCAATTTTGCCTAAAGTTTCTCCAAATTCCCACAAGTACCAAACTAGGGTGATTTTCTTCCCAAAGTTTGAAAACTTTAATTACGACTATATATTGGATGGATTCCATTATAAAGGATTTTAAAGTTATATTTAGACTATTATACTAATATATTCAACTTTGGTTACTTTTTGGTGAGCTAATTTTGTCTAAAGTTTCTCCAAATTCTAATAGGTACCGAAAACAGGACGATTTTCTTCTTAAAGATTGAAACTTTAAGTACGACTATATATTGGATGGACTCCCTTCTAATGGATTTAAATGATTTATTTAGACTATTATACTAATATATTCAACTTTGGTTACTTTTTGGTGAGCTAATTTTGTCTAAAGTTTCTCGAAATTCCCATAGGTACCAAAATAGGACTATTTTCTTCCCAAAGTTTGAAAACTTTAATTACGACTATATGTTGGATGGACTCCCTTCTTAAGGATTTAAAAGATTTATTTAGACTATTATACTAATATATTCAACTTTGGTTACTTCTTGGTGAGCCAATTTTGTCTAAAGTTTCTCCTAATTCTCAAAGGTACCAAAAACAGGACGATTTTCTTCTTAAAGATTGAAACTTTAAGTACGACTATATATTGGATGGATTCCCTTATAAAGGATTTAAAAGCTTGAATTAGACTATTATAGTAATATATTCAACTTTGGTTACTTCTTGGTGAGCTAATTTTGTCTAAAGTTTCTCCAAATTCTCATAGGTAGCAAAATCAGGACGATTTTCTTCTTAAAGATTGAAACTTTAAGTACGACTATATATTGGATGGACTCCCTTATAAAGGATTTAAAAGCTTTAATTAGACCATTATAGTAATATATTCAACTTTGGTTACTTCTTGGTGAGCCAATTTACATAAAGTTTCTCCAAATTCCCATAGGTACCAAAATAGGACTATATTCTTCCCAAAGTTTGAAAAGTTTAATTACGACTATATGTTGGATGGACTCCCTTCTAAAGGATTTAAACGATTTATGTAGACTATTATACTAATATATTCAACTTTGGTTACTTCTTGGTGAGCCAATTTTGTCTAAAGTTTCTCCTAATTCTCATAGGTACCAAAAACAGGACGATTTTCTTCTTAAAGATTGAAACTTTAAGTACGACTATATATTGGATGGATTCCCTTATAAAGGATTTAAAAGCTTGAATTAGACTATTATAGTAATATATTCAACTTTGGTTACTTCTTGGTGAGCCAATTTTGCCTAAAGTTTCTCCAAATTCCCACAAGTACCAAACTAGGGTGATTTTCTTCCCAAAGTTTGAAAACTTTAATTACGACTATATATTGGATGGATTCCATTATAAAGGATTTTAAAGTTATATTTAGACTATTATACTAATATATTCAACTTTGGTTACTTCTTGGTGAGCCAATTTTGCATAAAGTTTCTCCAAATTTCCATAGGTACCAAAATAGGACTATTTTCTTCCCAAAGTTTGAAAACTTAAATTACGACTATATATTGGATGGACTCCCTTCTAAAGGATTTAAAAGCTTTAATTAGACCATTATAGTAATATATTCAACTTTGGTTACTTCTTGGTGAGCCAATTTTGTCTAAAGTTTCTCCAAATTCTCATAGGTACCGAAAACAGAACGATTTTCTTCTTAAATATTGAAACTTTAAGTACGACTATATATTGGATGGACCCCCTTCTAATGGATTTAAAAGATTTATTTAGACTATTATACTAATATACTCAACTTTGGTTACTTCTTGGTGAGCTAATTTTGTCTAAAGTTTCTCCAAATTCTCATAGGTAGCAAAATCAGGACGATTTTCTTCTTAAAGATTGAATCTTTAAGTACGACTATATATTGGATGGACTCCCTTCTAAAGGATTTAAAAGCTTTAATTAGACCATTATAGTAATATATTCAACTTTGGTTACTTCTTGGTGAGCCAATTTACATAAAGTTTCTCCAAATTCCCATAGGTACCAAAATAGGACTATATTCTTCCCAAAGTTTGAAAAGTTTAATTACGACTATATGTTGGATGGACTCCCTTCTAAAGGATTTAAACGATTTATGTAGACTATTATACTAATATATTCAACTTTGGTTACTTCTTGGTGAGCCAATTTTGTCTAAAGTTTCTCCTAATTCTCAAAGGTACCAAAAACAGGACGATTTTCTTCTTAAAGATTGAAACTTTAAGTACGACTATATATTGGATGGATTCCCTTATAAAGGATTTAAAAGCTTGAATTAGACTATTATAGTAATATATTCAACTTTGGTTACTTCTTGGTGAGCTAATTTTGTCTAAAGTTTCTCCAAATTCTCATAGGTAGCAAAATCAGGACGATTTTCTTCTTAAAGATTGAAACTTTAAGTACGACTATATATTGGATGGACTCCCTTCTAAAGGATTTAAAAGCTTTAATTAGACCATTATAGTAATATATTCAACTTTGGTTACTTCTTGGTGAGCCAATTTACATAAAGTTTCTCCAAATTCCCATAGGTACCAAAATAGGACTATATTCTTCCCAAAGTTTGAAAAGTTTAATTACGACTATATGTTGGATGGACTCCCTTCTAAAGGATTTAAACGATTTATGTAGACTATTATACTAATATATTCAACTTTGGTTACTTCTTGGTGAGCCAATTTTGTCTAAAGTTTCTCCTAATTCTCAAAGGTACCAAAAACAGGACGATTTTCTTCTTAAAGATTGAAACTTTAAGTACGACTATATATTGGATGGATTCCCTTATAAAGGATTTAAAAGCTTGAATTAGACTATTATAGTAATATATTCAACTTTGGTTACTTCTTGGTGAGCTAATTTTGTCTAAAGTTTCTCCAAATTCTCATAGGTAGCAAAATCAGGACGATTTTCTTCTTAAAGATTGAAACTTTAAGTACGACTATATATTGGATGGACTCCCTTCTAAAGGATTTAAAAGCTTTAATTAGACCATTATAGTAATATATTCAACTTTGGTTACTTCTTGGTGAGCCAATTTTGCCTAAAGTTTCTCCAAATTCCCACAAGTACCAAACTAGGGTGATTTTCTTCCCAAAGTTTGAAAACTTTAATTACGACTATATATTGGATGGATTCCATTATAAAGGATTTTAAAGTTATATTTAGACTATTATACTAATATATTCAACTTTGGTTACTTTTTGGTGAGCTAATTTTGTCTAAAGTTTCTCCAAATTCTAATAGGTACCGAAAACAGGACGATTTTCTTCTTAAAGATTGAAACTTTAAGTACGACTATATATTGGATGGACTCCCTTCTAATGGATTTAAATGATTTATTTAGACTATTATACTAATATATTCAACTTTGGTTACTTTTTGGTGAGCTAATTTTGTCTAAAGTTTCTCGAAATTCCCATAGGTACCAAAATAGGACTATTTTCTTCCCAAAGTTTGAAAACTTTAATTACGACTATATGTTGGATGGACTCCCTTCTTAAGGATTTAAAAGATTTATTTAGACTATTATACTAATATATTCAACTTTGGTTACTTCTTGGTGAGCCAATTTTGTCTAAAGTTTCTCCTAATTCTCAAAGGTACCAAAAACAGGACGATTTTCTTCTTAAAGATTGAAACTTTAAGTACGACTATATATTGGATGGATTCCCTTATAAAGGATTTAAAAGCTTGAATTAGACTATTATAGTAATATATTCAACTTTGGTTACTTCTTGGTGAGCTAATTTTGTCTAAAGTTTCTCCAAATTCTCATAGGTAGCAAAATCAGGACGATTTTCTTCTTAAAGATTGAAACTTTAAGTACGACTATATATTGGATGGACTCCCTTATAAAGGATTTAAAAGCTTTAATTAGACCATTATAGTAATATATTCAACTTTGGTTACTTCTTGGTGAGCCAATTTACATAAAGTTTCTCCAAATTCCCATAGGTACCAAAATAGGACTATATTCTTCCCAAAGTTTGAAAAGTTTAATTACGACTATATGTTGGATGGACTCCCTTCTAAAGGATTTAAACGATTTATGTAGACTATTATACTAATATATTCAACTTTGGTTACTTCTTGGTGAGCCAATTTTGTCTAAAGTTTCTCCTAATTCTCATAGGTACCAAAAACAGGACGATTTTCTTCTTAAAGATTGAAACTTTAAGTACGACTATATATTGGATGGATTCCCTTATAAAGGATTTAAAAGCTTGAATTAGACTATTATAGTAATATATTCAACTTTGGTTACTTCTTGGTGAGCCAATTTTGCCTAAAGTTTCTCCAAATTCCCATAGGTACCAAAAACAGGACGATTTTGTTCTTAAAGATTGAAACTTTAAGTACGACTATATATTGGATGGACTCCCTTATAAAGGGTTTAAAAGCATTAATTAGACTATTATAGTAATATATTCAACTTTGGTTACTTCTTGGTGAGCCAATTTTGCCTAAAGTTTCTCCAAATTCCCACAAGTACCAAACTAGGGTGATTTTCTTCCCAAAGTTTGAAAACTTTAATTACGACTATATATTGGATGGATTCCATTATAAAGGATTTTAAAGTTATATTTAGACTATTATACTAATATATTCAACTTTGGTTACTTTTTGGTGAGCTAATTTTGTCTAAAGTTTCTCCAAATTCTAATAGGTACCGAAAACAGGACGATTTTCTTCTTAAAGATTGAAACTTTAAGTACGACTATATATTGGATGGACTCCCTTCTAATGGATTTAAAAGATTTATTTAGAATATCATACTAATATATTCAACTTTGGTTACTTCTTGGTGAGCTAATTTTGTCTAAAGTTTCTCCAAATTCTCATAGGTAGCAAAATCAGGACGATTTTCTTCTTAAAGATTGAAACTTTAAGTACGACTATATATTGGATGGACTCCCTTATAAAGGATTTAAAAGCTTTAATTAGACCATTATAGTAATATATTCAACTTTGGTTACTTCTTGGTGAGCCAATTTACATAAAGTTTCTCCAAATTCCCATAGGTACCAAAATAGGACTATATTCTTCCCAAAGTTTGAAAAGTTTAATTACGACTATATGTTGGATGGACTCCCTTCTAAAGGATTTAAACGATTTATGTAGACTATTATACTAATATATTCAACTTTGGTTACTTCTTGGTGAGCCAATTTTGTCTAAAGTTTCTCCTAATTCTCATAGGTACCAAAAACAGGACGATTTTCTTCTTAAAGATTGAAACTTTAAGTACGACTATATATTGGATGGATTCCCTTATAAAGGATTTAAAAGCTTGAATTAGACTATTATAGTAATATATTCAACTTTGGTTACTTCTTGGTGAGCCAATTTTGCCTAAAGTTTCTCCAAATTCCCATAGGTACCAAAAACAGGACGATTTTGTTCTTAAAGATTGAAACTTTAAGTACGACTATATATTGGATGGACTCCCTTATAAAGGGTTTAAAAGCATTAATTAGACTATTATAGTAATATATTCAACTTTGGTTACTTCTTGGTGAGCCAATTTTGCCTAAAGTTTCTCCAAATTCCCACAAGTACCAAACTAGGGTGATTTTCTTCCCAAAGTTTGAAAACTTTAATTACGACTATATATTGGATGGATTCCATTATAAAGGATTTTAAAGTTATATTTAGACTATTATACTAATATATTCAACTTTGGTTACTTCTTGGTGAGCCAATTTTGCATAAAGTTTCTCCAAATTTCCATAGGTACCAAAATAGGACTATTTTCTTCCCAAAGTTTGAAAACTTAAATTACGACTATATATTGGATGGACTCCCTTCTAAAGGATTTAAAAGCTTTAATTAGACCATTATAGTAATATATTCAACTTTGGTTACTTCTTGGTGAGCCAATTTTGTCTAAAGTTTCTCCAAATTCTCATAGGTACCGAAAACAGAACGATTTTCTTCTTAAATATTGAAACTTTAAGTACGACTATATATTGGATGGACCCCCTTCTAATGGATTTAAAAGATTTATTTAGACTATTATACTAATATACTCAACTTTGGTTACTTCTTGGTGAGCTAATTTTGTCTAAAGTTTCTCCAAATTCTCATAGGTAGCAAAATCAGGACGATTTTCTTCTTAAAGATTGAATCTTTAAGTACGACTATATATTGGATGGACTCCCTTCTAAAGGATTTAAAAGCTTTAATTAGACCATTATAGTAATATATTCAACTTTGGTTACTTCTTGGTGAGCCAATTTACATAAAGTTTCTCCAAATTCCCATAGGTACCAAAATAGGACTATATTCTTCCCAAAGTTTGAAAAGTTTAATTACGACTATATGTTGGATGGACTCCCTTCTAAAGGATTTAAACGATTTATGTAGACTATTATACTAATATATTCAACTTTGGTTACTTCTTGGTGAGCCAATTTTGTCTAAAGTTTCTCCTAATTCTCAAAGGTACCAAAAACAGGACGATTTTCTTCTTAAAGATTGAAACTTTAAGTACGACTATATATTGGATGGATTCCCTTATAAAGGATTTAAAAGCTTGAATTAGACTATTATAGTAATATATTCAACTTTGGTTACTTCTTGGTGAGCTAATTTTGTCTAAAGTTTCTCCAAATTCTCATAGGTAGCAAAATCAGGACGATTTTCTTCTTAAAGATTGAAACTTTAAGTACGACTATATATTGGATGGACTCCCTTCTAAAGGATTTAAAAGCTTTAATTAGACCATTATAGTAATATATTCAACTTTGGTTACTTCTTGGTGAGCCAATTTACATAAAGTTTCTCCAAATTCCCATAGGTACCAAAATAGGACTATATTCTTCCCAAAGTTTGAAAAGTTTAATTACGACTATATGTTGGATGGACTCCCTTCTAAAGGATTTAAACGATTTATGTAGACTATTATACTAATATATTCAACTTTGGTTACTTCTTGGTGAGCCAATTTTGTCTAAAGTTTCTCCTAATTCTCAAAGGTACCAAAAACAGGACGATTTTCTTCTTAAAGATTGAAACTTTAAGTACGACTATATATTGGATGGATTCCCTTATAAAGGATTTAAAAGCTTGAATTAGACTATTATAGTAATATATTCAACTTTGGTTACTTCTTGGTGAGCTAATTTTGTCTAAAGTTTCTCCAAATTCTCATAGGTAGCAAAATCAGGACGATTTTCTTCTTAAAGATTGAAACTTTAAGTACGACTATATATTGGATGGACTCCCTTCTAAAGGATTTAAAAGCTTTAATTAGACCATTATAGTAATATATTCAACTTTGGTTACTTCTTGGTGAGCCAATTTTGCCTAAAGTTTCTCCAAATTCCCACAAGTACCAAACTAGGGTGATTTTCTTCCCAAAGTTTGAAAACTTTAATTACGACTATATATTGGATGGATTCCATTATAAAGGATTTTAAAGTTATATTTAGACTATTATACTAATATATTCAACTTTGGTTACTTTTTGGTGAGCTAATTTTGTCTAAAGTTTCTCCAAATTCTAATAGGTACCGAAAACAGGACGATTTTCTTCTTAAAGATTGAAACTTTAAGTACGACTATATATTGGATGGACTCCCTTCTAATGGATTTAAATGATTTATTTAGACTATTATACTAATATATTCAACTTTGGTTACTTTTTGGTGAGCTAATTTTGTCTAAAGTTTCTCGAAATTCCCATAGGTACCAAAATAGGACTATTTTCTTCCCAAAGTTTGAAAACTTTAATTACGACTATATGTTGGATGGACTCCCTTCTTAAGGATTTAAAAGATTTATTTAGACTATTATACTAATATATTCAACTTTGGTTACTTCTTGGTGAGCCAATTTTGTCTAAAGTTTCTCCAAATTCTCATAGGTACCGAAAACAGAACGATTTTCTTCTTAAATATTGAAACTTTAAGTACGACTATATATTGGATGTGAAATTCTGGCGTACTACTTATAATAAATTAACAGACAGAATAATGTGTGGTAAGATGTGCACACATTAACCAACCTTGCAGAATAAGTAACAAGGAAACATATAATGAAAAGCAGTAAAGAACACAAGATAATTGTTAACCCAGTTCAGTGTAACCACACCCAATCTGGGGGCTTCCAAGCCAGGAAGGAAATCCACTAATTAAAACAAATTCAAAGTCAAACTCCCCGTTTGCACTTCTCACTTTGTAATTACCCGTATAGACTTCTACCTGGGTACCCCGTAGGTAAGAGAAACCCGTCTCACTTCCACTTCAAAACAAATACAATCAACAGAATTAGAGAACACTCCCCAAAACAATAAACATCACTCGTACTTCAAAGCTTTGAGTGATTGACAATATTCCTTGCTTAAAAGCTTCGGATTACAACTCAATAAACTCAGTCCTTATGTATGCATCTAGGTGACACAAGCAAAGGCTCACAAATAACAATTAACAAAAGACTCAAACCCTAAAATTCTAATCTTCAATATTGGCTTGCCTGAATATTAGGTTTAGTCTTCTCACATAAATATAGTCTTCAGAATCTTCTAGGTCTTCAGACAAGTCTTGGGCTTCAAGAAAATAATTCCTTGTAATAATTCTTACCCAAGAAGTATAAATTTGAACCAAATAAAATATTCCCATGATTGGAAAATATTTTTTACAAATAAAATTAGGTTAACAAGTAACCTTGAAGGTTCATTGGACGCGCGCGACTTAGCCTGCAAGCAAGCGAAGTAAAAACAAAACATATCTTTCAAGAAAGATATGGCGCGTAAATAAGTGTTCAGGTTCCGGACTTCTAATAATGTGTACACATGGTTCTACACATCATGATATGCGCACATTGTCCTCCACATTGTGTTTTGCCAAAAATGAGGCCAACACAAAAACACTAACAGGATGGACTCCCTTCTAATGGATTTAAAAGATTTATTTAGACTATTATACTAATATATTCAACTTTGGTTACTTCTTGGTGAGCCAATTTTGCATAAAGTTTCTCCAAATTTCCATAGGTACCAAAATAGGACTATTTTCTTCCCAAAGTTTGAAAACTTAAATTACGACTATATATTGGATGGACTCCCTTCTAAAGGATTTAAAAGCTTTAATTAGACCATTATAGTAATATATTCAACTTTGGTTACTTCTTGGTGAGCCAATTTTGTCTAAAGTTTCTCCAAATTCTCATAGGTACCGAAAACAGAACGATTTTCTTCTTAAATATTGAAACTTTAAGTACGACTATATATTGGATGGACTCCCTTCTAATGGATTTAAAAGATTTATTTAGACTATTATACTAATATATTCAACTTTGGTTACTTCTTGGTGAGCTAATTATGTCTAAAGTTTCTCCAAATTCTCATAGGTAGCAAAATCAGGACGATTTTCTTCTTAAAGATTGAAACTTTAAGTACGACTATATATTGGATGGACTCCCTTCTAAAGGATTTAAAAGCTTTAATTAGACCATTATAGTAATATATTCAACTTTGGTTACTTCTTGGTGAGCCAATTTACATAAAGTTTCTCGAAATTCCCATAGGTACCAAAATAGGACTATATTCTTCCCAAAGTTTGAAAAGTTTAATTACGACTATATGTTGGATGGACTCCCTTCTAAAGGATTTAAACGATTTATGTAGACTATTATACTAACATATTCAACTTTGGTTACTTCTTGGTGAACCAATTTTGTCTAAAGTTTCTCCTAATTCTCATAGGTACCAAAAACAGGACGATTTTCTTCTTAAAGATTGAAACTTTAAGTACGACTATATATTGGATGGATTCCCTTATAAAGGATTTAAAAGCTTGAATTAGACTATTATAGTAATATATTCAACTTTGGTTACTTCTTGGTGAGCCAATTTTGCCTAAAGTTTCTCCAAATTCCCATAGGTACCAAAAACAGGACGATTTTGTTCTTAAAGATTGAAACTTTAAGTACGACTATATATTGGATGGACTCCCTTATAAAGGATTTAAAAGCATTAATTAGACTATTATAGTAATATATTCAACTTTGGTTACTTCTTGGTGAGCCAATTTTGCCTAAAGTTTCTCCAAATTCCCACAGGTACCAAACTAGGGTGATTTTCTTCCCAAAGTTTGAAAACTTTAATTACGACTATATATTGGATGGATTCCATTATAAAGGATTTTAAAGTTATATTTAGACTATTATACTAATATATTCAACTTTGGTTACTTCTTGGTGAGCCAATTTTGCATAAAGTTTCTCCAAATTTCCATAGGTACCAAAATAGGACTATTTTCTTCCCAAAGTTTGAAAACTTAAATTACGACTATATATTGGATGGACTCCCTTCTAAAGGATTTAAAAGCTTTAATTAGACCATTATAGTAATATATTCAACTTTGGTTACTTCTTGGTGAGCCAATTTTGTCTAAAGTTTCTCCAAATTCTCATAGGTACCGAAAATAGAACGATTTTCTTCTTAAATATTGAAACTTTAAGTACGACTATATATTGGATGGACTCCCTTCTAATGGATTTAAAAGATTTATTTAGACTATTATACTAATATATTCAACTTTGGTTACTTCTTGGTGAGCGAATTTTGTCTAAAGTTTCTCCAAATTCTCATAGGTAGCAAAATCAGGACGATTTTCTTCTTAAAGATTGAAACTTTAAGTACGACTATATATTGGATGGACTCCCTTCTAAAGGATTTAAAAGCTTTAATTAGACCATTATATTAATATATTCTACTTTGTTTACTTCTTGGTGAGCCAATTTACATAAAGTTTCTCGAAATTCCCATAGGTACCAAAATAGGACTATATTCTTCCCAAAGTTTGAAAAGTTTAATTACGACTATATGTTGGATGGACTCCCTTCTAAAGGATTTAAACGATTTATGTAGACTATTATACTAATATATTCAACTTTGGTTACTTCTTGGTGAACCAATTTTGTCTAAAGTTTCTCCTAATTCTCATAGGTACCAAAAACAGGACGATTTTCTTCTTAAAGATTGAAACTTTAAGTACGACTATATATTGGATGGATTCCCTTATAAAGGATTTAAAAGCTTGAATTAGACTATTATAGTAATATATTCAACTTTGGTTACTTCTTGGTGAGCCAATTTTGCCTAAAGTTTCTCCAAATTCCCATAGGTACCAAAAACAGGACGATTTTGTTCTTAAAGATTGAAACTTTAAGTACGACTATATATTGGATGGATTCCCTTATAAAGGGTTTAAAAGCATTAATTAGACTATTATAGTAATATATTCAACTTTGGTTACTTCTTGGTGAGCCAATTTTGCCTAAAGTTTCTCCAAATTCCCACAAGTACCAAACTAGGGTGATTTTCTTCCCAAAGTTTGAAAACTTTAATTACGACTATATATTGGATGGATTCCATTATAAAGGATTTTAAAGTTATATTTAGACTATTATACTAATATATTCAACTTTGGTTACTTCTTGGTGAGCCAATTTTGCATAAAGTTTCTCCAAATTTCCATAGGTACCAAAATAGGACTATTTTCTTCCCAAAGTTTGAAAACTTAAATTACGACTATATATTGGATGGACTCCCTTCTAAAGGATTTAAAAGATTTAATTAGACCATTATAGTAATATATTCAACTTTGGTTACTTCTTGGTGAGCCAATTTTGTCTAAAGTTTCTCCAAATTCTCATAGGTACCGAAAACAGAACGATTTTCTTCTTAAATATTGAAACTTTAAGTACGACTATATATTGGATGGACTCCCTTCTAATGGATTTAAAAGATTTATTTAGACTATTATACTAATATATTCAACTTTGGTTACTTCTTGGTGAGCTAATTTTGTCTAAAGTTTCTCCAAATTCTCATAGGTAGCAAAATCAGGACGATTTTCTTCTTAAAGATTGAATCTTTAAGTACGACTATATATTGGATGGACTCCCTTCTAAAGGATTTAAAAGCTTTAATTAGACCATTATAGTAATATATTCAACTTTGGTTACTTCTTGGTGAGCCAATTTACATAAAGTTTCTCCAAATTCCCATAGGTACCAAAATAGGACTATATTCTTCCCAAAGTTTGAAAAGTTTAATTACGACTATATATTGGATGGACTCCCTTCTAAAGGATTTAAACGATTTATGTAGACTATTATACTAATATATTCAACTTTGGTTACTTCTTGGTGAGCCAATTTTGCCTAAAGTTTCTCCAAATTCCCACAGGTACCAAACTAGGGTGATTTTCTTCCCAAAGTTTGAAAACTTTAATTACGACTATATATTGGATGGATTCCATTATAAAGGATTTTAAAGTTATATTTAGACTATTATACTAATATATTCAACTTTGGTTACTTCTTGGTGAGCCAATTTTGCATAAAGTTTCTCCAAATTTCCATAGGTACCAAAATAGGACTATTTTCTTCCCAAAGTTTGAAAACTTAAATTACGACTATATATTGGATGGACTCCCTTCTAAAAGATTTAAAAGCTTTAATTAGACCATTATAGTAATATATTCAACTTTGGTTACTTCTTGGTGAGCCAATTTTGTCTAAAGTTTCTCCAAATTCTCATAGGTACCGAAAACAGAACGATTTTCTTCTTAAATATTGAAACTTTAAGTACGACTATATATTGGATGGACTCCCTTCTAATGGATTTAAAAGATTTATTTAGACTATTATACTAATATATTCAACTTTGGTTACTTCTTGGTGAGCTAATTTTGTCTAAAGTTTCTCCAAATTCTCATAGGTAGCAAAATCAGGACGATTTTCTTCTTAAAGATTGAAACTTTAAGTACGACTATATATTGGATGGACTCCCTTCTAAAGGATTTAAAAGCTTTAATTAGACCATTATAGTAATATATTCAACTTTGGTTACTTCTTGGTGAGCCAATTTACATAAAGTTTCTCGAAATTCCCATAGGTACCAAAATAGGACTATATTCTTCCCAAAGTTTGAAAAGTTTAATTACGACTATATGTTGGATGGACTCCCTTCTAAAGGATTTAAACGATTTATGTAGACTATTATACTAATATATTCAACTTTGGTTACTTCTTGGTGAACCAATTTTGTCTAAAGTTTCTCCTAATTCTCATAGGTACCAAAAACAGGACGATTTTCTTCTTAAAGATTGAAACTTTAAGTACGACTATATATTGGATGGATTCCCTTATAAAGGATTTAAAAGCTTGAATTAGACTATTATAGTAATATATTCAACTTTGGTTACTTCTTGGTGAGCCAATTTTGCCTAAAGTTTCTCCAAATTCCCATAGGTACCAAAAACAGGACGATTTTGTTCTTAAAGATTGAAACTTTAAGTACGACTATATATTGGATGGACTCCCTTATAAAGGATTTAAAAGCTTTAATTAGACCATTATAGTAATATATTCAACTTTGGTTACTTCTTGGTGAGCCAATTTTGTCTAAAGTTTCTCCAAATTCTCATAGGTACCGAAAACAGAACGATTTTCTTCTTAAATATTGAAACTTTAAGTACGACTATATATTGGATGGACTCCCTTCTAATGGATTTAAAAGATTTATTTAGACTATTATACTAATATATTCAACTTTGGTTACTTCTTGGTGAGCTAATTTTGTCTAAAGTTTCTCCAAATTCTCATAGGTAGCAAAATCAGGACGATTTTCTTCTTAAAGATTGAAACTTTAAGTACGACTATATATTGGATGGACTCCCTTCTAAAGGATTTAAAAGCTTTAATTAGACCATTATAGTAATATATTCAACTTTGGTTACTTCTTGGTGAGCCAATTTACATAAAGTTTCTCCAAATTCCCATAGGTACCAAAATAGGACTATATTCTTCCCAAAGTTTGAAAAGTTTAATTACGACTATATGTTGGATGGACTCCCTTCTAAAGGATTTAAACGATTTATGTAGACTATTATACTAATATATTCAACTTTGGTTACTTCTTGGTGAGCCAGTTTTGTCTAAAGTTTCTCCTAATTCTCATAGGTACCAAAAACAGGACGATTTTCTTCTTAAAGATTGAAACTTTAAGTACGACTATATATTGGATGGATTCCCTTATAAAGGATTTAAAAGCTTGAATTAGACTATTATAGTAATATATTCAACTTTGGTTACTTCTTGGTGAGCCAATTTTGCATAAAGTTTCTCCAAATTTCCATAGGTACCAAAATAGGACTATTTTCTTCCCAAAGTTTGAAAACTTAAATTACGACTATATATTGGATGGACTCCCTTCTAAAGGATTTAAAAGCTTTAATTAGACCATTATAGTAATATATTCAACTTTGGTTACTTCTTGGTGAGCCAATTTTTCCTAAAGTTTCTCCAAATTCCCACAAGTACCAAACTAGGGTGATTTTCTTCCCAAAGTTTGAAAACTTTAATTACGACTATATATTGGATGGATTCCATTATAAAGGATTTTAAAGTTATATTTAGACTATTATACTAATATATTCAACTTTGGTTACTTTTTGGTGAGCTAATTTTGCATAAAGTTTCTCCAAATTTCCATAGGTACCAAAATAGGACTATTTTCTTCCCAAAGTTTGAAAACTTAAATTACGACTATATATTGGATGGATTCCCTTCTAAAGGATTTAAAAGCTTTAATTAGACCATTATAGTAATATATTCAACTTTGGTTACTTCTTGGTGAGCCAATTTTGTCTAAAGTTTCTCCAAATTCTCATAGGTACCAAAAACAGGACGATTTTCTTCTTAAAGATTGAAACTTTAAGTACGACTATATATTGGATGGATTCCCTTATAAAGGATTTAAAAGCTTGAATTAGACTATTATAGTAATATATTCAACTTTGGTTACTTCTTGGTGAGCCAATTTTGCCTAAAGTTTCTCCAAATTCCCATAGGTACCAAAAACAGGACGATTTTGTTCTTAAAGATTGAAACTTTAAGTACGACTATATATTGGATGGACTCCCTTATAAAGGATTTAAAAGCATTAATTAGACTATTATAGTAATATATTCAACTTTGGTTACTTCTTGGTGAGCCAATTTTGCCTAAAGTTTCTCCAAATTCCCACAAGTACCAAACTAGGGTGATTTTCTTCCCAAAGTTTGAAAACTTTAATTACGACTATATATTGGATGGATTCCATTATAAAGGATTTTAAAGTTATATTTAGACTATTATACTAATATATTCAACTTTGGTTACTTTTTGGTGAGCTAATTTTGCATAAAGTTTCTCCAAATTTCCATAGGTACCAAAATAGGACTATTTTCTTCCCAAAGTTTGAAAACTTAAATTACGACTATATGTTGGATGGATTCCCTTCTAAAGGATTTAAAAGCTTTAATTAGACCATTATAGTAATATATTCAACTTTGGTTACTTCTTGGTGAACCAATTTTGTCTAAAGTTTCTCCTAATTCTCATAGGTACCAAAAACAGGACGATTTTCTTCTTAAAGATTGAAACTTTAAGTACGACTATATATTGGATGGATTCCCTTATAAAGGATTTAAAAGCTTGAATTAGACTATTATAGTAATATATTCAACTTTGGTTACTTCTTGGTGAGCCAATTTTGCCTAAAGTTTCTCCAAATTCCCATAGGTACCAAAAACAGGACGATTTTGTTCTTAAAGATTGAAACTTTAAGTACGACTATATATTGGATGGATTCCCTTATAAAGGGTTTAAAAGCATTAATTAGACTATTATAGTAATATATTCAACTTTGGTTACTTCTTGGTGAGCCAATTTTGCCTAAAGTTTCTCCAAATTCCCACAAGTACCAAACTAGGGTGATTTTCTTCCCAAAGTTTGAAAACTTTAATTACGACTATATATTGGATGGATTCCATTATAAAGGATTTTAAAGTTATATTTAGACTATTATACTAATATATTCAACTTTGGTTACTTCTTGGTGAGCCAATTTTGCATAAAGTTTCTCCAAATTTCCATAGGTACCAAAATAGGACTATTTTCTTCCCAAAGTTTGAAAACTTAAATTACGACTATATATTGGATGGACTCCCTTCTAAAGGATTTAAAAGCTTTAATTAGACCATTATAGTAATATATTCAACTTTGGTTACTTCTTGGTGAGCCAATTTACATAAAGTTTCTCGAAATTCCCATAGGTACCAAAATAGGACTATATTCTTCCCAAAGTTTGAAAAGTTTAATTACGACTATATGTTGGATGGACTCCCTTCTAAAGGATTTAAACGATTTATGTAGACTATTATACTAACATATTCAACTTTGGTTACTTCTTGGTGAACCAATTTTGTCTAAAGTTTCTCCTAATTCTCATAGGTACCAAAAACAAGACGATTTTCTTCTTAAAGATTGAAACTTTAAGTACGACTATATATTGGATGGATTCCCTTATAAAGGATTTAAAAGCTTGAATTAGACTATTATAGTAATATATTCAACTTTGGTTACTTCTTGGTGAGCCAATTTTGCCTAAAGTTTCTCCAAATTCCCATAGGTACCAAAAACAGGACGATTTTGTTCTTAAAGATTGAAACTTTAAGTACGACTATATATTGGATGGACTCCCTTATAAAGGATTTAAAAGCATTAATTAGACTATTATAGTAATATATTCAACTTTGGTTACTTCTTGGTGAGCCAATTTTGCCTAAAGTTTCTCCAAATTCCCACAGGTACCAAACTAGGGTGATTTTCTTCCCAAAGTTTGAAAACTTTAATTACGACTATATATTGGATGGATTCCATTATAAAGGATTTTAAAGTTATATTTAGACTATTATACTAATATATTCAACTTTGGTTACTTCTTGGTGAGCCAATTTTGCATAAAGTTTCTCCAAATTTCCATAGGTACCAAAATAGGACTATTTTCTTCCCAAAGTTTGAAAACTTAAATTACGACTATATATTGGATGGACTCCCTTCTAAAGGATTTAAAAGCTTTAATTAGACCATTATAGTAATATATTCAACTTTGGTTACTTCTTGGTGAGCCAATTTTGTCTAAAGTTTCTCCAAATTCTCATAGGTACCGAAAATAGAACGATTTTCTTCTTAAATATTGAAACTTTAAGTACGACTATATATTGGATGGACTCCCTTCTAATGGATTTAAAAGATTTATTTAGACTATTATACTAATATATTCAACTTTGGTTACTTCTTGGTGAGCAAATTTTGTCTAAAGTTTCTCCAAATTCTCATAGGTAGCAAAATCAGGACGATTTTCTTCTTAAAGATTGAAACTTTAAGTACGACTATATATTGGATGGACTCCCTTCTAAAGGATTTAAAAGCTTTAATTAGACCATTATATTAATATATTCTACTTTGTTTACTTCTTGGTGAGCCAATTTACATAAAGTTTCTCGAAATTCCCATAGGTACCAAAATAGGACTATATTCTTCCCAAAGTTTGAAAAGTTTAATTACGACTATATGTTGGATGGACTCCCTTCTAAAGGATTTAAACGATTTATGTAGACTATTATACTAATATATTCAACTTTGGTTACTTCTTGGTGAACCAATTTTGTCTAAAGTTTCTCCTAATTCTCATAGGTACCAAAAACAGGACGATTTTCTTCTTAAAGATTGAAACTTTAAGTACGACTATATATTGGATGGATTCCCTTATAAAGGATTTAAAAGCTTGAATTAGACTATTATAGTAATATATTCAACTTTGGTTACTTCTTGGTGAGCCAATTTTGCCTAAAGTTTCTCCAAATTCCCATAGGTACCAAAAACAGGACGATTTTGTTCTTAAAGATTGAAACTTTAAGTACGACTATATATTGGATGGATTCCCTTATAAAGGGTTTAAAAGCATTAATTAGACTATTATAGTAATATATTCAACTTTGGTTACTTCTTGGTGAGCCAATTTTGCCTAAAGTTTCTCCAAATTCCCACAAGTACCAAACTAGGGTGATTTTCTTCCCAAAGTTTGAAAACTTTAATTACGACTATATATTGGATGGATTCCATTATAAAGGATTTTAAAGTTATATTTAGACTATTATACTAATATATTCAACTTTGGTTACTTCTTGGTGAGCCAATTTTGCATAAAGTTTCTCCAAATTTCCATAGGTACCAAAATAGGACTATTTTCTTCCCAAAGTTTGAAAACTTAAATTACGACTATATATTGGATGGACTCCCTTCTAAAGGATTTAAAAGCTTTAATTAGACCATTATAGTAATATATTCAACTTTGGTTACTTCTTGGTGAGCCAATTTTGTCTAAAGTTTCTCCAAATTCTCATAGGTACCGAAAACAGAACGATTTTCTTCTTAAATATTGAAACTTTAAGTACGACTATATATTGGATGGACTCCCTTCTAATGGATTTAAAAGATTTATTTAGACTATTATACTAATATATTCAACTTTGGTTACTTCTTGGTGAGCTAATTTTGTCTAAAGTTTCTCCAAATTCTCATAGGTAGCAAAATCAGGACGATTTTCTTCTTAAAGATTGAATCTTTAAGTACGACTATATATTGGATGGACTCCCTTCTAAAGGATTTAAAAGCTTTAATTAGACCATTATAGTAATATATTCAACTTTGGTTACTTCTTGGTGAGCCAATTTACATAAAGTTTCTCCAAATTCCCATAGGTACCAAAATAGGACTATATTCTTCCCAAAGTTTGAAAAGTTTAATTACGACTATATGTTGGATGGACTCCCTTCTAAAGGATTTAAACGATTTATGTAGACTATTATACTAATATATTCAACTTTGGTTACTTCTTGGTGAGCCAATTTTGCCTAAAGTTTCTCCAAATTCCCACAGGTACCAAACTAAGGTGATTTTCTTCCCAAAGTTTGAAAACTTTAATTACGACTATATATTGGATGGATTCCATTATAAAGGATTTTAAAGTTATATTTAGACTATTATACTAATATATTCAACTTTGGTTACTTCTTGGTGAGCCAATTTTGCATAAAGTTTCTCCAAATTTCCATAGGTACCAAAATAGGACTATTTTCTTCCCAAAGTTTGAAAACTTAAATTACGACTATATATTGGATGGACTCCCTTCTAAAAGATTTAAAAGCTTTAATTAGACCATTATAGTAATATATTCAACTTTGGTTACTTCTTGGTGAGCCAATTTTGTCTAAAGTTTCTCCAAATTCTCATAGGTACCGAAAACAGAACGATTTTCTTCTTAAATATTGAAACTTTAAGTACGACTATATATTGGATGGACTCCCTTCTAATGGATTTAAAAGATTTATTTAGACTATTATACTAATATATTCAACTTTGGTTACTTCTTGGTGAGCTAATTTTGTCTAAAGTTTCTCCAAATTCTCATAGGTAGCAAAATCAGGACGATTTTCTTCTTAAAGATTGAAACTTTAAGTACGACTATATATTGGATGGACTCCCTTCTAAAGGATTTAAAAGCTTTAATTAGACCATTATAGTAATATATTCAACTTTGGTTACTTCTTGGTGAGCCAATTTACATAAAGTTTCTCGAAATTCCCATAGGTACCAAAATAGGACTATATTCTTCCCAAAGTTTGAAAAGTTTAATTACGACTATATGTTGGATGGACTCCCTTCTAAAGGATTTAAACGATTTATGTAGACTATTATACTAATATATTCAACTTTGGTTACTTCTTGGTGAACCAATTTTGTCTAAAGTTTCTCCTAATTCTCATAGGTACCAAAAACAGGACGATTTTCTTCTTAAAGATTGAAACTTTAAGTACGACTATATATTGGATGGATTCCCTTATAAAGGATTTAAAAGCTTGAATTAGACTATTATAGTAATATATTCAACTTTGGTTACTTCTTGGTGAGCCAATTTTGCCTAAAGTTTCTCCAAATTCCCATAGGTACCAAAAACAGGACGATTTTGTTCTTAAAGATTGAAACTTTAAGTACGACTATATATTGGATGGACTCCCTTATAAAGGATTTAAAAGCTTTAATTAGACCATTATAGTAATATATTCAACTTTGGTTACTTCTTGGTGAGCCAATTTTGTCTAAAGTTTCTCCAAATTCTCATAGGTACCGAAAACAGAACGATTTTCTTCTTAAATATTGAAACTTTAAGTACGACTATATATTGGATGGACTCCCTTCTAATGGATTTAAAAGATTTATTTAGACTATTATACTAATATATTCAACTTTGGTTACTTCTTGGTGAGCTAATTTTGTCTAAAGTTTCTCCAAATTCTCATAGGTAGCAAAATCAGGACGATTTTCTTCTTAAAGATTGAAACTTTAAGTACGACTATATATTGGATGGACTCCCTTCTAAAGGATTTAAAAGCTTTAATTAGACCATTATAGTAATATATTCAACTTTGGTTACTTCTTGGTGAGCCAATTTACATAAAGTTTCTCCAAATTCCCATAGGTACCAAAATAGGACTATATTCTTCCCAAAGTTTGAAAAGTTTAATTACGACTATATGTTGGATGGACTCCCTTCTAAAGGATTTAAACGATTTATGTAGACTATTATACTAATATATTCAACTTTGGTTACTTCTTGGTGAGCCAGTTTTGTCTAAAGTTTCTCCTAATTCTCATAGGTACCAAAAACAGGACGATTTTCTTCTTAAAGATTGAAACTTTAAGTACGACTATATATTGGATGGATTCCCTTATAAAGGATTTAAAAGCTTGAATTAGACTATTATAGTAATATATTCAACTTTGGTTACTTCTTGGTGAGCCAATTTTGCATAAAGTTTCTCCAAATTTCCATAGGTACCAAAATAGGACTATTTTCTTCCCAAAGTTTGAAAACTTAAATTACGACTATATATTGGATGGACTCCCTTCTAAAGGATTTAAAAGCTTTAATTAGACCATTATAGTAATATATTCAACTTTGGTTACTTCTTGGTGAGCCAATTTTGCCTAAAGTTTCTCCAAATTCCCACAAGTACCAAACTAGGGTGATTTTCTTCCCAAAGTTTGAAAACTTTAATTACGACTATATATTGGATGGATTCCATTATAAAGGATTTTAAAGTTATATTTAGACTATTATACTAATATATTCAACTTTGGTTACTTTTTGGTGAGCTAATTTTGTCTAAAGTTTCTCCAAATTCTAATAGGTACCGAAAACAGGACGATTTTCTTCTTAAAGATTGAAACTTTAAGTACGACTATATATTGGATGGACTCCCTTCTAATGGATTTAAATGATTTATTTAGACTATTATACTAATATATTCAACTTTGGTTACTTTTTGGTGAGCTAATTTTGTCTAAAGTTTCTCGAAATTCCCATAGGTACCAAAATAGGACTATTTTCTTCCCAAAGTTTGAAAACTTTAATTACGACTATATGTTGGATGGACTCCCTTCTTAAGGATTTAAAAGATTTATTTAGACTATTATACTAATATATTCAACTTAGGTTACTTCTTGGTGAGCCAATTTTGTCTAAAGTTTCTCCAAATTCTCATAGGTACCGAAAATAGAACGATTTTCTTCTTAAATATTGAAGCTTTAAGTACAACTATATATTGGATGTGAAATTCTGGCGTACTACTTATAATAAATTAACAGACAGAATAATGTGTGGTAAGATGTGCACACATTAACCAACCTTGCAGAATAAGTAACAAGGAAACATATAATGAAAAGCAGTAAAGAACACAAGATAATTGTTAACCCAGTTCAGTGTAACCACACCCAATCTGGGGGCTTCCAAGCCAGGAAGGAAATCCACTAATTAAAACAAATTCAAAGTCAAACTCCCCGTTTGCACTTCTCACTTTGTAATTACCCGTATAGACTTCTACCTGGGTACCCCGTAGGTAAGAGAAACCCGTCTCACTTCCACTTCAAAACAAATACAATCAACAGAATTAGAGAACACTCCCCAAAACAATAAACATCACTCGTACTTCAAAGCTTTGAGTGATTGACAATATTCCTTGCTTAAAAGCTTCGGATTACAACTCAATAAACTCAGTCCTTATGTATGCATCTAGGTGACACAAGCAAAGGCTCACAAATAACAATTAACAAAAGACTCAAACCCTAAAATTCTAATCTTCAATATTGGCTTGCGTGAATATTAGGTTTAGTCTTCTCACATATATATAGTCTTCAGAATCTTCTAGGTCTTCAGACAAGTCTTGGGCTTCAAGAAAATAATTCCTTGTAATAATTCTTACCCAAGAAGTATAAATTTGAACCAAATAAAATATTCCCATGATTGGAAAATATTTTTTACAAATAAAATTAGGTTAACAAGTAACCTTGAAGGTTCATTGGACGCGCGCGACTTAGCCTGCAAGCAAGCGAAGTAAAAACAAAACATATCTTTCAAGAAAGATATGGCGCGTAAATAAGTGTTCAGGTTCCGGACTTCTAATAATGTGTACACATGGTTCTACACATCATGATATGCGCACATTGTCCTCCACATTGTGTTTTGCCAAAAATGAGGCCAACACAAAAACACTAACAGGATGGACTCCCTTCTAATGGATTTAAAAGATTTATTTAGACTATTATACTAATATATTCAACTTTGGTTACTTTTTGGTGAGCTAATTTTGTCTAAAGTTTCTCCAAATTTTAATAGGTACCGAAAACAAGACGATTTTCTTCTTAAAAATTGAAACTTTAAGTATGACTATATATTAGATGGACTCCCTTCTAATGGATTTAAAAGATTTATTTAGACTATTATACTAATATATTCAACTTTGGTTACTTCTTGGTGAGCCAATTTTGTCTAAAGTTTCTCCAAATTCTCATAGGTAGCAAAATCAGGACGATTTTCTTTTTAAAGATTGAAACTTTAGGTACAACTATATATTGGATGGACTCCCTTCTAAAGGATTTAAAAGATTTATTTAGACTATTATACTAATATATTCAACTTTGGTTACTTCTTGGTGAGCCAACTTTGTCTAAAGTTTCTCATAGGTACCGAAAACAGAACGATTTTCTTCTTAAATATTGATACTTTAAGTACGACTATATATTGGATGGACTCCCTTCTAATGGATTTAAATGATTTATTTAGACTATTATACTAATATATTCAACTTTGGTTACTTTTTGGTGAGCTAATTTTGTCTAAAGTTTCTCCAAATTCTAATAGAAACCGAAAACAGGACGATTTTCTTCTTAAAGATTGAAACTTTAAGTACGACTATATATTGGATGGACTCCCTTCTAATGGATTTAAATGATTTATTTAGACTATTATACTAATATATTCAACTTTGGTTACTTTTTGGTGAGCTAATTTTGTCTAAAGTTTCTCCAAATTCCCATAGGTACCAAAATAGGACTATTTTCTTCCCAAAGTTTGAAAACTTTAATTACGACTATATGTTGGATGGACTCCCTTCTAAAGGATTTAAAAGCTTTAATTAGACCATTATAGTAATATATTCAACTTTGGTTACTTCTTGGTGAGCCAATTTACATAAAGTTTCTCCAAATTCCCATAGGTACCAAAATAGGACTATATTCTTCCCAAAGTTTGAAAACTTTAATTACGACTATATGTTGGATGGACTCCCTTCTAAAGGATTTAAACGATTTATTTAGACTATTATACTAATATATTCAACTTTAGTTACTTCTTGGTGAGCCAATTTTGTCTAAAGTTTCTCCTAATTCTCATAGGTACCAAAAACAGGACGATTTTCTTCTTAAAGATTGAAACTTTAAGTACGACTATATATTGGATGGATTCCCTTATAAAGGATTTAAAAGCTTGAATTAGACTATTATAGTAATATATTCAACTTTGGTTACTTCTTGGTGAGCCAATTTTGCCTAAAATTTCTCCAAATTCCCATAGGTACCAAAAACAGGACGATTTTGTTCTTAAAGATTGAAACTTTAAGTACGACTATATATTGGATGGACTCCCTTATAAAGGATTTAAAAGCATTAATTAGACTATTATAGTAATATATTCAACTTTGGTTACTTCTTGGTGAGCCAATTTTGCCTAAAGTTTCTCCAAATTCCCACAGGTACCAAACTAGGGTGATTTTCTTCCCAAAGTTTGAAAACTTTAATTACGACTATATATTGGATGGACTCCCTTCTAAAGGATTTAAAAGCTTTAATTAGACCATTATAGTAATATATTCAACTTTGGTTACTTCTTGGTGAGCCAATTTTGCCTAAAGTTTCTCCAAATTCCCACAAGTACCAAACTAGGGTGATTTTCTTCCCAAAGTTTGAAAACTTTAATTACGACTATATATTGGATGGATTCCATTATAAAGGATTTTAAAGTTATATTTATACTATTATACTAATATATTCAACTTTGGTTACTTCTTGGTGAGCCAATTTTGCATAAAGTTTCTCCAAATTTCCATAGGTACCAAAATAGGACTATTTTCTTCCCAAAGTTTGAAAACTTAAATTACGACTATATATTGGATGGAATCCCTTCTAAAGGATTTAAAAGCTTTAATTAGACCATTATAGTAATATATTTAACTTTGGTTACTTCTTGGTGAGCCAATTTTGCCTAAAGTTTCTCCAAATTCCCACAAGTACCAAACTAAGGTGATTTTCTTCCCAAAGTTTGAAAACTTTAATTACGACTATATATTGGATGGATTCCATTATAAAGGATTTTAAAGTTATATTTAGACTATTATACTAATATTTTCAACTTTGGTTACTTCTTGGTGTGCCAATTTTGCATAAAGTTTTCCAAATTTCCATAGGTACCAAAATAGGACTATTTTCATCCCAAAGTTTGAAAACTTAAATTACGACTATATATTGGATGGACTCCCTTCTAATGGATTTAAATGATTTATTTAGACTATTATACTAATATATTCAACTTTGGATACTTTTTGGTGAGCTAATTTTGTCTAAAGTTTCTCCAAATTCTAATAGGTACCGAAAACAGGACGATTTTCATCTTAAAGATTGAAACTTTAAGTACGACTATATATTGGATGGACTCCCTTCTAATGGATTTAAAAGATTTATTTAGACTATTATACTAATATATTCAACTTTGGTTACTTTTTGGTGAGCCAATTTTGCATAAAGTTTCTCCAAATTTCCATAGGTACCAAAATAGGACTATTTTCATCCCAAAGTTTGAAAACTTAAATTACGACTATATATTGGATGGACTCCCTTCTAATGGATTTAAATGATTTATTTAGACTATTATACTAATATATTCAACTTTGGTTACTTTTTGGTGAGCTAATTTTGTCTAAAGTTTCTCCAAATTCTAATAGGTACTGAAAACAGGACGATTTTCATCTTAAAGATTGAAACTTTAAGTACGACTATATATTGGATGGACTCCCTTCTAATGGATTTAAAAGATTTATTTAGACTATTATACTAATATATTCAACTTTGGTTACTTTTTGGTGAGCTAATTTTGTCTAAAGTTTCTCGAAATTCCCATAGGTACCAAAATAGGACTATTTTCTTCCCAAAGTTTGAAAACTTTAATTACGACTATATGTTGGATGGACTCCCTTCTTAAGGATTTAAAAGATTTATTTAGACTATTATACTAATATATTCAACTTTGGTTACTTCTTGGTGAGCCAATTTTGTCTAAAGTTTCTCCTAATTCTCAAAGGTACCAAAAACAGGACGATTTTCTTCTTAAAGATTGAAACTTTAAGTACGACTATATATTGGATGGATTCCCTTATAAAGGATTTTAAAGTTATATTTAGACTATTATACTAATATACTCAACTTTGGTTACTTCTTGGTGAGCCAATTTTGCATAAAGTTTCTCCAAATTTCCATAGGTACCAAAATAGGACTATTTTCTTCCCAAAGTTTGAAAACTTAAATTACGACTATATATTGGATGGACTCCCTTCTAAAGGATTTAAAAGCTTTAATTAGACCATTATAGTAATATATTCAACTTTGGTTACTTCTTGGTGAGCCAATTTACATAAAGTTTCTCCAAATTCCCATAGGTACCAAAATAGGACTATATTCTTCCCAAAGTTTGAAAAGTTTAATTACGACTATATGTTGGATGGACTCCCTTCTAAAGGATTTAAACGATTTATGTAGACTATTATACTAATATATTCAACTTTGGTTACTTCTTGGTGAGCCAATTTTGTCTAAAGTTTCTCCTAATTCTCATAGGTACCAAAAACAGGACGATTTTCTTCTTAAAGATTGAAACTTTAAGTACGACTATATATTGGATGGATTCCCTTATAAAGGATTTAAAAGCTTGAATTAGACTATTATAGTAATATATTCAACTTTGGTTACTTCTTGGTGAGCCAATTTTGCATAAAGTTTCTCCAAATTTCCATAGGTACCAAAATAGGACTATTTTCTTCCCAAAGTTTGAAAACTTAAATTACGACTATATATTGGATGGACTCCCTTCTAAAGGATTTAAAAGCTTTAATTAGACCATTATAGTAATATATTCAACTTTGGTTACTTCTTGGTGAGCCAATTTTGCCTAAAGTTTCTCCAAATTCCCACAAGTACCAAACTAGGGTGATTTTCTTCCCAAAGTTTGAAAACTTTAATTACGACTATATATTGGATGGATTCCATTATAAAGGATTTTAAAGTTATATTTAGACTATTATACTAATATATTCAACTTTGGTTACTTTTTGGTGAGCTAATTTTGTCTAAAGTTTCTCCAAATTCTAATAGGTACCGAAAACAGGACGATTTTCTTCTTAAAGGTTGAAACTTTAAGTACGACTATATATTGGATGGACTCCCTTCTAATGGATTTAAATGATTTATTTAGACTATTATAGTAATATATTCAACTTTGGTTACTTCTTGGTGAGCCAATTTTGCCTAAAGTTTCTCCAAATTCCCACAGGTACCAAACTAGGGTGATTTTCTTCCCAAAGTTTGAAAACTTTAATTACGACTATATATTGGATGGACTCCCTTCTAAAGGATTTAAAAGCTTTAATTAGACCATTATAGTAATATATTCAACTTTGGTTACTTCTTGGTGAGCCAATTTTGCCTAAAGTTTCTCCAAATTCCCACAAGTACCAAACTAGGGTGATTTTCTTCCCAAAGTTTGAAAACTTTAATTACGACTATATATTGGATGGATTCCATTATAAAGGATTTTAAAGTTATATTTATACTATTATACTAATATATTCAACTTTGGTTACTTCTTGGTGAGCCAATTTTGCATAAAGTTTCTCCAAATTTCCATAGGTACCAAAATAGGACTATTTTCTTCCCAAAGTTTGAAAACTTAAATTACGACTATATATTGGATGGACTCCCTTCTAAAGGATTTAAAAGCTTTAATTAGACCATTATAGTAATATATTCAACTTTGGTTACTTCTTGGTGAGCCAATTTTGCCTAAAGTTTCTCCAAATTCCCACAAGTACCAAACTAAGGTGATTTTCTTCCCAAAGTTTGAAAACTTTAATTACGACTATATATTGGATGGATTCCATTATAAAGGATTTTAAAGTTATATTTAGACTATTATACTAATATATTCAACTTTGGTTACTTCTTGGTGAGCCAATTTTGCATAAAGTTTCTCCAAATTTCCATAGGTACCAAAATAGGACTATTTTCATCCCAAAGTTTGAAAACTTAAATTACGACTATATATTGGATGGACTCCCTTCTAATGGATTTAAATGATTTATTTAGACTATTATACTAATATTTTCAACTTTGGTTACTTTTTGGTGAGCTAATTTTGTCTAAAGTTTCTCCAAATTCTAATAGGTACCGAAAACAGGATGATTTTCATCTTAAAGATTGAAACTTTAAGTACGACTATATATTGGATGGACTCCCTTCTAATGGATTTAAAAGATTTATTTAGACTATTATACTAATATATTCAACTTTGGTTACTTCTTGGTGAGCCAATTTTGTCTAAAGTTTCTCCAAATTCTCATAGGTAGCAAAATCAGGACGATTTTCTTTTTAAAGATTGAAACTTTAGGTACAACTATATATTGGATGGACTCCCTTCTAAAGGATTTAAAAGCATTAATTAGACTATTATAGTAATATATTCAACTTTGGTTACTTCTTGGTGAGCCAATTTTGCCTAAAGTTTCTCCAAATTCCCACAGGTACCAAACTAGGGTGATTTTCTTCCCAAAGTTTGAAAACTTTAATTACGACTATATATTGGATGGACTCCCTTCTAAAGGATTTAAAAGCTTTAATTAGACCATTATAGTAATATATTCAACTTTGGTTACTTCTTGGTGAGCCAATTTTGCCTAAAGTTTCTCCAAATTCCCACAAGTACCAAACTAGGGTGATTTTCTTCCCAAAGTTTGAAAACTTTAATTACGACTATATATTGGATGGATTCCATTATAAAGGATTTTAAAGTTATATTTATACTATTATACTAATATATTCAACTTTGGTTACTTCTTGGTGAGCCAATTTTGCATAAAGTTTCTCCAAATTTCCATAGGTACCAAAATAGGACTATTTTCTTCCCAAAGTTTGAAAACTTAAATTACGACTATATATTGGATGGACTCCCTTCTAAAGGATTTAAAAGCTTTAATTAGACCATTATAGTAATATATTCAACTTTGGTTACTTCTTGGTGAGCCAATTTTGCCTAAAGTTTCTCCAAATTCCCACAAGTACCAAACTAAGGTGATTTTCTTCCCAAAGTTTGAAAACTTTAATTACGACTATGTATTGGATGGATTCCATTATAAAGGATTTTAAAGTTATATTTAGACTATTATACTAATATATTCAACTTTGGTTACTTCTTGGTGAGCCAATTTTGCATAAAGTTTCTCCAAATTTCCATAGGTACCAAAATAGGACTATTTTCATCCCAAAGTTTGAAAACTTAAATTACGACTATATATTGGATGGACTCCCTTCTAATGGATTTAAATGATTTATTTAGACTATTATACTAATATATTCAACTTTGGTTACTTCTTGGTGAGCCAATTTTGCATAAAGTTTCTCCAAATTTCCATAGGTACCAAAATAGGACTATTTTCATCCCAAAGTTTGAAAACTTAAATTACGACTATATATTGGATGGACTCCCTTCTAATGGATTTAAATGATTTATTTAGACTATTATACTAATATATTCAACTTTGGTTACTTTTTGGTGAGCTAATTTTGTCTAAAGTTTCTCCAAATTCTAATAGGTACCGAAAACAGGATGATTTTCATCTTAAAGATTGAAACTTTAAGTACGACTATATATTGGATGGACTCCCTTCTAATGGATTTAAAAGATTTATTTAGACTATTATACTAATATATTCAACTTTGGTTACTTCTTGGTGAGCCAATTTTGTCTAAAGTTTCTCCAAATTCTCATAGGTAGCAAAATCAGGACGATTTTCTTTTTAAAGATTGAAACTTTAGGTACAACTATATATTGGATGGACTCCCTTCTAAAGGATTTAAAAGATTTATTTAGACTATTATACTAATATATTCAACTTTGGTTACTTTTTGGTGAGCTAATTTTGTCTAAAGTTTCTCCAAATTCTAATAGGTACCGAAAACAGGACGATTTTCTTTTTAAAGATTGAAACTTTAAGTACAACTATATATTGGATGGACTCCCTTCTAAAGGATTTAAAAGCTTTAATTAGACTATTATATTAATATATTCAACTTTGGTTACTTCTTGGTGAGCCAATTTTGCATAAAGTTTCTCCAAATTCCCATAGGTACCAAAATAGGACTATTTTCTTCCCAAAGTTTGAAAACTTTAATTACGACTATATGTTGGATGGACTCCCTTCTTAAGGATTTAAAAGCATTAATTAGACTATTATAGTAATATATTCAACTTTGGTTACTTCTTGGTGAGCCAATTTTGCCTAAAGTTTCTCCAAATTCCCACAGGTACCAAACTAGGGTGATTTTCTTCCCAAAGTTTGAAAACTTTAATTACGACTATATATTGGATGGATTCCATTATAAAGGATTTTAAAGTTATATTTAGACTATTATACTAATATATTCAACTTTGGTTACTTCTTGGTGAGCCAATTTTGCATAAAGTTTCTCCAAATTTCCATAGGTACCAAAATAGGACTATTTTCATCCCAAAGTTTGAAAACTTAAATTACGACTATATATTGGATGGACTCCCTTCTAATGGATTTAAATGATTTATTTAGACTATTATACTAATATATTCAACTTTGGTTACTTTTTGGTGAGCTAATTTTGTCTAAAGTTTCTCCAAATTCTAATAGGTACCGAAAACAAGATGATTTTCATCTTAAAGATTGAAACTTTAAGTACGACTATATATTGGATGGACTCCCTTCTAATGGATTTAAAAGATTTATTTAGAATATTATACTAATATATTCAACTTTGGTTACTTTTTGGTGAGCCAATTTTGTCTAAAGTGTCTCGAAATTCTCATAGGTAGCATAATCAGGACGATTTTCTTTTTAAAGATTGAAACTTTAAGTACAACTATATATTGGATGGACTCCCTTCTAAAGGATTTAAAAGCTTTAATTAGACTATTATATTAATATATTCAACTTTGGTTACTTCTTGGTGAGCCAATTTTGCATAAAGTTTCTCCAAATTCCCATAGGTACCAAAATAGGACTATTTTCTTCCCAAAGTTTGAAAACTTTAATTACGACTATATGTTGGATGGACTCCCTTCTTAAGGATTTAAAAGATTTATTTAGACTATTATACTAATATATTCAACTTTGGTTACTTCTTGGTGAGCCAATTTTGTCTAAAGTTTCTCCAAATTCTCATAGGTAGCAAAATCAGGACGATTTTCTTCTTAAAGATTGAAACTTTAAGTATGACTATATATTGGATGGACTCCCTTATAAAGGATTTAAAAGCATTAATTAGACTATTATAGTAATATATTCAACTTTGGTTACTTCTTGGTGAGCCAATTTTGCCTAAAATTTCTCCAAATTCCCATAGGTACCAAAAACAGGACGATTTTGTTCTTAAAGATTGAAACTTTAAGTACGACTATATATTGGATGGACTCCCTTATAAAGGATTTAAAAGCATTAATTATACTATTATAGTAATATATTCAACTTTGGTTACTTCTTGGTGAGCCAATTTTGCCTAAAGTTTCTCCAAATTCCCACAGGTACCAAACTAGGGTGATTTTCTTCCCAAAGTTTGAAAACTTTAATTACGACTATATATTGGACGGACTCCCTTCTAAAGGATTTAAAAGCTTTAATTAGACCATTATAGTAGTATATTCAACTTTGGTTACTTCTTGGTGAGCCAATTTTGCCTAAAGTTTCTCCAAATTCCCACAAGTACCAAACTAGGGTGATTTTCTTCCCAAAGTTTGAAAACTTTAATTACGACTATATATTGGATGGATTCCATTATAAAGGATTTTAAAGTTATATTTATACTATTATACTAATATATTCAACTTTGGTTACTTCTTGGTGAGCCAATTTTGCATAAAGTTTCTCCAAATTTCCATAGGTACCAAAATAGGACTATTTTCTTCCCAAAGTTTGAAAACTTAAATTACGACTATATATTGGATGGACTTCCTTCTAAAGGATTTAAAAGCTTTAATTAGACCATTATAGTAATATATTCAACTTTGGTTACTTCTTGGTGAGCCAATTTTGCCTAAAGTTTCTCCAAATTCCCACAAGTACCAAACTAAGGTGATTTTCTTCCCAAAGTTTGAAAACTTTAATTACGACTATATATTGGATGGATTCCAATATAAAGGATTTTAAAGTTATATTTAGACTATTATACTAATATATTCAACTTTGGTTACTTCTTGGTGAGCCAATTTTGCATAAAGTTTCTCCAAATTTCCATAGGTACCAAAATAGGACTATTTTCATCCCAAAGTTTGAAAACTTAAATTACGACTATATATTGGATGGACTCCCTTCTAATGGATTTAAATGATTTATTTAGACTATTATACTAATATATTCAACTTTGGTTACTTTTTGGTGAGCTAATTTTGTCTAAAGTTTCTCCAAATTCTAATAGGTACCGAAAACAGGACGATTTTCATCTTAAAGATTGAAACTTTAAGTACGACTATATATTGGATGGACTCCCTTCTAATGGATTTAAAAGATTTATTTAGACTATTATACTAATATATTCAACTTTGGTTACTTTTTGGTGAGCCAATTTTGTCTAAAGTGTCTCGAAATTCTCATAGGTAGCATAATCAGGACGATTTTCTTTTTAAAGATTGAAACTTTAAGTACAACTATATATTGGATGGACTCCCTTCTAAAGGATTTAAAAGCTTTAATTAGACTATTATATTAATATATTCAACTTTGGTTACTTCTTGGTGAGCCAATTTTGCATAAAGTTTCTCCAAATTCCCATAGGTACCAAAATAGGACTATTTTCTTCCCAAAGTTTGAAAACTTTAATTACGACTATATGTTGGATGGACTCCCTTCTTAAGGATTTAAAAGATTTATTTAGACTATTATACTAATATATTCAACTTTGGTTACTTCTTGGTGAGCCAATTTTGTCTAAAGTTTCTCCAAATTCTAATAGGTACCGAAAACAGGACGATTTTTATCTTAAAGATTGAAACTTTAAGTACGACTATATATTGGATGGACTCCCTTCTAATGGATTTAAAAGATTTATTTAGACTATTATACTAATATATTCAACTTTGGTTACTTTTTGGTGAGCCAATTTTGTCTAAAGTGTCTCGAAATTCTCATAGGTAGCATAATCAGGACGATTTTCTTTTTAAAGATTGAAACTTTAAGTACAACTATATATTGGATGGACTCCCTTCTTAAAGATTTAAAAGATTTATTTAGACTATTATACTAATATATTCAACTTTGGTTACTTCTTGGTGAGCCAATTTTGTCTAAAGTTTCTCCAAATTCTCATAGGTAGCAAAATCAGGACGATTTTCTTCTTAAAGATTGAAACTTTAAGTATGACTATATATTGGATGGACTCCCTTATAAAGGATTTAAAAGCATTAATTAGACTATTATAGTAATATATTCAACTTTGGTTACTTCTTGGTGAGCCAATTTTGCCTAAAATTTCTCCAAATTCCCATAGGTACCAAAAACAGGACGATTTTGTTCTTAAAGATTGAAACTTTAAGTACGACTATATATTGGATGGACTCCCTATAAAGGATTTAAAAGCATTAATTATACTATTATAGTAATATATTCAACTTTGGTTACTTCTTGGTGAGCCAATTTTGCCTAAAGTTTCTCCAAATTCCCACAGGTACCAAACTAGGGTGATTTTCTTCCCAAAGTTTGAAAACTTTAATTACGACTATATATTGGACGGACTCCCTTCTAAAGGATTTAAAAGCTTTAATTAGACCATTATAGTAGTATATTCAACTTTGGTTACTTCTTGGTGAGCCAATTTTGCCTAAAGTTTCTCCAAATTCCCACAAGTACCAAACTAGGGTGATTTTCTTCCCAAAGTTTGAAAACTTTAATTACGACTATATATTGGATGGATTCCATTATAAAGGATTTTAAAGTTATATTTATACTATTATACTAATATATTCAACTTTGGTTACTTCTTGGTGAGCCAATTTTGCATAAAGTTTCTCCAAATTTCCATAGGTACCAAAATAGGACTATTTTCTTCCCAAAGTTTGAAAACTTAAATTACGACTATATATTGGATGGACTCCCTTCTAAAGGATTTAAAAGCTTTAATTAGACCATTATAGTAATATATTCAACTTTGGTTACTTCTTGGTGAGCCAATTTTGCCTAAAGTTTCTCCAAATTCCCACAAGTACCAAACTAAGGTGATTTTCTTCCCAAAGTTTGAAAACTTTAATTACGACTATATATTGGATGGATTCCATTATAAAGGATTTTAAAGTTATATTTAGACTATTATACTAATATATTCAACTTTGGTTACTTCTTGGTGAGCCAATTTTGCATAAAGTTTCTCCAAATTTCCATAGGTACCAAAATAGGACTATTTTCATCCCAAAGTTTGAAAACTTAAATTACGACTATATATTGGATGGACTCCCTTCTAATGGATTTAAATGATTTATTTAGACTATTATACTAATATATTCAACTTTGGTTACTTTTTGGTGAGCTAATTTTGTCTAAAGTTTCTCCAAATTCTAATAGGTACCGAAAACAGGACGATTTTCATCTTAAAGATTGAAACTTTAAGTACGACTATATATTGGATGGACTCTCTTCTAATGGATTTAAAAGATTTATTTAGACTATTATACTAATATATTCAACTTTGGTTACTTTTTGGTGAGCCAATTTTGTCTAAAGTGTCTCGAAATTCTCATAGGTAGCATAATCAGGACGATTTTCTTTTTAAAGATTGAAACTTTAAGTACAACTATATATTGGATGGACTCCCTTCTAAAGGATTTAAAAGCTTTAATTAGACTATTATATTAATATATTCAACTTTGGTTACTTCTTGGTGAGCCAATTTTATATAAAGTTTCTCCAAATTCCCATAGGTACCAAAATAGGACTATTTTCTTCCCAAAGTTTGAAAACTTTAATTACGACTATATGTTGGATGGACTCCCTTCTTAAGGATTTAAAAGATTTATTTAGACTATTATACTAATATATTCAACTTTGGTTACTTCTTGGTGAGCCAATTTTGCCTAAAGTTTCTCCAAATTCCCACAGGTACCAAACTAGGGTGATTTTCTTCCCAAAGTTTGAAAACTTTAATTACGACTATATATTGGACGGACTCCCTTCTAAAGGATTTAAAAGCTTTAATTAGACCATTATAGTAGTATATTCAACTTTGGTTACTTCTTGGTGAGCCAATTTTGCCTAAAGTTTCTCCAAATTCCAACAAGTACCAAACTAGGGTGATTTTCTTCCCAAAGTTTGAAAACTTTAATTACGACTATATATTGGATGGATTCCATTATAAAGGATTTTAAAGTTATATTTATACTATTATACTAATATATTCAACTTTGGTTACTTCTTGGTGAGCCAATTTTGCATAAAGTTTCTCCAAATTTCCATAGCTACCAAAATAGGACTATTTTCTTCCCAAAGTTTGAAAACTTAAATTACGACTATATATTGGATGGACTCCCTTCTAAAGGATTTAAAAGCTTTAATTAGACCATTATAGTAATATATTCAACTTTGGTTACTTCTTGGTGAGCCAATTTTGCCTAAAGTTTCTCCAAATTCCCACAAGTACCAAACTAAGGTGATTTTCTTCCCAAAGTTTGAAAACTTTAATTACGACTATATATTGGATGGATTCCATTATAAAGGATTTTAAAGTTATATTTAGACTATTATACTAATATATTCAACTTTGGTTACTTCTTGGTGAGCCAATTTTGCATAAAGTTTCTCCAAATTTCCATAGGTACCAAAATAGGACTATTTTCATCCCAAAGTTTGAAAACTTAAATTACGACTATATATTGGATGGACTCCCTTCTAATGGATTTAAATGATTTATTTAGACTATTATACTAATATATTCAACTTTGGTTACTTTTTGGTGAGCTAATTTTGTCTAAAGTTTCTCCAAATTCTAATAGGTACCGAAAACAGGACGATTTTCATCTTAAAGATTGAAACTTTAAGTACGACTATATATTGGATGGACTCTCTTCTAATGGATTTAAAAGATTTATTTAGACTATTATACTAATATATTCAACTTTGGTTACTTTTTGGTGAGCCAATTTTGTCTAAAGTGTCTCGAAATTCTCATAGGTAGCATAATCAGGACGATTTTCTTTTTAAAGATTGAAACTTTAAGTACAACTATATATTGGATGGACTCCCTTCTAAAGGATTTAAAAGCTTTAATTAGACTATTATATTAATATATTCAACTTTGGTTACTTCTTGGTGAGCCAATTTTGCATAAAGTTTCTCCAAATTCCCATAGGTACCAAAATAGGACTATTTTCTTCCCAAAGTTTGAAAACTTTAATTACGACTATATGTTGGATGGACTCCCTTCTTAAGGATTTAAAAGATTTATTTAGACTATTATACTAATATATTCAACTTTGGTTACTTCTTGGTGAGCCAATTTTGCCTAAAGTTTCTCCAAATTCCCACAGGTACCAAACTAGGGTGATTTTCTTCCCAAAGTTTGAAAACTTTAATTACGACTATATATTGGACGGACTCCCTTCTAAAGGATTTAAAAGCTTTAATTAGACCATTATAGTAGTATATTCAACTTTGGTTACTTCTTGGTGAGCCAATTTTGCCTAAAGTTTCTCCAAATTCCCACAAGTACCAAACTAGGGTGATTTTCTTCCCAAAGTTTGAAAACTTTAATTACGACTATATATTGGATGGATTCCATTATAAAGGATTTTAAAGTTATATTTATACTATTATACTAATATATTCAACTTTGGTTACTTCTTGGTGAGCCAATTTTGCATAAAGTTTCTCCAAATTTCCATAGGTACCAAAATAGGACTATTTTCTTCCCAAAGTTTGAAAACTTAAATTACGACTATATATTGGATGGACTCCCTTCTAAAGGATTTAAAAGCTTTAATTAGACCATTATAGTAATATATTCAACTTTGGTTACTTCTTGGTGAGCCAATTTTGCCTAAAGTTTCTCCAAATTCCCACAAGTACCAAACTAAGGTGATTTTCTTCCCAAAGTTTGAAAACTTTAATTACGACTATATATTGGATGGATTCCATTATAAAGGATTTTAAAGTTATATTTAGACTATTATACTAATATATTCAACTTTGGTTACTTCTTGGTGAGCCAATTTTGCATAAAGTTTCTCCAAATTTCCATAGGTACCAAAATAGGACTATTTTCATCCCAAAGTTTGAAAACTTAAATTACGACTATATATTGGATGGACTCCCTTCTAATGGATTTAAATGATTTATTTAGACTATTATACTAATATATTCAACTTTGGTTACTTTTTGGTGAGCTAATTTTGTCTAAAGTTTCTCCAAATTCTAATAGGTACCGAAAACAGGACGATTTTCATCTTAAAGATTGAAACTTTAAGTACGACTATATATTGGATGGACTCTCTTCTAATGGATTTAAAAGATTTATTTAGACTATTATACTAATATATTCAACTTTGGTTACTTTTTGGTGAGCCAATTTTGTCTAAAGTGTCTCGAAATTCTCATAGGTAGCATAATCAGGACGATTTTCTTTTAAAAGATTGAAACTTTAAGTACAACTATATATTGGATGGACTCCCTTCTAAAGGATTTAAAAGCTTTAATTAGACTATTATATTAATATATTCAACTTTGGTTACTTCTTGGTGAGCCAATTTTGCATAAAGTTTCTCCAAATTCCCATAGGTACCAAAATAGGACTATTTTCTTCCCAAAGTTTGAAAACTTTAATTACGACTATATGTTGGATGGACTCCCTTCTTAAGGATTTAAAAGATTTATTTAGACTATTATACTAATATATTCAACTTTGGTTACTTCTTGGTGAGCCAATTTTGTCTAAATTTTCTCCAAATTCTAATAGGTACCGAAAACAGGACGATTTTCATCTTAAAGATTGAAACTTTAAGTACGACTATATATTGGATGGACTCCCTTCTAATGGATTTAAAAGATTTATTTAGACTATTATACTAATATATTCAACTTTGGTTACTTTTTGGTGAGCCAATTTTGTCTAAAGTGTCTCGAAATTCTCATAGGTAGCATAATCAGGACGATTTTCTTTTTAAAGATTGAAACTTTAAGTACAACTATATATTGGATGGACTCCCTTCTAAAGGATTTAAAAGCTTTAATTAGACTATTATATTAATATATTCAACTTTGGTTACTTCTTGGTGAGCCAATTTTGCATAAAGTTTCTCCAAATTCCCATAGGTACCAAAATAGGACTATTTTCTTCCCAAAGTTTGAAAACTTTAATTACGACTATATGTTGGATGGACTCCCTTCTTAAGGATTTAAAAGATTTATTTAGACTATTATACTAATATATTCAACTTTGGTTACTTCTTGGTGAGCCAATTTTGTCTAAAGTTTCTCCAAATTCTCATAGGTAGCAAAATCAGGACGATTTTCTTCTTAAAGATTGAAACTTTAAGTATGACTATATATTGGATGGACTCCCTTATAAAGGATTTAAAAGCATTAATTAGACTATTATAGTAATATATTCAACTTTGGTTACTTCTTGGTGAGCCAATTTTGCCTAAAGTTTCTCCAAATTCCCACAGGTACCAAACTAGGGTGATTTTCTTCCCAAAGTTTGAAAACTTTAATTACGACTATATATTGGATGGATTCCATTATAAAGGATTTTAAAGTTATATTTAGACTATTATACTAATATATTCAACTTTGGTTACTTCTTGGTGAGCCAATTTTGCATAAAGTTTCTCCAAATTTCCATAGGTACCAAAATAGGACTATTTTCTTCCCAAAGTTTGAAAACTTAAATTACGACTATATATTGGATGGACTCCCTTCTAAAGGATTTAAAAGCTTTAATTAGACCATTATAGTAATATATTCAACTTTGGTTACTTCTTGGTGAGCCAATTTTGCCTAAAATTTCTCCAAATTCCTATAGGTACCAAAAACAGGACGATTTTGTTCTTAAATATTGAAACTTTAAGTACGACTATATATTGGATGGACTCCCTTATAAAGGATTTAAAAGCATTAATTAGACTATTATAGTAATATATTCAACTTTGGTTACTTCTTGGTGAGCCAATTTTGCCTAAAGTTTCTCCAAATTCCCATAGGTACCAAACTAGGGTGATTTTCTTCCCAAAGTTTGAAAACTTTAATTACGACTATATATTGGATGGACTCCCTTCTAAAGGATTTAAAAGCTTTAATTAGACCATTATAGTAATATATTCAACTTTGGTTACTTCTTGGTGAGCCAATTTTGCCTAAAGTTTCTCCAAATTCCCACAAGTACCAAACTAGGGTGATTTTCTTCCCAAAGTTTGAAAACTTTAATTACGACTATATATTGGATGGATTCCATTATAAAGGATTTTAAAGTTATATTTATACTATTATACTAATATATTCAACTTTGGTTACTTCTTGGTGAGCCAATTTTGCATAAAGTTTCTCCAAATTTCCATAGGTACCAAAATAGGACTATTTTCTTCCCAAAGTTTGAAAACTTAAATTACGACTATATATTGGATGGACTCCCTTCTAAAGGATTTAAAAGCTTTAATTAGACCATTATAGTAATATATTCAACTTTGGTTACTTCTTGGTGAGCCAATTTTGTCTAAAGTTTCTCCAAATTCTAATAGGTACCAAAAACAGGACGATTTTGTTCTTAAAGATTGAAACTTTAAGTACGACTATATATTGGATGGACTCCCTATAAAGGATTTAAAAGCATTAATTATACTATTATAGTAATATATTCAACTTTGGTTACTTCTTGGTGAGCCAATTTTGCCTAAAGTTTCTCCAAATTCCCACAGGTACCAAACTAGGGTGATTTTCTTCCCAAAGTTTGAAAACTTTAATTACGACTATATATTGGACGGACTCCCTTCTAAAGGATTTAAAAGCTTTAATTAGACCATTATAGTAGTATATTCAACTTTGGTTACTTCTTGGTGAGCCAATTTTGCCTAAAGTTTCTCCAAATTCCCACAAGTACCAAACTAGGGTGATTTTCTTCCCAAAGTTTGAAAACTTTAATTACGACTATATATTGGATGGATTCCATTATAAAGGATTTTAAAGTTATATTTATACTATTATACTAATATATTCAACTTTGGTTACTTCTTGGTGAGCCAATTTTGCATAAAGTTTCTCCAAATTTCCATAGGTACCAAAATAGGACTATTTTCTTCCCAAAGTTTGAAAACTTAAATTACGACTATATATTGGATGGACTCCCTTCTAAAGGATTTAAAAGCTTTAATTAGACCATTATAGTAATATATTCAACTTTGGTTACTTCTTGGTGAGCCAATTTTGCCTAAAGTTTCTCCAAATTCCCACAAGTACCAAACTAAGGTGATTTTCTTCCCAAAGTTTGAAAACTTTAATTACGACTATATATTGGATGGATTCCATTATAAAGGATTTTAAAGTTATATTTAGACTATTATACTAATATATTCAACTTTGGTTACTTCTTGGTGAGCCAATTTTGCATAAAGTTTCTCCAAATTTCCATAGGTACCAAAATAGGACTATTTTCATCCCAAAGTTTGAAAACTTAAATTACGACTATATATTGGATGGACTCCCTTCTAATGGATTTAAATGATTTATTTAGACTATTATACTAATATATTCAACTTTGGTTACTTTTTGGTGAGCTAATTTTGTCTAAAGTTTCTCCAAATTCTAATAGGTACCGAAAACAGGACGATTTTCATCTTAAAGATTGAAACTTTAAGTACGACTATATATTGGATGGACTCTCTTCTAATGGATTTAAAAGATTTATTTAGACTATTATACTAATATATTCAACTTTGGTTACTTTTTGGTGAGCCAATTTTGTCTAAAGTGTCTCGAAATTCTCATAGGTAGCATAATCAGGACGATTTTCTTTTTAAAGATTGAAACTTTAAGTACAACTATATATTGGATGGACTCCCTTCTAAAGGATTTAAAAGCTTTAATTAGACTATTATATTAATATATTCAACTTTGGTTACTTCTTGGTGAGCCAATTTTGCATAAAGTTTCTCCAAATTCCCATAGGTACCAAAATAGGACTATTTTCTTCCCAAAGTTTGAAAACTTTAATTACGACTATATGTTGGATGGACTCCCTTCTTAAGGATTTAAAAGATTTATTTAGACTATTATACTAATATATTCAACTTTGGTTACTTCTTGGTGAGCCAATTTTGTCTAAATTTTCTCCAAATTCTAATAGGTACCGAAAACAGGACGATTTTCATCTTAAAGATTGAAACTTTAAGTACGACTATATATTGGATGGACTCCCTTCTAATGGATTTAAAAGATTTATTTAGACTATTATACTAATATATTCAACTTTGGTTACTTTTTGGTGAGCCAATTTTGTCTAAAGTGTCTCGAAATTCTCATAGGTAGCATAATCAGGACGATTTTCTTTTTAAAGATTGAAACTTTAAGTACAACTATATATTGGATGGACTCCCTTCTAAAGGATTTAAAAGCTTTAATTAGACTATTATATTAATATATTCAACTTTGGTTACTTCTTGGTGAGCCAATTTTGCATAAAGTTTCTCCAAATTCCCATAGGTACCAAAATAGGACTATTTTCTTCCCAAAGTTTGAAAACTTTAATTACGACTATATGTTGGATGGACTCCCTTCTTAAGGATTTAAAAGATTTATTTAGACTATTATACTAATATATTCAACTTTGGTTACTTCTTGGTGAGCCAATTTTGTCTAAATTTTCTCCAAATTCTAATAGGTACCGAAAACAGGACGATTTTCATCTTAAAGATTGAAACTTTAAGTACGACTATATATTGGATGGACTCCCTTCTAATGGATTTAAAAGATTTATTTAGACTATTATACTAATATATTCAACTTTGGTTACTTTTTGGTGAGCCAATTTTGTCTAAAGTGTCTCGAAATTCTCATAGGTAGCATAATCAGGACGATTTTCTTTTTAAAGATTGAAACTTTAAGTACAACTATATATTGGATGGACTCCCTTCTAAAGGATTTAAAAGCTTTAATTAGACTATTATATTAATATATTCAACTTTGGTTACTTCTTGGTGAGCCAATTTTGCATAAAGTTTCTCCAAATTCCCATAGGTACCAAAATAGGACTATTTTCTTCCCAAAGTTTGAAAACTTTAATTACGACTATATGTTGGATGGACTCCCTTCTTAAGGATTTAAAAGATTTATTTAGACTATTATACTAATATATTCAACTTTGGTTACTTCTTGGTGAGCCAATTTTGTCTAAAGTTTCTCCAAATTCTCATAGGTAGCAAAATCAGGACGATTTTCTTCTTAAAGATTGAAACTTTAAGTATGACTATATATTGGATGGACTCCCTTATAAAGGATTTAAAAGCATTAATTAGACTATTATAGTAATATATTCAACTTTGGTTACTTCTTGGTGAGCCAATTTTGCCTAAAGTTTCTCCAAATTCCCACAGGTACCAAACTAGGGTGATTTTCTTCCCAAAGTTTGAAAACTTTAATTACGACTATATATTGGATGGATTCCATTATAAAGGATTTTAAAGTTATATTTAGACTATTATAATAATATATTCAACTTTGGTTACTTCTTGGTGAGCCAATTTTGCATAAAGTTTCTCCAAATTTCCATAGGTACCAAAATAGGACTATTTTCTTCCCAAAGTTTGAAAACTTAAATTACGACTATATATTGGATGGACTCCCTTCTAAAGGATTTAAAAGCTTTAATTAGACCATTATAGTAATATATTCAACTTTGGTTACTTCTTGGTGAGCCAATTTTGCCTAAAATTTCTCCAAATTCCTATAGGTACCAAAAACAGGACGATTTTGTTCTTAAATATTGAAACTTTAAGTACGACTATATATTGGATGGACTCCCTTATAAAGGATTTAAAAGCATTAATTAGACTATTATAGTAATATATTCAACTTTGGTTACTTCTTGGTGAGCCAATTTTGCCTAAAGTTTCTCCAAATTCCCATAGGTACCAAACTAGGGTGATTTTCTTCCCAAAGTTTGAAAACTTTAATTACGACTATATATTGGATGGACTCCCTTCTAAAGGATTTAAAAGCTTTAATTAGACCATTATAGTAATATATTCAACTTTGGTTACTTCTTGGTGAGCCAATTTTGCCTAAAGTTTCTCCAAATTCCCACAAGTACCAAACTAGGGTGATTTTCTTCCCAAAGTTTGAAAACTTTAATTACGACTATATATTGGATGGATTCCATTATAAAGGATTTTAAAGTTATATTTATACTATTATACTAATATATTCAACTTTGGTTACTTCTTGGTGAGCCAATTTTGCATAAAGTTTCTCCAAATTTCCATAGGTACCAAAATAGGACTATTTTCTTCCCAAAGTTTGAAAACTTAAATTACGACTATATATTGGATGGACTCCCTTCTAAAGGATTTAAAAGCTTTAATTAGACCATTATAGTAATATATTCAACTTTGGTTACTTCTTGGTGAGCCAATTTTGTCTAAAGTTTCTCCAAATTCTAATAGGTACCAAAAACAGGACGATTTTGTTCTTAAAGATTGAAACTTTAAGTACGACTATATATTGGATGGACTCCCTATAAAGGATTTAAAAGCATTAATTATACTATTATAGTAATATATTCAACTTTGGTTACTTCTTGGTGAGCCAATTTTGCCTAAAGTTTCTCCAAATTCCCACAGGTACCAAACTAGGGTGATTTTCTTCCCAAAGTTTGAAAACTTTAATTACGACTATATATTGGACGGACTCCCTTCTAAAGGATTTAAAAGCTTTAATTAGACCATTATAGTAGTATATTCAACTTTGGTTACTTCTTGGTGAGCCAATTTTGCCTAAAGTTTCTCCAAATTCCCACAAGTACCAAACTAGGGTGATTTTCTTCCCAAAGTTTGAAAACTTTAATTACGACTATATATTGGATGGATTCCATTATAAAGGATTTTAAAGTTATATTTATACTATTATACTAATATATTCAACTTTGGTTACTTCTTGGTGAGCCAATTTTGCATAAAGTTTCTCCAAATTTCCATAGGTACCAAAATAGGACTATTTTCTTCCCAAAGTTTGAAAACTTAAATTACGACTATATATTGGATGGACTCCCTTCTAAAGGATTTAAAAGCTTTAATTAGACCATTATAGTAATATATTCAACTTTGGTTACTTCTTGGTGAGCCAATTTTGCCTAAAGTTTCTCCAAATTCCCACAAGTACCAAACTAAGGTGATTTTCTTCCCAAAGTTTGAAAACTTTAATTACGACTATATATTGGATGGATTCCATTATAAAGGATTTTAAAGTTATATTTAGACTATTATACTAATATATTCAACTTTGGTTACTTCTTGGTGAGCCAATTTTGCATAAAGTTTCTCCAAATTTCCATAGGTACCAAAATAGGACTATTTTCATCCCAAAGTTTGAAAACTTAAATTACGACTATATATTGGATGGACTCCCTTCTAATGGATTTAAATGATTTATTTAGACTATTATACTAATATATTCAACTTTGGTTACTTTTTGGTGAGCTAATTTTGTCTAAAGTTTCTCCAAATTCTAATAGGTACCGAAAACAGGACGATTTTCATCTTAAAGATTGAAACTTTAAGTACGACTATATATTGGATGGACTCTCTTCTAATGGATTTAAAAGATTTATTTAGACTATTATACTAATATATTCAACTTTGGTTACTTTTTGGTGAGCCAATTTTGTCTAAAGTGTCTCGAAATTCTCATAGGTAGCATAATCAGGACGATTTTCTTTTTAAAGATTGAAACTTTAAGTACAACTATATATTGGATGGACTCCCTTCTAAAGGATTTAAAAGCTTTAATTAGACTATTATATTAATATATTCAACTTTGGTTACTTCTTGGTGAGCCAATTTTGCATAAAGTTTCTCCAAATTCCCATAGGTACCAAAATAGGACTATTTTCTTCCCAAAGTTTGAAAACTTTAATTACGACTATATGTTGGATGGACTCCCTTCTTAAGGATTTAAAAGATTTATTTAGACTATTATACTAATATATTCAACTTTGGTTACTTCTTGGTGAGCCAATTTTGTCTAAATTTTCTCCAAATTCTAATAGGTACCGAAAACAGGACGATTTTCATCTTAAAGATTGAAACTTTAAGTACGACTATATATTGGATGGACTCCCTTCTAATGGATTTAAAAGATTTATTTAGACTATTATACTAATATATTCAACTTTGGTTACTTTTTGGTGAGCCAATTTTGTCTAAAGTGTCTCGAAATTCTCATAGGTAGCATAATCAGGACGATTTTCTTTTTAAAGATTGAAACTTTAAGTACAACTATATATTGGATGGACTCCCTTCTAAAGGATTTAAAAGCTTTAATTAGACTATTATATTAATATATTCAACTTTGGTTACTTCTTGGTGAGCCAATTTTGCATAAAGTTTCTCCAAATTCCCATAGGTACCAAAATAGGACTATTTTCTTCCCAAAGTTTGAAAACTTTAATTACGACTATATGTTGGATGGACTCCCTTCTTAAGGATTTAAAAGATTTATTTAGACTATTATACTAATATATTCAACTTTGGTTACTTCTTGGTGAGCCAATTTTGTCTAAAGTTTCTCCAAATTCTCATAGGTAGCAAAATCAGGACGATTTTCTTCTTAAAGATTGAAACTTTAAGTATGACTATATATTGGATGGACTCCCTTATAAAGGATTTAAAAGCATTAATTAGACTATTATAGTAATATATTCAACTTTGGTTACTTCTTGGTGAGCCAATTTTGCCTAAAGTTTCTCCAAATTCCCACAGGTACCAAACTAGGGTGATTTTCTTCCCAAAGTTTGAAAACTTTAATTACGACTATATATTGGATGGATTCCATTATAAAGGATTTTAAAGTTATATTTAGACTATTATACTAATATATTCAACTTTGGTTACTTCTTGGTGAGCCAATTTTGCATAAAGTTTCTCCAAATTTCCATAGGTACCAAAATAGGACTGTTTTCTTCCCAAAGTTTGAAAACTTAAATTACGACTATATATTGGATGGACTCCCTTCTAAAGGATTTAAAAGCTTTAATTAGACCATTATAGTAATATATTCAACTTTGGTTACTTCTTGGTGAGCCAATTTTGCCTAAAATTTCTCCAAATTCCTATAGGTACCAAAAACAGGACGATTTTGTTCTTAAATATTGAAACTTTAAGTACGACTATATATTGGATGGACTCCCTTATAAAGGATTTAAAAGCATTAATTAGACTATTATAGTAATATATTCAACTTTGGTTACTTCTTGGTGAGCCAATTTTGCCTAAAGTTTCTCCAAATTCCCATAGGTACCAAACTAGGGTGATTTTCTTCCCAAAGTTTGAAAACTTTAATTACGACTATATATTGGATGGACTCCCTTCTAAAGGATTTAAAAGCTTTAATTAGACCATTATAGTAATATATTCAACTTTGGTTACTTCTTGGTGAGCCAATTTTGCCTAAAGTTTCTCCAAATTCCCACAAGTACCAAACTAGGGTGACTTTCTTCCCAAAGTTTGAAAACTTTAATTACGACTATATATTGGATGGATTCCATTATAAAGGATTTTAAAGTTATATTTATACTATTATACTAATATATTCAACTTTGGTTACTTCTTGGTGAGCCAATTTTGCATAAAGTTTCTCCAAATTTCCATAGGTACCAAAATAGGACTATTTTCTTCCCAAAGTTTGAAAACTTAAATTACGACTATATATTGGATGGACTCCCTTCTAAAGGATTTAAAAGCTTTAATTAGACCATTATAGTAATATATTCAACTTTGGTTACTTCTTGGTGAGCCAATTTTGTCTAAAGTTTCTCCAAATTCTCATAGGTAGCAAAATCAGGACGATTTTCTTCTTAAAGATTGAAACTTTAAGTATGACTATATATTGGATGGACTCCCTTATAAAGGATTTAAAAGCATTAATTAGACCATTATAGTAATATATTCAACTTTGGTTACTTCTTGGTGAGCCAATTTTGCCTAAAGTTTCTCCAAATTCCCACAAGTACCAAACTAGGGTGACTTTCTTCCCAAAGTTTGAAAACTTTAATTACGACTATATATTGGATGGATTCCATTATAAAGGATTTTAAAGTTATATTTATACTATTATACTAATATATTCAACTTTGGTTACTTCTTGGTGAGCCAATTTTGCATAAAGTTTCTCCAAATTTCCATAGGTACCAAAATAGGACTATTTTCTTCCCAAAGTTTGAAAACTTTAATTACGACTATATGTTGGATGGACTCCCTTCTTAAGGATTTAAAAGATTTATTTAGACTATTATACTAATATATTCAACTTTGGTTACTTCTTGGTGAGCCAATTTTGTCTAAAGTTTCTCCAAATTCTCATAGGTAGCAAAATCAGGACGATTTTCTTCTTAAAGATTGAAACTTTAAGTATGACTATATATTGGATGGACTCCCTTATAAAGGATTTAAAAGCATTAATTAGACTATTATAGTAATATATTCAACTTTGGTTACTTCTTGGTGAGCCAATTTTGCCTAAAGTTTCTCCAAATTCCCACAGGTACCAAACTAGGGTGATTTTCTTCCCAAAGTTTGAAAACTTTAATTACGACTATATATTGGATGGATTCCATTATAAAGGATTTTAAAGTTATATTTAGACTATTATACTAATATATTCAACTTTGGTTACTTCTTGGTGAGCCAATTTTGCATAAAGTTTCTCCAAATTTCCATAGGTACCAAAATAGGACTGTTTTCTTCCCAAAGTTTGAAAACTTAAATTACGACTATATATTGGATGGACTCCCTTCTAAAGGATTTAAAAGCTTTAATTAGACCATTATAGTAATATATTCAACTTTGGTTACTTCTTGGTGAGCCAATTTTGCCTAAAATTTCTCCAAATTCCTATAGGTACCAAAAACAGGACGATTTTGTTCTTAAATATTGAAACTTTAAGTACGACTATATATTGGATGGACTCCCTTATAAAGGATTTAAAAGCATTAATTAGACTATTATAGTAATATATTCAACTTTGGTTACTTCTTGGTGAGCCAATTTTGCCTAAAGTTTCTCCAAATTCCCATAGGTACCAAACTAGGGTGATTTTCTTCCCAAAGTTTGAAAACTTTAATTACGACTATATATTGGATGGACTCCCTTCTAAAGGATTTAAAAGCTTTAATTAGACCATTATAGTAATATATTCAACTTTGGTTACTTCTTGGTGAGCCAATTTTGCCTAAAGTTTCTCCAAATTCCCACAAGTACCAAACTAGGGTGACTTTCTTCCCAAAGTTTGAAAACTTTAATTACGACTATATATTGGATGGATTCCATTATAAAGGATTTTAAAGTTATATTTATACTATTATACTAATATATTCAACTTTGGTTACTTCTTGGTGAGCCAATTTTGCATAAAGTTTCTCCAAATTTCCATAGGTACCAAAATAGGACTATTTTCTTCCCAAAGTTTGAAAACTTAAATTACGACTATATATTGGATGGACTCCCTTCTAAAGGATTTAAAAGCTTTAATTAGACCATTATAGTAATATATTCAACTTTGGTTACTTCTTGGTGAGCCAATTTTGTCTAAAGTTTCTCCAAATTCTCATAGGTAGCAAAATCAGGACGATTTTCTTCTTAAAGATTGAAACTTTAAGTATGACTATATATTGGATGGACTCCCTTATAAAGGATTTAAAAGCATTAATTAGACTATTATAGTAATATATTCAACTTTGGTTACTTCTTGGTGAGCCAATTTTGCCTAAAGTTTCTCCAAATTCCCACAGGTACCAAACTAGGGTGATTTTCTTCCCAAAGTTTGAAAACTTTAATTACGACTATATATTGGATGGATTCCATTATAAAGGATTTTAAAGTTATATTTAGACTATTATACTAATATATTCAACTTTGGTTACTTCTTGGTGAGCCAATTTTGCATAAAGTTTCTCCAAATTTCCATAGGTACCAAAATAGGACTATTTTCTTCCCAAAGTTTGAAAACTTAAATTACGACTATATATTGGATGGACTCCCTTCTAAAGGATTTAAAAGCTTTAATTAGACCATTATAGTAATATATTCAACTTTGGTTACTTCTTGGTGAGCCAATTTTGCCTAAAATTTCTCCAAATTCCTATAGGTACCAAAAACAGGACGATTTTGTTCTTAAATATTGAAACTTTAAGTACGACTATATATTGGATGGACTCCCTTATAAAGGATTTAAAAGCATTAATTAGACTATTATAGTAATATATTCAACTTTGGTTACTTCTTGGTGAGCCAATTTTGCCTAAAGTTTCTCCAAATTCCCACAGGTACCAAACTAGGGGGATTTTCTTCCCAAAGTTTGAAAACTTTAATTACGACTATATATTGGATGGACTCCCTTCTAAAGGATTTAAAAGCTTTAATTAGACCATTATAGTAATATATTCAACTTTGGTTACTTCTTGGTGAGCCAATTTTGCCTAAAGTTTCTCCAAATTCCCACAAGTACCAAACTAGGGTGATTTTCTTCCCAAAGTTTGAAAACTTTAATTACGACTATATATTGGATGGATTCCATTATAAAGGATTTTAAAGTTATATTTATACTATTATACTAATATATTCAACTTTGGTTACTTCTTGGTGAGCCAATTTTGCATAAAGTTTCTCCAAATTTCCATAGGTACCAAAATAGGACTATTTTCTTCCCAAAGTTTGAAAACTTAAATTACGACTATATATTGGATGGACTCCCTTCTAAAGGATTTAAAAGCTTTAATTAGACCATTATAGTAATATATTCAACTTTGGTTACTTCTTGGTGAGCCAATTTTGCCTAAAGTTTCTCCAAATTCCCACAAGTACCAAACTAAGGTGATTTTCTTCCCAAAGTTTGAAAACTTTAATTACGACTATATATTGGATGGATTCCATTATACAGGATTTTAAAGTTATATTTAGACTATTATACTAATATATTCAACTTTGGTTACTTCTTGGTGAGCCAATTTTGCATAAAGTTTCTCCAAATTTCCATAGGTACCAAAATAGGACTATTTTCATCCCAAAGTTTGAAAACTTAAATTACGACTATATATTGGATGGACTCCCTTCTAATGGATTTAAATGATTTATTTAGACTATTATACTAATATATTCAACTTTGGTTACTTTTTGGTGAGCTAATTTTGTCTAAAGTTTCTCCAAATTCTAATAGGTACCGAAAACAGGACGATTTTCATCTTAAAGATTGAAACTTTAAGTACGACTATATATTGGATGGACTCCCTTCTAATGGATTTAAAAGATTTATTTAGACTATTATACTAATATATTCAACTTTGGTTACTTTTTGGTGAGCCAATTTTGTCTAAAGTGTGTCCAAATTCTCATAGGTAGCATAATCAGGACGATTTTCTTTTTAAAGATTGAAACTTTAAGTACAACTATATATTGGATGGACTCCCTTCTAAAGGATTTAAAAGCTTTAATTAGACTATTATATTAATATATTCAACTTTGGTTACTTCTTGGTGAGCCAATTTTGCATAAAGTTTCTCCAAATTCCCATAGGTACCAAAATAGGACTATTTTCTTCCCAAAGTTTGAAAACTTTAATTACGACTATATGTTGGATGGACTCCCTTCTTAAGGATTTAAAAGATTTATTTAGACTATTATACTAATATATTCAACTTTGGTTACTTCTTGGTGTGCCAATTTTGTCTAAAGTTTCTCCAAATTCTCATAGGTAGCAAAATCAGGACGATTTTCTTCTTAAAGATTGAAACTTTAAGTATGACTATATATTGGATGGTCTCCCTTATAAAGGATTTAAAAGCATTAATTAGACTATTATAGTAATATATTCAACTTTGGTTACTTCTTGGTGAGCCAATTTTGCCTAAAGTTTCTCCAAATTCCCACAGGTACCAAACTAGGGTGATTTTCTTCCCAAAGTTTGAAAACTTTAATTACGACTATATATTGGATGGATTCCATTATAAAGGATTTTAAAGTTATATTTAGACTATTATACTAATATATTCAACTTTGGTTACTTCTTGGTGAGCCAATTTTGCATAAAGTTTCTCCAAATTTCCATTGGTACCAAAATAGGACTATTTTCTTCCCAAAGTTTGAAAACTTAAATTACGACTATATATTGGATGGACTCCCTTCTAAAGGATTTAAAAGCTTTAATTAGACCATTATAGTAATATATTCAACTTTGGTTACTTTTTGGTGAGCCAATTTTGCCTAAAATTTCTCCAAATTCCCATAGGTACCAAAAACAGGACGATTTTGTTCTTAAATATTGAAACTTTAAGTACGACTATATATTGGATGGACTCACTTATAAAGGATTTAAAAGCATTAATTAGACTATTATAGTAATATATTCAACTTTGGTTACTTCTTGGTGAGCCAATTTTGCCTAAAGTTTCTCCAAATTCCCACAGGTACCAAACTAGGGTGATTTTCTTCCCAAAGTTTGAAAACTTTAATTACGACTATATATTGGATGGACTCCCTTCTAAAGGATTTAAAAGCTTTAATTAGACCATTATAGTAATATATTCAACTTTGGTTACTTCTTGGTGAGCCAATTTTGCCTAAAGTTTCTCCAAATTCCCACAAGTACCAAACTAGGGTGATTTTCTTCCCAAAGTTTGAAAACTTTAATTACGACTATATATTGGATGGATTCCATTATAAAGGATTTTAAAGTTATATTTATACTATTATACTAATATATTCAACTTTGGTTACTTCTTGGTGAGCCAATTTTGCATAAAGTTTCTCCAAATTTCCATAGGTACCAAAATAGGACTATTTTCTTCCCAAAGTTTGAAAACTTAAATTACGACTATATATTGGATGGACTCCCTTCTAAAGGATTTAAAAGCTTTAATTAGACCATTATAGTAATATATTCAACTTTGGTTACTTCTTGGTGAGCCAATTTTGCCTAAAGTTTCTCCAAATTCCCACAAGTACCAAACTAAGGTGATTTTCTTCCCAAAGTTTGAAAACTTTAATTACGACTATATATTGGATGGATTCCATTATACAGGATTTTAAAGTTATATTTAGACTATTATACTAATATATTCAACTTTGGTTACTTCTTGGTGAGCCAATTTTGCATAAAGTTTCTCCAAATTTCCATAGGTACCAAAATAGGACTATTTTCATCCCAAAGTTTGAAAACTTAAATTACGACTATATATTGGATGGACTCCCTTCTAATGGATTTAAATGATTTATTTAGACTATTATACTAATATATTCAACTTTGGTTACTTTTTGGTGAGCTAATTTTGTCTAAAGTTTCTCCAAATTCTAATAGGTACCGAAAACAGGACGATTTTCATCTTAAAGATTGAAACTTTAAGTACGACTATATATTGGATGGACTCCCTTCTAATGGATTTAAAAGATTTATTTAGACTATTATACTAATATATTCAACTTTGGTTACTTTTTGGTGAGCCAATTTTGTCTAAAGTGTGTCCAAATTCTCATAGGTAGCATAATCAGGACGATTTTCTTTTTAAAGATTGAAACTTTAAGTACAACTATATATTGGATGGACTCCCTTCTAAAGGATTTAAAAGCTTTAATTAGACTATTATATTAATATATTCAACTTTGGTTACTTCTTGGTGAGCCAATTTTGCCTAAAGTTTCTCCAAATTCCCACAGGTACCAAACTAGGGTGATTTTCTTCCCAAAGTTTGAAAACTTTAATTACGACTATATATTGGATGGATTCCATTATAAAGGATTTTAAAGTTATATTTAGACTATTATACTAATATATTCAACTTTGGTTACTTCTTGGTGAGCCAATTTTGCATAAAGTTTCTCCAAATTTCCATTGGTACCAAAATAGGACTATTTTCTTCCCAAAGTTTGAAAACTTAAATTACGACTATATATTGGATGGACTCCCTTCTAAAGGATTTAAAAGCTTTAATTAGACCATTATAGTAATATATTCAACTTTGGTTACTTTTTGGTGAGCCAATTTTGCCTAAAATTTCTCCAAATTCCCATAGGTACCAAAAACAGGACGATTTTGTTCTTAAATATTGAAACTTTAAGTACGACTATATATTGGATGGACTCACTTATAAAGGATTTAAAAGCATTAATTAGACTATTATAGTAATATATTCAACTTTGGTTACTTCTTGGTGAGCCAATTTTGCCTAAAGTTTCTCCAAATTCCCACAGGTACCAAACTAGGGTGATTTTCTTCCCAAAGTTTGAAAACTTTAATTACGACTATATATTGGATGGACTCCCTTCTAAAGGATTTAAAAGCTTTAATTAGACCATTATAGTAATATATTCAACTTTGGTTACTTCTTGGTGAGCCAATTTTGCCTAAAGTTTCTCCAAATTCCCACAAGTACCAAACTAGGGTGATTTTCTTCCCAAAGTTTGAAAACTTTAATTACGACTATATATTGGATGGATTCCATTATAAAGGATTTTAAAGTTATATTTATACTATTATACTAATATATTCAACTTTGGTTACTTCTTGGTGAGCCAATTTTGCATAAAGTTTCTCCAAATTTCCATAGGTACCAAAATAGGACTATTTTCTTCCCAAAGTTTGAAAACTTAAATTACGACTATATATTGGATGGACTCCCTTCTAAAGGATTTAAAAGCTTTAATTAGACCATTATAGTAATATATTCAACTTTGGTTACTTCTTGGTGAGCCAATTTTGCCTAAAGTTTCTCCAAATTCCCACAAGTACCAAACTAAGGTGATTTTCTTCCCAAAGTTTGAAAACTTTAATTACGACTATATATTGGATGGATTCCATTATACAGGATTTTAAAGTTATATTTAGACTATTATACTAATATATTCAACTTTGGTTACTTCTTGGTGAGCCAATTTTGCATAAAGTTTCTCCAAATTTCCATAGGTACCAAAATAGGACTATTTTCATCCCAAAGTTTGAAAACTTAAATTACGACTATATATTGGATGGACTCCCTTCTAATGGATTTAAATGATTTATTTAGACTATTATACTAATATATTCAACTTTGGTTACTTTTTGGTGAGCTAATTTTGTCTAAAGTTTCTCCAAATTCTAATAGGTACCGAAAACAGGACGATTTTCATCTTAAAGATTGAAACTTTAAGTACGACTATATATTGGATGGACTCCCTTCTAATGGATTTAAAAGATTTATTTAGACTATTATACTAATATATTCAACTTTGGTTACTTTTTGGTGAGCCAATTTTGTCTAAAGTGTGTCCAAATTCTCATAGGTAGCATAATCAGGACGATTTTCTTTTTAAAGATTGAAACTTTAAGTACAACTATATATTGGATGGACTCCCTTCTAAAGGATTTAAAAGCTTTAATTAGACTATTATATTAATATATTCAACTTTGGTTACTTCTTGGTGAGCCAATTTTGCATAAAGTTTCTCCAAATTCCCATAGGTACCAAAATAGGACTATTTTCTTCCCAAAGTTTGAAAACTTTAATTACGACTATATGTTGGATGGACTCCCTTCTTAAGGATTTAAAAGATTTATTTAGACTATTATACTAATATATTCAACTTTGGTTACTTCTTGGTGAGCCAATTTTGTCTAAAGTTTCTCCAAATTCTCATAAGTAGCAAAATCAGGACGATTTTCTTCTTAAAGATTGAAACTTTAAGTATGACTATATATTGGATGGTCTCCCTTATAAAGGATTTAAAAGCATTAATTAGACTATTATAGTAATATATTCAACTTTGGTTACTTCTTGGTGAGCCAATTTTGCCTAAAGTTTCTCCAAATTCCCACAGGTACCAAACTAGGGTGATTTTCTTCCCAAAGTTTGAAAACTTTAATTACGACTATATATTGGATGGATTCCATTATAAAGGATTTTAAAGTTATATTTAGACTATTATACTAATATATTCAACTTTGGTTACTTCTTGGTGAGCCAATTTTGCATAAAGTTTCTCCAAATTTCCATAGGTACCAAAATAGGACTATTTTCTTCCCAAAGTTTGAAAACTTAAATTACGACTATATATTGGATGGACTCCCTTCTAAAGGATTTAAAAGCTTTAATTAGACCATTATAGTAATATATTCAACTTTGGTTACTTCTTGGTGAGCCAATTTTTCCTAAAGTTTCTCCAAATTCCCACAAGTACCAAACTAGGGTGATTTTCTTCCCAAAGTTTGAAAACTTTAATTACGACTATATATTGGATGGATTCCATTATAAAGGATTTTAAAGTTATATTTATACTATTATACTAATATATTCAACTTTGGTTACTTCTTGGTGAGCCAATTTTGCATAAAGTTTCTCCAAATTTCCATAGGTACCAAAATAGGACTATTTTCTTCCCAAAGTTTGAAAACTTAAATTACGACTATATATTGGATGGACTCCCTTCTAAATGATTTAACAGCTTTAATTAGACCATTATAGTAATATATTCAACTTTGGTTACTTCTTGGTGAGCCAATTTTGCCTAAAGTTTCTCCAAATTCCCACAAGTACCAAACTAAGGTGATTTTCTTCCCAAAGTTTGAAAACTTTAATTACGACTATATATTGGATGGATTCCATTATAAAGGATTTTAAAGTTATATTTAGACTATTATACTAATATATTCAACTTTGGTTACTTCTTGGTGAGCCAATTTTGCATAAAGTTTCTCCAAATTTCCATAGGTACCAAAATAGGACTATTTTCATCCCAAAGTTTGAAAACTTAAATTACGACTATATATTGGATGGACTCCCTTCTAATGGATTTAAATGATTTATTTAGACTATTATACTAATATATTCAACTTTGGTTACTTTTTGGTTAGCTAATTTTGTCTAAAGTTTCTCCAAATTCTAATAGGTACCGAAAACAGGACGATTTTCATCTTAAAGATTGAAACTTTAAGTACGACTATATATTGGATGGACTCCCTTCTAATGGATTTAAAAGATTTATTTAGACTATTATACTAATATATTCAACTTTGGTTACTTTTTGGTGAGCCAATTTTGTCTAAAGTGTCTCCAAATTATCATAGGTAGCATAATCAAGACGATTTTCTTTTTAAAGATTGAAACTTTAAGTACAACTATATATTGGATGGACTCCCTTCTAAAGGATTTAAAAGCTTTAATTAGACTATTATATTAATATATTCAACTTTGGTTACTTCTTGGTGAGCCAATTTTGCATAAAGTTTCTCCAAATTCCCATAGGTACCAAAATAGGACTATTTTCTTCCCAAAGTTTGAAAACTTTAATTACGACTATATGTTGGATGGACTCCCTTCTTAAGGATTTAAAAGATTTATTTAGACTATTATACTAATATATTCAACTTTGGTTACTTCTTGGTGAGCCAATTTTGTAAAGTTTCTCCAAATTCTCATAGGTAGCAAAATCAGGACGATTTTCTTCTTAAAGATTGAAACTTTAAGTATGACTATATATTGGATGGACTCCCTTCTAAAGGATTTAAAAGCTTTAATTAGACTATTATAGTAATATATTCAACTTTGGTTACTTCTTGGTGAGCCAATTTTGCCTAAAGTTTCTCCAAATTCCCACAGGTACCAAACTAGGGTGATTTTCTTCCCAAAGTTTGAAAACTTTAATTACGACTATATATTGGATGGATTCCATTATAAAGGATTTTAAAGTTATATTTATACTATTATACTAATATATTCAACTTTGGTTACTTCTTGGTGAGCCAATTTTGCATAAAGTTTCTCCAAATTTCCATAGGTACCAAAATAGGACTATTTTCTTCCCAAAGTTTGAAAACTTAAATTACGACTATATATTGGATGGACTCCCTTTTAAAGGATTTAACAGCTTTAATTAGACCATTATAGTAATATATTCAACTTTGGTTACTTCTTGGTGAGCCAATTTTGCCTAAAGTTTCTCCAAATTCCCACAAGTACCAAACTAAGGTAATTTTCTTCCCAAAGTTTGAAAACTTTAATTACGACTATATATTGGATGGATTCCATTATAAAGGATTTTAAAGTTATATTTAGACTATTATACTAATATATTCAACTTTGGTTACTTCTTGGTGAGCCAATTTTGCATAAAGTTTCTCCAAATTTCCATAGGTACCAAAATAGGACTATTTTCATCCCAAAGTTTGAAAACTTAAATTACGACTATATATTGGATTGACTCCCTTCTAATGGATTTAAATGATTTATTTAGACTATTATACTAATATATTCAACTTTGGTTACTTTTTGGTTAGCTAATTTTGTCTAAAGTTTCTCCAAATTCTAATAGGTACCGAAAACAGGACGATTTTCATCTTAAAGATTGAAACTTTAAGTACGACTATATATTGGATGGACTCCCTTCTAATGGATTTAAAAGATTTATTTAGACTATTATACTAATATATTCAACTTTGGTTACTTTTTGGTGAGCCAATTTTGTCTAAAGTGTCTCCAAATTATCATAGGTAGCATAATCAAGACGATTTTCTTTTTAAAGATTGAAACTTTAAGTACAACTATATATTGGATGGACTCCCTTCTAAAGGATTTAAAAGCTTTAATTAGACTATTATATTAATATATTCAACTTTGGTTACTTCTTGGTGAGCCAATTTTGCATAAAGTTTCTCCAAATTCCCATAGGTACCAAAATAGGACTATTTTCTTCCCAAAGTTTGAAAACTTTAATTACGACTATATGTTGGATGGACTCCCTTCTTAAGGATTTAAAAGATTTATTTAGACTATTATACTAATATATTCAACTTTGGTTACTTCTTGGTGAGCCAATTTTGTCTAAAGTTTCTCCAAATTCTCATAAGTAGCAAAATCAGGACGATTTTCTTCTTAAAGATTGAAACTTTAAGTATGACTATATATTGGATGGTCTCCCTTATAAAGGATTTAAAAGCATTAATTAGACTATTATAGTAATATATTCAACTTTGGTTACTTCTTGGTGAGCCAATTTTGCCTAAAGTTTCTCCAAATTCCCACAGGTACCAAACTAGGGTGATTTTCTTCCCAAAGTTTGAAAACTTTAATTACGACTATATATTGGATGGATTCCATTATAAAGGATTTTAAAGTTATATTTAGACTATTATACTAATATATTCAACTTTGGTTACTTCTTGGTGAGCCAATTTTGCATAAAGTTTCTCCAAATTTCCATAGGTACCAAAATAGGACTATTTTCTTCCCAAAGTTTGAAAACTTAAATTACGACTATATATTGGATGGACTCCCTTCTAAAGGATTTAAAAGCTTTAATTAGACCATTATAGTAATATATTCAACTTTGGTTACTTCTTGGTGAGCCAATTTTTCATAAAGTTTCTCCAAATTCCCACAAGTACCAAACTAGGGTGATTTTCTTCCCAAAGTTTGAAAACTTTAATTACGACTATATATTGGATGGATTCCATTATAAAGGATTTTAAAGTTATATTTATACTATTATACTAATATATTCAACTTTGGTTACTTCTTGGTGAACCAATTTTGCATAAAGTTTCTCCAAATTTCCATAGGTACCAAAATAGGACTATTTTCTTCCCAAAGTTTGAAAACTTAAATTACGACTATATATTGGATGGACTCCCTTCTAAAGGATTTAACAGCTTTAATTAGACCATTATAGTAATATATTCAACTTTGGTTACTTCTTGGTGAGCCAATTTTGCCTAAAGTTTCTCCAAATTCCCACAAGTACCAAACTAAGGTGATTTTCTTCCCAAAGTTTGAAAACTTTAATTACGACTATATATTGGATGGATTCCATTATAAAGGATTTTAAAGTTATATTTAGACTATTATACTAATATATTCAACTTTGGTTACTTCTTGGTGAGCCAATTTTGCATAAAGTTTCTCCAAATTTCCATAGGTACCAAAATAGGACTATTTTCATCCCAAAGTTTGAAAACTTAAATTACGACTATATATTGGATGGACTCCCTTCTAATGGATTTAAATGATTTATTTAGACTATTATACTAATATATTCAACTTTGGTTACTTTTTGGTTAGCTAATTTTGTCTAAAGTTTCTCCAAATTCTAATAGGTACCGAAAACAGGACGATTTTCATCTTAAAGATTGAAACTTTAAGTACGACTATATATTGGATGGACTCCCTTCTAATGGATTTAAAAGATTTATTTAGACTATTATACTAATATATTCAACTTTGGTTACTTTTTGGTGAGCCAATTTTGTCTAAAGTGTCTCCAAATTATCATAGGTAGCATAATCAAGACGATTTTCTTTTTAAAGATTGAAACTTTAAGTACAACTATATATTGGATGGACTCCCTTCTAAAGGATTTAAAAGCTTTAATTAGACTATTATATTAATATATTCAACTTTGGTTACTTCTTGGTGAGCCAATTTTGCATAAAGTTTCTCCAAATTCCCATAGGTACCAAAATAGGACTATTTTCTTCCCAAAGTTTGAAAACTTTAATTACGACTATATGTTGGATGGACTCCCTTCTTAAGGATTTAAAAGATTTATTTAGACTATTATACTAATATATTCAACTTTGGTTACTTCTTGGTGAGCCAATTTTGTCTAAAGTTTCTCCAAATTCTCATAGGTAGCAAAATCAGGACGATTTTCTTCTTAAAGATTGAAACTTTAAGTATGACTATATATTGGATGGACTCCCTTCTAAAGGATTTAAAAGCTTTAATTAGACTATTATAGTAATATATTCAACTTTGGTTACTTCTTGGTGAGCCAATTTTGCCTAAAGTTTCTCCAAATTCCCACAGGTACCAAACTAGGGTGATTTTCTTCCCAAAGTTTGAAAACTTTAATTACGACTATATATTGGATGGATTCCATTATAAAGGATTTTAAAGTTATATTTATACTATTATACTAATATATTCAACTTTGGTTACTTCTTGGTGAGCCAATTTTGCATAAAGTTTCTCCAAATTTCCATAGGTACCAAAATAGGACTATTTTCTTCCCAAAGTTTGAAAACTTAAATTACGACTATATATTGGATGGACTCCCTTCTAAAGGATTTAACAGCTTTAATTAGACCATTATAGTAATATATTCAACTTTGGTTACTTCTTGGTGAGCCAATTTTGCCTAAAGTTTCTCCAAATTCCCACAAGTACCAAACTAAGGTGATTTTCTTCCCAAAGTTTGAAAACTTTAATTACGACTATATATTGGATGGATTCCATTATAAAGGATTTTAAAGTTATATTTAGACTATTATACTAATATATTCAACTTTGGTTACTTCTTGGTGAGCCAATTTTGCATAAAGTTTCTCCAAATTTCCATAGGTACCAAAATAGGACTATTTTCATCCCAAAGTTTGAAAACTTAAATTACGACTATATATTGGATGGACTCCCTTCTAATGGATTTAAATGATTTATTTAGACTATTATACTAATATATTCAACTTTGGTTACTTTTTGGTTAGCTAATTTTGTCTAAAGTTTCTCCAAATTCTAATAGGTACCGAAAACAGGACGATTTTCATCTTAAAGATTGAAACTTTAAGTACGACTATATATTGGATGGACTCCCTTCTAATGGATTTAAAAGATTTATTTAGACTATTATACTAATATATTCAACTTTGGTTACTTTTTGGTGAGCCAATTTTGTCTAAAGTGTCTCGAAATTCTCATAGGTAGCATAATCAGGACGATTTTCTTTTTAAAGATTGAAACTTTAAGTACAACTATATATTGGATGGACTCCCTTCTAAAGGATTTAAAAGCTTTAATTAGACTATTATATTAATATATTCAACTTTGGTTACTTCTTGGTGAGCCAATTTTGCATAAAGTTTCTCCAAATTCCCATAGGTACCAAAATAGGACTATTTTCTTCCCAAAGTTTGAAAACTTTAATTACGACTATATGTTGGATGGACTCCCTTCTTAAGGATTTAAAAGATTTATTTAGACTATTATACTAATATATTCAACTTTGGTTACTTCTTGGTGAGCCAATTTTGTCTAAAGTTTCTCCAAATTCTCATAAGTAGCAAAATCAGGACGATTTTCTTCTTAAAGATTGAAACTTTAAGTATGACTATATATTGGATGGTCTCCCTTATAAAGGATTTAAAAGCATTAATTAGACTATTATAGTAATATATTCAACTTTGGTTACTTCTTGGTGAGCCAATTTTGCCTAAAGTTTCTCCAAATTCCCACAGGTACCAAACTAGGGTGATTTTCTTCCCAAAGTTTGAAAACTTTAATTACGACTATATATTGGATGGATTCCATTATAAAGGATTTTAAAGTTATATTTAGACTATTATACTAATATATTCAACTTTGGTTACTTCTTGGTGAGCCAATTTTGCATAAAGTTTCTCCAAATTTCCATAGGTACCAAAATAGGACTATTTTCTTCCCAAAGTTTGAAAACTTAAATTACGACTATATATTGGATGGACTCCCTTCTAAAGGATTTAAAAGCTTTAATTAGACCATTATAGTAATATATTCAACTTTGGTTACTTCTTGGTGAGCCAATTTTTCCTAAAGTTTCTCCAAATTCCCACAAGTACCAAACTAGGGTGATTTTCTTCCCAAAGTTTGAAAACTTTAATTACGACTATATATTGGATGGATTCCATTATAAAGGATTTTAAAGTGATATTTAGACTATTATACTAATATATTCAACTTTGGTTAGTTCTTGCTGAGCCAATTTTGCATAAAGTTTCTCCAAATTTCCATAGGTACCAAAATAGGACTATTTTCTTCCCAAAGTTTGAAAACTTAAATTACGACTATATATTGGATGGACTCCCTTTTAAAGGATTTAACAGCTTTAATTAGACCATTATAGTAATATATTCAACTTTGGTTACTTCTTGGTGAGCCAATTTTGCCTAAAGTTTCTCCAAATTCCCACAAGTACCAAACTAAGGTGATTTTCTTCCCAAAGTTTGAAAACTTTAATTACGACTATATATTGGATGGATTCCATTATAAAGGATTTTAAAGTTATATTTAGACTATTATACTAATATATTCAACTTTGGTTACTTCTTGGTGAGCCAATTTTGCATAAAGTTTCTCCAAATTTCCATAGGTACCAAAATAGGACTATTTTCATCCCAAAGTTTGAAAACTTAAATTACGACTATATATTGGATGGACTCCCTTCTAATGGATTTAAATGATTTATTTAGACTATTATACTAATATATTCAACTTTGGTTACTTTTTGGTTAGCTAATTTTGTCTAAAGTTTCTCCAAATTCTAATAGGTACCGAAAACAGGACGATTTTCATCTTAAAGATTGAAACTTTAAGTACGACTATATATTGGATGGACTCCCTTCTAATGGATTTAAAAGATTTATTTAGACTATTATACTAATATATTCAACTTTGGTTACTTTTTGGTGAGCCAATTTTGTCTAAAGTGTCTCCAAATTATCATAGGTAGCATAATCAAGACGATTTTCTTTTTAAAGATTGAAACTTTAAGTACAACTATATATTGGATGGACTCCCTTCTAAAGGATTTAAAAGCTTTAATTAGACTATTATATTAATATATTCAACTTTGGTTACTTCTTGGTGAGCCAATTTTGCATAAAGTTTCTCCAAATTCCCATAGGTACCAAAATAGGACTATTTTCTTCCCAAAGTTTGAAAACTTTAATTACGACTATATGTTGGATGGACTCCCTTCTTAAGGATTTAAAAGATTTATTTAGACTATTATACTAATATATTCAACTTTGGTTACTTCTTGGTGAGCCAATTTTGTCTAAAGTTTCTCCAAATTCTCATAAGTAGCAAAATCAGGACGATTTTCTTCTTAAAGATTGAAACTTTAAGTATGACTATATATTGGATGGTCTCCCTTATAAAGGATTTAAAAGCATTAATTAGACTATTATAGTAATATATTCAACTTTGGTTACTTCTTGGTGAGCCAATTTTGCCTAAAGTTTCTCCAAATTCCCACAGGTACCAAACTAGGGTGATTTTCTTCCCAAAGTTTGAAAACTTTAATTACGACTATATATTGGATGGATTCCATTATAAAGGATTTTAAAGTTATATTTAGACTATTATACTAATATATTCAACTTTGGTTACTTCTTGGTGAGCCAATTTTGCATAAAGTTTCTCCAAATTTCCATAGGTACCAAAATAGGACTATTTTCTTCCCAAAGTTTGAAAACTTAAATTACGACTATATATTGGATGGACTCCCTTCTAAAGGATTTAAAAGCTTTAATTAGACCATTATAGTAATATATTCAACTTTGGTTACTTCTTGGTGAGCCAATTTTTCATAAAGTTTCTCCAAATTCCCACAAGTACCAAACTAGGGTGATTTTCTTCCCAAAGTTTGAAAACTTTAATTACGACTATATATTGGATGGATTCCATTATAAAGGATTTTAAAGTTATATTTATACTATTATACTAATATATTCAACTTTGGTTACTTCTTGGTGAGCCAATTTTGCATAAAGTTTCTCCAAATTTCCATAGGTACCAAAATAGGACTATTTTCTTCCCAAAGTTTGAAAACTTAAATTACGACTATATATTGGATGGACTCCCTTCTAAAGGATTTAACAGCTTTAATTAGACCATTATAGTAATATATTCAACTTTGGTTACTTCTTGGTGAGCCAATTTTGCCTAAAGTTTCTCCAAATTCCCACAAGTACCAAACTAAGGTGATTTTCTTCCCAAAGTTTGAAAACTTTAATTACGACTATATATTGGATGGATTCCATTATAAAGGATTTTAAAGTTATATTTAGACTATTATACTAATATATTCAACTTTGGTTACTTCTTGGTGAGCCAATTTTGCATAAAGTTTCTCCAAATTTCCATAGGTACCAAAATAGGACTATTTTCATCCCAAAGTTTGAAAACTTAAATTACGACTATATATTGGATGGACTCCCTTCTAATGGATTTAAATGATTTATTTAGACTATTATACTAATATATTCAACTTTGGTTACTTTTTGGTTAGCTAATTTTGTCTAAAGTTTCTCCAAATTCTAATAGGTACCGAAAACAGGACGATTTTCATCTTAAAGATTGAAACTTTAAGTACGACTATATATTGGATGGACTCCCTTCTAATGGATTTAAAAGATTTATTTAGACTATTATACTAATATATTCAACTTTGGTTACTTTTTGGTGAGCCAATTTTGTCTAAAGTGTCTCCAAATTATCATAGGTAGCATAATCAAGACGATTTTCTTTTTAAAGATTGAAACTTTAAGTACAACTATATATTGGATGGACTCCCTTCTAAAGGATTTAAAAGCTTTAATTAGACTATTATATTAATATATTCAACTTTGGTTACTTCTTGGTGAGCCAATTTTGCATAAAGTTTCTCCAAATTCCCATAGGTACCAAAATAGGACTATTTTCTTCCCAAAGTTTGAAAACTTTAATTACGACTATATGTTGGATGGACTCCCTTCTTAAGGATTTAAAAGATTTATTTAGACTATTATACTAATATATTCAACTTTGGTTACTTCTTGGTGAGCCAATTTTGTCTAAAGTTTCTCCAAATTCTCATAGGTAGCAAAATCAGGACGATTTTCTTCTTAAAGATTGAAACTTTAAGTATGACTATATATTGGATGGACTCCCTTCTAAAGGATTTAAAAGCTTTAATTAGACTATTATAGTAATATATTCAACTTTGGTTACTTCTTGGTGAGCCAATTTTGCCTAAAGTTTCTCCAAATTCCCACAGGTACCAAACTAGGGTGATTTTCTTCCCAAAGTTTGAAAACTTTAATTACGACTATATATTGGATGGATTCCATTATAAAGGATTTTAAAGTTATATTTATACTATTATACTAATATATTCAACTTTGGTTACTTCTTGGTGAGCCAATTTTGCATAAAGTTTCTCCAAATTTCCATAGGTACCAAAATAGGACTATTTTCTTCCCAAAGTTTGAAAACTTAAATTACGACTATATATTGGATGGACTCCCTTCTAAAGGATTTAACAGCTTTAATTAGACCATTATAGTAATATATTCAACTTTGGTTACTTCTTGGTGAGCCAATTTTGCCTAAAGTTTCTCCAAATTCCCACAAGTACCAAACTAAGGTGATTTTCTTCCCAAAGTTTGAAAACTTTAATTACGACTATATATTGGATGGATTCCATTATAAAGGATTTTAAAGTTATATTTAGACTATTATACTAATATATTCAACTTTGGTTACTTCTTGGTGAGCCAATTTTGCATAAAGTTTCTCCAAATTTCCATAGGTACCAAAATAGGACTATTTTCATCCCAAAGTTTGAAAACTTAAATTACGACTATATATTGGATGGACTCCCTTCTAATGGATTTAAATGATTTATTTAGACTATTATACTAATATATTCAACTTTGGTTACTTTTTGGTTAGCTAATTTTGTCTAAAGTTTCTCCAAATTCTAATAGGTACCGAAAACAGGACGATTTTCATCTTAAAGATTGAAACTTTAAGTACGACTATATATTGGATGGACTCCCTTCTAATGGATTTAAAAGATTTATTTAGACTATTATACTAATATATTCAACTTTGGTTACTTTTTGGTGAGCCAATTTTGTCTAAAGTGTCTCGAAATTCTCATAGGTAGCATAATCAGGACGATTTTCTTTTTAAAGATTGAAACTTTAAGTACAACTATATATTGGATGGACTCCCTTCTAAAGGATTTAAAAGCTTTAATTAGACTATTATATTAATATATTCAACTTTGGTTACTTCTTGGTGAGCCAATTTTGCATAAAGTTTCTCCAAATTCCCATAGGTACCAAAATAGGACTATTTTCTTCCCAAAGTTTGAAAACTTTAATTACGACTATATGTTGGATGGACTCCCTTCTTAAGGATTTAAAAGATTTATTTAGACTATTATACTAATATATTCAACTTTGGTTACTTCTTGGTGAGCCAATTTTGTCTAAAGTTTCTCCAAATTCTCATAAGTAGCAAAATCAGGACGATTTTCTTCTTAAAGATTGAAACTTTAAGTATGACTATATATTGGATGGTCTCCCTTATAAAGGATTTAAAAGCATTAATTAGACTATTATAGTAATATATTCAACTTTGGTTACTTCTTGGTGAGCCAATTTTGCCTAAAGTTTCTCCAAATTCCCACAGGTACCAAACTAGGGTGATTTTCTTCCCAAAGTTTGAAAACTTTAATTACGACTATATATTGGATGGATTCCATTATAAAGGATTTTAAAGTTATATTTAGACTATTATACTAATATATTCAACTTTGGTTACTTCTTGGTGAGCCAATTTTGCATAAAGTTTCTCCAAATTTCCATAGGTACCAAAATAGGACTATTTTCTTCCCAAAGTTTGAAAACTTAAATTACGACTATATATTGGATGGACTCCCTTCTAAAGGATTTAAAAGCTTTAATTAGACCATTATAGTAATATATTCAACTTTGGTTACTTCTTGGTGAGCCAATTTTTCCTAAAGTTTCTCCAAATTCCCACAAGTACCAAACTAGGGTGATTTTCTTCCCAAAGTTTGAAAACTTTAATTACGACTATATATTGGATGGATTCCATTATAAAGGATTTTAAAGTTATATTTATACTATTATACTAATATATTCAACTTTGGTTACATCTTGGTGAGCCAATTTTGCATAAAGTTTCTCCAAATTTCCATAGGTACCAAAATAGGACTATTTTCTTCCCAAAGTTTGAAAACTTAAATTACGACTATATATTGGATGGACTCCCTTCTAAAGGATTTAACAGCTTTAATTAGACCATTATAGTAATATATTCAACTTTGGTTACTTCTTGGTGAGCCAATTTTGCCTAAAGTTTCTCCAAATTCCCACAAGTACCAAACTAAGGTGATTTTCTTCCCAAAGTTTGAAAACTTTAATTACGACTATATATTGGATGGATTCCATTATAAAGGATTTTAAAGTTATATTTAGACTATTATACTAATATATTCAACTTTGGTTACTTCTTGGTGAGCCAATTTTGCATAAAGTTTCTCCAAATTTCCATAGGTACCAAAATAGGACTATTTTCATCCCAAAGTTTGAAAACTTAAATTACGACTATATATTGGATGGACTCCCTTCTAATGGATTTAAATGATTTATTTAGACTATTATACTAATATATTCAACTTTGGTTACTTCTTGGTGAGCCAATTTTGTCTAAAGTTTCTCCAAATTCTCATAGGTAGCAAAATCAGGACGATTTTCTTCTTAAAGATTGAAACTTTAAGTATGACTATATATTGGATGGACTCCCTTCTAAAGGATTTAAAAGCTTTAATTAGACTATTATAGTAATATATTCAACTTTGGTTACTTCTTGGTGAGCCAATTTTGCCTAAAGTTTCTCCAAATTCCCACAGGTACCAAACTAGGGTGATTTTCTTCCCAAAGTTTGAAAACTTTAATTACGACTATATATTGGATGGATTCCATTATAAAGGATTTTAAAGTTATATTTATACTATTATACTAATATATTCAACTTTGGTTACTTCTTGGTGAGCCAATTTTGCATAAAGTTTCTCCAAATTTCCATAGGTACCAAAATAGGACTATTTTCTTCCCAAAGTTTGAAAACTTAAATTACGACTATATATTGGATGGACTCCCTTCTAAAGGATTTAACAGCTTTAATTAGACCATTATAGTAATATATTCAACTTTGGTTACTTCTTGGTGAGCCAATTTTGCCTAAAGTTTCTCCAAATTCCCACAAGTACCAAACTAAGGTGATTTTCTTCCCAAAGTTTGAAAACTTTAATTACGACTATATATTGGATGGATTCCATTATAAAGGATTTTAAAGTTATATTTAGACTATTATACTAATATATTCAACTTTGGTTACTTCTTGGTGAGCCAATTTTGCATAAAGTTTCTCCAAATTTCCATAGGTACCAAAATAGGACTATTTTCATCCCAAAGTTTGAAAACTTAAATTACGACTATATATTGGATGGACTCCCTTCTAATGGATTTAAATGATTTATTTAGACTATTATACTAATATATTCAACTTTGGTTACTTTTTGGTTAGCTAATTTTGTCTAAAGTTTCTCCAAATTCTAATAGGTACCGAAAACAGGACGATTTTCATCTTAAAGATTGAAACTTTAAGTACGACTATATATTGGATGGACTCCCTTCTAATGGATTTAAAAGATTTATTTAGACTATTATACTAATATATTCAACTTTGGTTACTTTTTGGTGAGCCAATTTTGTCTAAAGTGTCTCGAAATTCTCATAGGTAGCATAATCAGGACGATTTTCTTTTTAAAGATTGAAACTTTAAGTACAACTATATATTGGATGGACTCCCTTCTAAAGGATTTAAAAGCTTTAATTAGACTATTATATTAATATATTCAACTTTGGTTACTTCTTGGTGAGCCAATTTTGCATAAAGTTTCTCCAAATTCCCATAGGTACCAAAATAGGACTATTTTCTTCCCAAAGTTTGAAAACTTTAATTACGACTATATGTTGGATGGACTCCCTTCTTAAGGATTTAAAAGATTTATTTAGACTATTATACTAATATATTCAACTTTGGTTACTTCTTGGTGAGCCAATTTTGTCTAAAGTTTCTCCAAATTCTCATAAGTAGCAAAATCAGGACGATTTTCTTCTTAAAGATTGAAACTTTAAGTATGACTATATATTGGATGGTCTCCCTTATAAAGGATTTAAAAGCATTAATTAGACTATTATAGTAATATATTCAACTTTGGTTACTTCTTGGTGAGCCAATTTTGCCTAAAGTTTCTCCAAATTCCCACAGGTACCAAACTAGGGTGATTTTCTTCCCAAAGTTTGAAAACTTTAATTACGACTATATATTGGATGGATTCCATTATAAAGGATTTTAAAGTTATATTTAGACTATTATACTAATATATTCAACTTTGGTTACTTCTTGGTGAGCCAATTTTGCATAAAGTTTCTCCAAATTTCCATAGGTACCAAAATAGGACTATTTTCTTCCCAAAGTTTGAAAACTTAAATTACGACTATATATTGGATGGACTCCCTTCTAAAGGATTTAACAGCTTTAATTAGACCATTATAGTAATATATTCAACTTTGGTTACTTCTTGGTGAGCCAATTTTGCCTAAAGTTTCTCCAAATTCCCACAAGTACCAAACTAAGGTGATTTTCTTCCCAAAGTTTGAAAACTTTAATTACGACTATATATTGGATGGATTCCATTATAAAGGATTTTAAAGTTATATTTAGACTATTATACTAATATATTCAACTTTGGTTACTTCTTGGTGAGCCAATTTTGCATAAAGTTTCTCCAAATTTCCATAGGTACCAAAATAGGACTATTTTCATCCCAAAGTTTGAAAACTTAAATTACGACTATATATTGGATGGACTCCCTTCTAATGGATTTAAATGATTTATTTAGACTATTATACTAATATATTCAACTTTGGTTACTTTTTGGTTAGCTAATTTTGTCTAAAGTTTCTCCAAATTCTAATAGGTACCGAAAACAGGACGATTTTCATCTTAAAGATTGAAACTTTAAGTACGACTATATATTGGATGGACTCCCTTCTAATGGATTTAAAAGATTTATTTAGACTATTATACTAATATATTCAACTTTGGTTACTTTTTGGTGAGCCAATTTTGTCTAAAGTGTCTCGAAATTCTCATAGGTAGCATAATCAGGACGATTTTCTTTTTAAAGATTGAAACTTTAAGTACAACTATATATTGGATGGACTCCCTTCTAAAGGATTTAAAAGCTTTAATTAGACTATTATATTAATATATTCAACTTTGGTTACTTCTTGGTGAGCCAATTTTGCATAAAGTTTCTCCAAATTCCCATAGGTACCAAAATAGGACTATTTTCTTCCCAAAGTTTGAAAACTTTAATTACGACTATATGTTGGATGGACTCCCTTCTTAAGGATTTAAAAGATTTATTTAGACTATTATACTAATATATTCAACTTTGGTTACTTCTTGGTGAGCCAATTTTGTCTAAAGTTTCTCCAAATTCTCATAAGTAGCAAAATCAGGACGATTTTCTTCTTAAAGATTGAAACTTTAAGTATGACTATATATTGGATGGTCTCCCTTATAAAGGATTTAAAAGCATTAATTAGACTATTATAGTAATATATTCAACTTTGGTTACTTCTTGGTGAGCCAATTTTGCCTAAAGTTTCTCCAAATTCCCACAGGTACCAAACTAGGGTGATTTTCTTCCCAAAGTTTGAAAACTTTAATTACGACTATATATTGGATGGATTCCATTATAAAGGATTTTAAAGTTATATTTAGACTATTATACTAATATATTCAACTTTGGTTACTTCTTGGTGAGCCAATTTTGCATAAAGTTTCTCCAAATTTCCATAGGTACCAAAATAGGACTATTTTCTTCCCAAAGTTTGAAAACTTAAATTACGACTATATATTGGATGGACTCCCTTCTAAAGGATTTAAAAGCTTTAATTAGACCATTATAGTAATATATTCAACTTTGGTTACTTCTTGGTGAGCCAATTTTTCCTAAAGTTTCTCCAAATTCCCACAAGTACCAAACTAGGGTGATTTTCTTCCCAAAGTTTGAAAACTTTAATTACGACTATATATTGGATGGATTCCATTATAAAGGATTTTAAAGTTATATTTATACTATTATACTAATATATTCAACTTTGGTTACATCTTGGTGAGCCAATTTTGCATAAAGTTTCTCCAAATTTCCATAGGTACCAAAATAGGACTATTTTCTTCCCAAAGTTTGAAAACTTAAATTACGACTATATATTGGATGGACTCCCTTCTAAAGGATTTAACAGCTTTAATTAGACCATTATAGTAATATATTCAACTTTGGTTACTTCTTGGTGAGCCAATTTTGCCTAAAGTTTCTCCAAATTCCCACAAGTACCAAACTAAGGTGATTTTCTTCCCAAAGTTTGAAAACTTTAATTACGACTATATATTGGATGGATTCCATTATAAAGGATTTTAAAGTTATATTTAGACTATTATACTAATATATTCAACTTTGGTTACTTCTTGGTGAGCCAATTTTGCATAAAGTTTCTCCAAATTTCCATAGGTACCAAAATAGGACTATTTTCATCCCAAAGTTTGAAAACTTAAATTACGACTATATATTGGATGGACTCCCTTCTAATGGATTTAAATGATTTATTTAGACTATTATACTAATATATTCAACTTTGGTTACTTTTTGGTTAGCTAATTTTGTCTAAAGTTTCTCCAAATTCTAATAGGTACCGAAAACAGGACGATTTTCATCTTAAAGATTGAAACTTTAAGTACGACTATATATTGGATGGACTCCCTTCTAATGGATTTAAAAGATTTATTTAGACTATTATACTAATATATTCAACTTTGGTTACTTTTTGGTGAGCCAATTTTGTCTAAAGTGTCTCCAAATTATCATAGGTAGCATAATCAAGACGATTTTCTTTTTAAAGATTGAAACTTTAAGTACAACTATATATTGGATGGACTCCCTTCTAAAGGATTTAAAAGCTTTAATTAGACTATTATATTAATATATTCAACTTTGGTTACTTCTTGGTGAGCCAATTTTGCATAAAGTTTCTCCAAATTCCCATAGGTACCAAAATAGGACTATTTTCTTCCCAAAGTTTGAAAACTTTAATTACGACTATATGTTGGATGGACTCCCTTCTTAAGGATTTAAAAGATTTATTTAGACTATTATACTAATATATTCAACTTTGGTTACTTCTTGGTGAGCCAATTTTGTCTAAAGTTTCTCCAAATTCTCATAGGTAGCAAAATCAGGACGATTTTCTTCTTAAAGATTGAAACTTTAAGTATGACTATATATTGGATGGACTCCCTTCTAAAGGATTTAAAAGCTTTAATTAGACTATTATAGTAATATATTCAACTTTGGTTACTTCTTGGTGAGCCAATTTTGCCTAAAGTTTCTCCAAATTCCCACAGGTACCAAACTAGGGTGATTTTCTTCCCAAAGTTTGAAAACTTTAATTACGACTATATATTGGATGGATTCCATTATAAAGGATTTTAAAGTTATATTTAGACTATTATACTAATATATTCAACTTTGGTTACTTCTTGGTGAGCCAATTTTGCATAAAGTTTCTCCAAATTTCCATAGGTACCAAAATAGGACTATTTTCTTCCCAAAGTTTGAAAACTTAAATTACGACTATATATTGGATGGACTCCCTTCTAAAGGATTTAAAAGCTTTAATTAGACCATTATAGTAATATATTCAACTTTGGTTACTTCTTGGTGAGCCAATTTTGCCTAAAGTTTCTCCAAATTCCCACAAGTACCAAACTAGGGTGATTTTCTTCCCAAAGTTTGAAAACTTTAATTACGACTATATATTGGATGGATTCTATTATAAAGGATTTTAAAGTTATATTTAGACTATTATAGTAATATATTCAACTTTGGTTACTTCTTGGTGAGCCAATTTTGCATAAAGTTTCTCCAAATTTCCATAGGTACCAAAATAGGACTATTTTCTTCCCAAAGTTTGAAAACTTAAATTACGACTATATATTGGATGGACTCCCTTCTAATGGATTTAAATGATTTATTTAGACTATTATACTAATATATTCAACTTTGGTTACTTTTTGGTTAGCTAATTTTGTCTAAAGTTTCTCCAAATTCTAATAGGTACCGAAAACAGGACGATTTTCATCTTAAAGATTGAAACTTTAAGTACGACTATATATTGGATGGACTCCCTTCTAATGGATTTAAAAGATTTATTTAGACTATTATACTAATATATTCAACTTTGGTTACTTTTTGGTGAGCCAATTTTGTCTAAAGTGTCTCCAAATTCTCATAGGTAGCATAATCAAGACGATTTTCTTTTTAAAGATTGAAACTTTAAGTACAACTATATATTGGATGGACTCCCTTCTAAAGGATTTAAAAGCTTTAATTAGACTATTATATTAATATATTCAACTTTGGTTACTTCTTGGTGAGCCAATTTTGCATAAAGTTTCTCCAAATTCCCATAGGTACCAAAATAGGACTATTTTCTTCCCAAAGTTTGAAAACTTTAATTACGACTATATGTTGGATGGACTCCCTTCTTAAGGATTTAAAAGATTTATTTAGACTATTATACTAATATATTCAACTTTGGTTACTTCTTGGTGAGCCAATTTTGTCTAAAGTTTCTCCAAATTCTCATAGGTAGCAAAATCAGGACGATTTTCTTCTTAAAGATTGAAACTTTAAGTATGACTATATATTGGATGGACTCCCTTATAAAGGATTTAAAAGCAATAATTAGACTATTATAGTAATATATTCAACTTTGGTTACTTCTTGGTGAGCCAATTTTGCCTAAAGTTTCTCCAAATTCCCACAGGTACCAAACTAGGGTGATTTTCTTCCCAAAGTTTGAAAACTTTAATTACGACTATATATTGGATGGATTCCATTATAAAGGATTTTAAAGTTATATTTAGACTATTATACTAATATATTCAACTTTGGTTACTTCTTGGTGAGCCAATTTTGCATAAAGTTTCTCCAAATTTCCATAGGTACCAAAATAGGACTATTTTCTTCCCAAAGTTTGAAAACTTAAATTACGACTATATATTGGATGGACTCCCTTCTAAAGGATTTAAAAGCTTTAATTAGACCATTATAGTAATATATTCAACTTTGGTTACTTCTTGGTGAGCCAATTTTGCCTAAAGTTTCTCCAAATTCCCACAAGTACCAAACTAGGGTGATTTTCTTCCCAAAGTTTGAAAACTTTAATTACGACTATATATTGGATGGATTCTATTATAAAGGATTTTAAAGTTATATTTAGACTATTATAGTAATATATTCAACTTTGGTTACTTCTTGGTGAGCCAATTTTGCATAAAGTTTCTCCAAATTTCCATAGGTACCAAAATAGGACTATTTTCTTCCCAAAGTTTGAAAACTTAAATTACGACTATATATTGGATGGACTCCCTTCTAATGGATTTAAATGATTTATTTAGACTATTATACTAATATATTCAACTTTGGTTACTTTTTGGTTAGCTAATTTTGTCTAAAGTTTCTCCAAATTCTAATAGGTACCGAAAACAGGACGATTTTCATCTTAAAGATTGAAACTTTAAGTACGACTATATATTGGATGGACTCCCTTCTAATGGATTTAAAAGATTTATTTAGACTATTATACTAATATATTCAACTTTGGTTACTTTTTGGTGAGCCAATTTTGTCTAAAGTGTCTCCAAATTCTCATAGGTAGCATAATCAAGACGATTTTCTTTTTAAAGATTGAAACTTTAAGTACAACTATATATTGGATGGACTCCCTTCTAAAGGATTTAAAAGCTTTAATTAGACTATTATATTAATATATTCAACTTTGGTTACTTCTTGGTGAGCCAATTTTGCATAAAGTTTCTCCAAATTCCCATAGGTACCAAAATAGGACTATTTTCTTCCCAAAGTTTGAAAACTTTAATTACGACTATATGTTGGATGGACTCCCTTCTTAAGGATTTAAAAGATTTATTTAGACTATTATACTAATATATTCAACTTTGGTTACTTCTTGGTGAGCCAATTTTGTCTAAAGTTTCTCCAAATTCTCATAGGTAGCAAAATCAGGACGATTTTCTTCTTAAAGATTGAAACTTTAAGTATGACTATATATTGGATGGACTCCCTTATAAAGGATTTAAAAGCAATAATTAGACTATTATAGTAATATATTCAACTTTGGTTACTTCTTGGTGAGCCAATTTTGCCTAAAGTTTCTCCAAATTCCCACAGGTACCAAACTAGGGTGATTTTCTTCCCAAAGTTTGAAAACTTTAATTACGACTATATATTGGATGGATTCCATTATAAAGGATTTTAAAGTTATATTTAGACTATTATACTAATATATTCAACTTTGGTTACTTCTTGGTGAGCCAATTTTGCATAAAGTTTCTCCAAATTTCCATAGGTACCAAAATAGGACTATTTTCTTCCCAAAGTTTGAAAACTTAAATTACGACTATATATTGGATGGACTCCCTTCTAAAGGATTTAAAAGCTTTAATTAGACCATTATAGTAATATATTCAACTTTGGTTACTTCTTGGTGAGCCAATTTTGCCTAAAGTTTCTCCAAATTCCCACAAGTACCAAACTAGGGTGATTTTCTTCCCAAAGTTTGAAAACTTTAATTACGACTATATATTGGATGGATTCTATTATAAAGGATTTTAAAGTTATATTTAGACTATTATAGTAATATATTCAACTTTGGTTACTTCTTGGTGAGCCAATTTTGCATAAAGTTTCTCCAAATTTCCATAGGTACCAAAATAGGACTATTTTCTTCCCAAAGTTTGAAAACTTAAATTACGACTATATATTGGATGGACTCCCTTCTAATGGATTTAAATGATTTATTTAGACTATTATACTAATATATTCAACTTTGGTTACTTTTTGGTGAGCTAATTTTGTCTAAAGTTTCTCCAAATTCTAATAGGTACCGAAAACAGGACGATTTTCATCTTAAAGATTGAAACTTTAAGTACGACTATATATTGGATGGACTCCCTTCTAATGGATTTAAAAGATTTATTTAGACTATTATACTAATATATTCAACTTTGGTTACTTTTTGGTGAGCCAATTTTGTCTAAAGTGTCTCCAAATTCTCATAGGTAGCATAATCAGGACGATTTTCTTTTTAAAGATTGAAACTTTAAGTACAACTATATATTGGATGGACTCCCTTCTAAAGGATTTAAAAGCTTTAATTAGACTATTATATTAATATATTCAACTTTGGTTACTTCTTGGTGAGCCAATTTTGCATAAAGTTTCTCCAAATTCCCATAGGTACCAAAATAGGACTATTTTCTTCCCAAAGTTTGAAAACTTTAATTACGACTATATGTTGGATGGACTCCCTTCTTAAGGATTTAAAAGATTTATTTAGACTATTATACTAATATATTCAACTTTGGTTACTTCTTGGTGAGCCAATTTTGTCTAAAGTTTCTCCAAATTCTCATAGGTAGCAAAATCAGGACGATTTTCTTCTTAAAGATTGAAACTTTAAGTATGACTATATATTGGATGGACTCCCTTATAAAGGATTTAAAAGCAATAATTAGACTATTATAGTAATATATTCAACTTTGGTTACTTCTTGGTGAGCCAATTTTGCCTAAAGTTTCTCCAAATTCCCACAGGTACCAAACTAGGGTGATTTTCTTCCCAAAGTTTGAAAACTTTAATTACGACTATATATTGGATGGATTCCATTATAAAGGATTTTAAAGTTATATTTAGACTATTATACTAATATATTCAACTTTGGTTACTTCTTGGTGAGCCAATTTTGCATAAAGTTTCTCCAAATTTCCATAGGTACCAAAATAGGACTATTTTCTTCCCAAAGTTTGAAAACTTAAATTACGACTATATATTGGATGGACTCCCTTCTAAAGGATTTAAAAGCTTTAATTAGACCATTATAGTAATATATTCAACTTTGGTTACTTCTTGGTGAGCCAATTTTGCCTAAAGTTTCTCCAAATTCCCACAAGTACCAAACTAGGGTGATTTTCTTCCCAAAGTTTGAAAACTTTAATTACGACTATATATTGGATGGATTCTATTATAAAGGATTTTAAAGTTATATTTAGACTATTATAGTAATATATTCAACTTTGGTTACTTCTTGGTGAGCCAATTTTGCATAAAGTTTCTCCAAATTTCCATAGGTACCAAAATAGGACTATTTTCTTCCCAAAGTTTGAAAACTTAAATTACAACTATATATTGGATGGACTCCCTTCTAATGGATTTAAATGATTTATTTAGACTATTATACTAATATATTCAACTTTGGTTACTTTTTGGTGAGCTAATTTTGTCTAAAGTTTCTCCAAATTCTAATAGGTACCGAAAACAGGACGATTTTCATCTTAAAGATTGAAACTTTAAGTACGACTATATATTGGATGGACTCCCTTCTAATGGATTTAAAAGATTTATTTAGACTATTATACTAATATATTCAACTTTGGTTACTTTTTGGTGAGCCAATTTTGTCTAAAGTGTCTCCAAATTCTCATAGGTAGCATAATCAGGACGATTTTCTTTTTAAAGATTGAAACTTTAAGTACAACTATATATTGGATGGACTCCCTTCTAAAGGATTTAAAAGCTTTAATTAGACTATTATATTAATATATTCAACTTTGGTTACTTCTTGGTGAGCCAATTTTGCATAAAGTTTCTCCAAATTCCCATAGGTACCAAAATAGGACTATTTTCTTCCCAAAGTTTGAAAACTTTAATTACGACTATATGTTGGATGGACTCCCTTCTTAAGGATTTAAAAGATTTATTTAGACTATTATACTAATATATTCAACTTTGGTTACTTCTTGGTGAGCCAATTTTCTCTAAAGTTTCTCCAAATTCTCATAGGTAGCAAAATCAGGACGATTTTCTTCTTAAAGACTGAAACTTTAAGTATGACTATATATTGGATGGACTCCCTTATAAAGGATTTAAAAGCAATAATTAGACTATTATAGTAATATATTCAACTTTGGTTACTTCTTGGTGAGCCAATTTTGCCTAAAGTTTCTCCAAATTCCCACAGGTACCAAACTAGGGTGATTTTCTTCCCAAAGTTTGAAAACTTTAATTACGACTATATATTGGATGGATTCCATTATAAAGGATTTTAAAGTTATATTTAGACTATTATACTAATATATTCAACTTTGGTTACTTCTTGGTGAGCCAATTTTGCATAAAGTTTCTCCAAATTTCCATAGGTACCAAAATAGGACTATTTTCTTCCCAAAGTTTGAAAACTTAAATTACGACTATATATTGGATGGACTCCCTTCTAAAGGATTTAAAAGCTTTAATTAGACCATTATAGTAATATATTCAACTTTGGTTACTTCTTGGTGAGCCAATTTTGCCTAAAGTTTCTCCAAATTCCCACAAGTACCAAACTAGGGTGATTTTCTTCCCAAAGTTTGAAAACTTTAATTACGACTATATATTGGATGGATTCTATTATAAAGGATTTTAAAGTTATATTTAGACTATTATAGTAATATATTCAACTTTGGTTACTTCTTGGTGAGCCAATTTTGCATAAAGTTTCTCCAAATTTCCATAGGTACCAAAATAGGACTATTTTCTTCCCAAAGTTTGAAAACTTAAATTACGACTATATATTGGATGGACTCCCTTCTAATGGATTTAAATGATTTATTTAGACTATTATACTAATATATTCAACTTTGGTTACTTTTTGGTGAGCTAATTTTGTCTAAAGTTTCTCCAAATTCTAATAGGTACCGAAAACAGGACGATTTTCATCTTAAAGATTGAAACTTTAAGTACGACTATATATTGGATGGACTCCCTTCTAATGGATTTAAAAGATTTATTTAGACTATTATACTAATATATTCAACTTTGGTTACTTTTTGGTGAGCCAATTTTGTCTAAAGTGTCTCCAAATTCTCATAGGTAGCATAATCAGGACGATTTTCTTTTTAAAGATTGAAACTTTAAGTACAACTATATATTGGATGGACTCCCTTCTAAAGGATTTAAAAGCTTTAATTAGACTATTATATTAATATATTCAACTTTGGTTACTTCTTGGTGAGCCAATTTTGCATAAAGTTTCTCCAAATTCCCATAGGTACCAAAATAGGACTATTTTCTTCCCAAAGTTTGAAAACTTTAATTACGACTATATGTTGGATGGACTCCCTTCTTAAGGATTTAAAAGATTTATTTAGACTATTATACTAATATATTCAACTTTGGTTACTTCTTGGTGAGCCAATTTTGTCTAAAGTTTCTCCAAATTCTCATAGGTAGCAAAATCAGGACGATTTTCTTCTTAAAGATTGAAACTTTAAGTATGACTATATATTGGATGGTCTCCCTTATAAAGGATTTAAAAGCATTAATTAGACTATTATAGTAATATATTCAACTTTGGTTACTTCTTGGTGAGCCAATTTTGCCTAAAGTTTCTCCAAATTCCCACAGGTACCAAACTAGGGTGATTTTCTTCCCAAAGTTTGAAAACTTTAATTACGACTATATATTGGATGGATTCCATTATAAAGGATTTTAAAGTTATATTTAGACTATTATACTAATATATTCAACTTTGGTTACTTCTTGGTGAGCCAATTTTGCATAAAGTTTCTCCAAATTTCCATTGGTACCAAAATAGGACTATTTTCTTCCCAAAGTTTGAAAACTTAAATTACGACTAAATATTGGATGGACTCCCTTCTAAAGGATTTAAAAGCTTTAATTAGACCATTATAGTAATATATTCAACTTTGGTTACTTTTTGGTGAGCCAATTTTGCCTAAAATTTCTCCAAATTCCCATAGGTACCAAAAACAGGACGATTTTGTTCTTAAATATTGAAACTTTAAGTACGACTATATATTGGATGGACTCCCTTATAAAGGATTTAAAAGCATTAATTAGACTATTATAGTAATATATTCAACTTTGGTTACTTCTTGGTGAGCCAATTTTGCCTAAAGTTTCTCCAAATTCCCACAGGTACCAAACTAGGGTGATTTTCTTCCCAAAGTTTGAAAACTTTAATTACGACTATATATTGGATGGATTCCATTATAAAGGATTTTAAAGTTATATTTAGACTATTATACTAATATATTCAACTTTGGTTACTTCTTGGTGAGCCAATTTTGTCTAAAGTTTCTCCAAATTCTCATAGGTAGCAAAATCAGGACGATTTTCTTCTTAAAGATTGAAACTTTAAGTATGACTATATATTGGATGGACTCCCTTATAAAGGATTTAAAAGCATTAATTAGACTATTATAGTAATATATTCAACTTTGGTTACTTCTTGGTGAGCCAATTTTGCCTAAAGTTTCTCCAAATTCCCACAGGTACCAAACTAGGGTGATTTTCTTCCCAAAGTTTGAAAACTTTAATTACGACTATATATTGGATGGATTCCATTATAAAGGATTTTAAAGTTATATTTAGACTATTATACTAATATATTCAACTTTGGTTACTTCTTGGTGAGCCAATTTTGCATAAAGTTTCTCCAAATTTCCATAGGTACCAAAATAGGACTATTTTCTTCCCAAAGTTTGAAAACTTAAATTACGACTATATATTGGATGGACTCCCTTCTAAAGGATTTAAAAGCTTTAATTAGACCATTATAGTAATATATTCAACTTTGGTTACTTCTTGGTGAGCCAATTTTGCCTAAAGTTTCTCCAAATTCCCACAGGTACCAAACTAGGGTGATTTTCTTCCCAAAGTTTGAAAACTTTAATTACGACTATATATTGGATGGATTCCATTATAAAGGATTTTAAAGTTATATTTAGACTATTATACTAATATATTCAACTTTGGTTACTTCTTGGTGAGCCAATTTTGCATAAAGTTTCTCCAAATTTCCATAGGTACCAAAATAGGACTATTTTCTTCCCAAAGTTTGAAAACTTAAATTACGACTATATATTGGATGGACTCCCTTCTAAAGGATTTAAAAGCATTAATTAGACTATTATAGTAATATATTCAACTTTGGTTACTTCTTGGTGAGCCAATTTTGCCTAAAGTTTCTCCAAATTCCCACAGGTACCAAACTAGGGTGATTTTCTTCCCAAAGTTTGAAAACTTTAATTACGACTATATATTGGATGGATTCCATTATAAAGGATTTTAAAGTTATATTTAGACTATTATACTAATATATTCAACTTTGGTTACTTCTTGGTGAGCCAATTTTGTCTAAAGTTTCTCCAAATTCTCATAGGTAGCAAAATCAGGACGATTTTCTTCTTAAAGATTGAAACTTTAAGTATGACTATATATTGGATGGACTCCCTTATAAAGGATTTAAAAGCATTAATTAGACTATTATAGTAATATATTCAACTTTGGTTACTTCTTGGTGAGCCAATTTTGCCTAAAGTTTCTCCAAATTCCCACAGGTACCAAACTAGGGTGATTTTCTTCCCAAAGTTTGAAAACTTTAATTACGACTATATATTGGATGGATTCCATTATAAAGGATTTTAAAGTTATATTTAGACTATTATACTAATATATTCAACTTTGGTTACTTCTTGGTGAGCCAATTTTGCATAAAGTTTCTCCAAATTTCCATAGGTACCAAAATAGGACTATTTTCTTCCCAAAGTTTGAAAACTTAAATTACGACTATATATTGGATGGACTCCCTTCTAATGGATTTAAATGATTTATTTAGACTATTATACTAATATATTCAACTTTGGTTACTTTTTGGTGAGCTAATTTTGTCTAAAGATTCTCCAAATTCTAATAGGTACCGAAAACAGGACGATTTTCTTCTTAAAGATTGAAACTTTAAGTACGACTATATATTGGATGGACTCCCTTCTAAAGGATTTAAAAGATTTATTTAGACTATTATACTAATATATTCAACTTTGGTTACATCTTGGTGAGCCAATTTTGTCTAAAGTTTCTCCAAATTCTCATAGGTACCAAAAACAGGACGATTTTCTTCTTAAAGATTGAAACTTTAAGTACGACTATATATTGGATGGACTCCCTTCTAAAGGATTTAAAAGCTTTAATTAGACTATTATAGTAATATATTCAACTTTGGTTACTTCTTGGTGAGCCAATTTTGCATAAAGTTTCTCCAAATTCCCATAGGTACCAAAATAGGACTATTTTCTTCCCAAAGTTTGAAAACTTTAATTACGACTATATGTTGGATGGACTCCCTTCTTAAGGATTTAAAAGATTTATTTAGACTATTATACTAATATATTCAACTTTGGTTACTTCTTGGTGTGCCAATTTTGTCTAAAGTTTCTCCAAATTCTCATAGGTACCGAAAACAGAACGATTTTCTTCTTAAATATTGAAACTTTAAGTACGACTATATATTGGATGGATTCCCTTATAAACGATTTAAAAGCTTAAATTAGACTATTATAGTAATATATTCAACTTTGGTTACTTCTTGGTGAGCCAATTTTGCCTAAAGTTTCTCCAAATTCCCATAGGTACCAAAAACAGGACGATTTTCTTCTTAAAGATTGAAACTTTAAGTACGACTATATATTGGATGGACTCCCTTCTAAAGGATTTAAAAGCTTTAATTAGACTATTATAGTAATATATTCAACTTTGGTTACTTCTTGGTGAGCCAATTTTGTCTAAAGTTTCTCGAAATTCTCATAGGTAGCAAAATCAGGACGATTTTCTTTTTAAAGATTGAAACTTTAGGTACAACTATATATTGGATGGACTCCCTTCTAAAGGATTTAAAAGATTTATTTAGACTATTATACTAATATATTCAACTTTGGTTACTTCTTGGTGAGCCAACTTTGTCTAAAGTTTCTCTTAGGTACCGAAAACAGAATGATTTTCTTCTTAAATATTGAAACTTTAAGTACGACTATATATTGGATGGACTCCCTTCTAATGGATTTTAATGATTTATTTAGACTATTATACTAATATATTCAACTTTGGTTACTTTTTGGTGAGCTAATTTTGTCTAAAGTTTCTCCAAATTCTAATAGGTACCGAAAACAGGACGATTTTCTTCTTAAAGATTGAAACTTTAAGTACGACTATATATTGGATGGACTCCCTTATAAAGGATTTAAAAGCTTTAATTAGACCATTATAGTAATATATTCAACTTTGGTTACTTCTTGGTGAGCCAATTTACATAAAGTTTCTCCAAATTCCCATAGGTACCAAAATAGGACTATATTCTTCCCAAAGTTTGAAAAGTTTAATTACGACTATATGTTGGATGGACTCCCTTCTAAAGGATTTAAACGATTTATGTAGACTATTATACTAATATATTCAACTTTGGTTACTTCTTGGTGAGCCAATTTTGTCTAAAGTTTCTCCTAATTCTCAAAGGTACCAAAAACAGGACGATTTTCTTCTTAAAGATTGAAACTTTAAGTACGACTATATATTGGATGGATTCCCTTATAAAGGATTTAAAAGCTTAAATTAGACTATTATAGTAATATATTCAACTTTGGTTACTTCTTGGTGAGCCAATTTTGCCTAAAGTTTCTCCAAATTCCCATAGGTACCAAAAACAAGACGATTTTCTTCTTAAAGATTGAAACTTTAAGTACGACTATATATTGGATGGACTCCCTTCTAAAGGATTTAAAAGCTTTAATTAGACTATTATAGTAATATATTCAACTTTGGTTACTTCTTGGTGAGCCAATTTTGCATAAAGTTTCTCCAAATTCCCATAGGTACCAAAATAGGACTATTTTCTTCCCAAAGTTTGAAAACTTTAATTACGACTATATGTTGGATGGACTCCCTTCTTAAGGATTTAAAAGATTTATTTAGACTATTATACTAATATATTCAACTTTGGTTACTTCTTGGTGTGCCAATTTTGTCTAAAGTTTCTCCAAATTCTCATAGGTACCGAAAACAGAACGATTTTCTTCTTAAATATTGAAACTTTAAGTACGACTATATATTGGATGGACTCCCTTATAAAGGATTTAAAAGATTTATTTAGACTATTATACTAATATATTCAACTTTGGTTACTTCTTGGTGAGCCAATTTTGTCTAAAGTTTCTCGAAATTCTCATAGGTAGCAAAATCAGGACGATTTTCTTTTTAAAGATTGAAACTTTAGGTACAACTATATATTGGATGGACTCCCTTCTAAAGGATTTAAAAGATTTATTTAGAATATTATACTAATATATTCAACTTTGGTTACTTCTTGGTGAGCCAACTTTGTCTAAAGTTTCTCATAGGTACCGAAAACAGAATGATTTTCTTCTTAAATATTGAAACTTTAAGTACGACTATATATTGGATGGACTCCCTTCTAATGGATTTTAATGATTTATTTAGACTATTATACTAATATATTCAACTTTGGTTACTTTTTGGTGAGCTAATTTTGTCTAAAGTTTCTCCAAATTCTAATAGGTACCGAAAACAGGACGATTTTCTTCTTAAAGATTGAAACTTTAAGTACGACTATATATTGGATGGACTCCCTTCTAATGGATTTAAAAGATTTATTTAGAATATCATACTAATATATTCAACTTTGGTTACTTCTTGGTGAGCTAATTTTGTCTAAAGTTTCTCCAAATTCTCATAGGTAGCAAAATCAGGACGATTTTCTTCTTAAAGATTGAAACTTTAAGTACGACTATATATTGGATGGACTCCCTTATAAAGGATTTAAAAGCTTTAATTAGACCATTATAGTAATATATTCAACTTTGGTTACTTCTTGGTGAGCCAATTTACATAAAGTTTCTCCAAATTCCCATAGGTACCAAAATAGGACTATATTCTTCCCAAAGTTTGAAAAGTTTAATTACGACTATATGTTGGATGGACTCCCTTCTAAAGGATTTAAACGATTTATGTAGACTATTATACTAATATATTCAACTTTGGTTACTTCTTGGTGAGCCAATTTTGTCTAAAGTTTCTCCTAATTCTCAAAGGTACCAAAAACAGGACGATTTTCTTCTTAAAGATTGAAACTTTAAGTACGACTATATATTGGATGGATTCCCTTATAAAGGATTTAAAAGCTTAAATTAGACTATTATAGTAATATATTCAACTTTGGTTACTTCTTGGTGAGCCAATTTTGCCTAAAGTTTCTCCAAATTCCCATAGGTACCAAAAACAGGACGATTTTCTTCTTAAAGTTTGAAACTTTAAGTACGACTATATATTGGATGGACTCCCTTCTAAAGGATTTAAAAGCTTTAATTAGACTATTATAGTAATATATTCAACTTTGGTTACTTCTTGGTGAGCCAATTTTGCATAAAGTTTCTCCAAATTCCCATAGGTACCAAAATAGGACTATTTTCTTCCCAAAGTTTGAAAACTTTAATTACGACTATATGTTGGATGGACTCCCTTCTTAAGGATTTAAAAGATTTATTTAGACTATTATACTAATATATTCAACTTTGGTTACTTCTTGGTGTGCCAATTTTGTCTAAAGTTTCTCCAAATTCTCATAGGTACCGAAAACAGAACGATTTTCTTCTTAAATATTGAAACTTTAAGTACGACTATATATTGGATGGACTCCCTTATAAAGGATTTAAAAGCTTTAATTAGACCATTATAGTAATATATTCAACTTTGGTTACTTCTTGGTGAGCCAATTTACATAAAGTTTCTCCAAATTCCCATAGGTACCAAAATAGGACTATATTCTTCCCAAAGTTTGTAAAGTTTAATTACGACTATATGTTGGATGGACTCCCTTCTAAAGGATTTAAACGATTTATTTAGAATATTATACTAATATATTCAACTTTGGTTACTTCTTGGTGAGCCAATTTTGTCTAAAGTTTCTCCTAATTCTCATAGGTACCAAAACAAGACGATTTTCTTCTGAAAGATTGAAACTTTAAGTACGACTATATATTGGATGGACTCCCTTATAAAGGATTTAAAAGCTTGAATTAGACTATTATAGTAATATATTCAACTTTGGTTACTTCTTGGTGAGCCAATTTTGCCTGAAGTTTCTCCAAATTCCCATAGGTACCAAAATAGGACTATTTTCTTCCCAAAGTTTGAAAACTTTAATTACGACTATATGTTGGATGGACTCCCTTCTAATGGATTTAAAAGATTTATTTAGACTATTATACTAATATATTCAACTTTGGTTACTTCTTGGTGAGCCAACTTTGTCTAAAGTTTCTCATGGATACCGAAAACATAACGATTTTCTTCTTAAATATTGAAACTTTAAGTACGACTATATATTGGATGGACTCCCTTCTAATGGATTTAAATGATTTATTTAGACTATTTTACTAATATATTCAACTTTGGTTACTTTTTGGTGAGCTAATTTTGTCTAAAGTTTCTCCAAATTCTAATAGGTACCGAAAACAGGACGATTTTCTTCTTAAAGATTGAAACTTTAAGTACGACTATATATTATATGGACTCCCTTCTAATGGATTTAAAAGATTTATTTAGACTATTATACTAATATATTCAACTTTGGTTACTTCTTGGTGAGCCAATTTTGTCTAAAGTTTCTCCAAATTCTCATAGGTAGCAAAATCAGGACGATTTTCTTCTTAAAGATTGAAACTTTAAGTACGACTATATATTGGATGGACTCCCTTATAAAGGATTTAAAAGCTTTAATTAGACCATTATAGTAATATATTCAACTTTGGTTACTTCTTGGTGAGCCAATTTACATAAAGTTTCTCCAAATTCCCATAGGTACCAAAATAGGACTATATTCTTCCCAAAGTTTGAAAAGTTTAATTACGACTATATGTTGGATGGACTCCCTTCTAAAGGATTTAAACGATTTATGTAGACTATTATACTAATATATTCAACTTTGGTTACTTCTTGGTGAGCCAATTTTGTCTAAAGTTTCTCCTAATTCTCAAAGGTACCAAAAACAGGACGATTTTCTTCTTAAAGATTGAAACTTTAAGTACGACTATATATTGGATGGATTCCCTTATAAAGGATTTAAAAGCTTAAATTAGACTATTATAGTAATATATTCAACTTTGGTTACTTCTTGGTGAGCCAATTTTGCCTAAAGTTTCTCCAAATTCCCATAGGTACCAAAAACAGGACGATTTTCTATTTAAAGTTTGAAACTTTAAGTACGACTATATATTGGATGGACTCCCTTCTAAAGGATTTAAAAGCTTTAATTAGACTATTATAGTAATATATTCAACTTTGGTTACTTCTTGGTGAGCCAATTTTGCATAAAGTTTCTCCAAATTCCCATAGGTACCAAAATAGGACTATTTTCTTCCCAAAGTTTGAAAACTTTAATTACGACTATATGTTGGATGGACTCCCTTCTTAAGGATTTAAAAGATTTATTTAGACTATTATACTAATATATTCAACTTTGGTTACTTCTTGGTGTGCCAATTTTGTCTAAAGTTTCTCCAAATTCTCATAGGTACCGAAAACAGAACGATTTTCTTCTTAAATATTGAAACTTTAAGTACGACTATATATTGGATGGACTCCCTTATAAAGGATTTAAAAGCTTTAATTAGACCATTATAGTAATATATTCAACTTTGGTTACTTCTTGGTGAGCCAATTTACATAAAGTTTCTCCAAATTCCCATAGGTACCAAAATAGGACTATATTCTTCCCAAAGTTTGTAAAGTTTAATTACGACTATATGTTGGATGGACTCCCTTCTAAAGGATTTAAACGATTTATTTAGAATATTATACTAATATATTCAACTTTGGTTACTTCTTGGTGAGCCAATTTTGTCTAAAGTTTCTCCTAATTCTCATAGGTACCAAAACAAGACGATTTTCTTCTGAAAGATTGAAACTTTAAGTACGACTATATATTGGATGGACTCCCTTATAAAGGATTTAAAAGCTTGAATTAGACTATTATAGTAATATATTCAACTTTGGTTACTTCTTGGTGAGCCAATTATGCCTGAAGTTTCTCCAAATTCCCATAGGTACCAAAATAGGACTATTTTCTTCCCAAAGTTTGAAAACTTTAATTACGACTATATGTTGGATGGACTCCCTTCTAATGGATTTAAAAGATTTATTTAGACTATTATACTAATATATTCAACTTTGGTTACTTCTTGGTGAGCCAACTTTGTCTAAAGTTTCTCATGGATACCGAAATCATAACGATTTTCTTCTTAAATATTGAAACTTTAAGTACGACTATATATTGGATGGACTCCCTTCTAATGGATTTAAATGATTTATTTAGACTATTTTACTAATATATTCAACTTTGGTTACTTTTTGGTGAGCTAATTTTGTCTAAAGTTTCTCCAAATTCTAATAGGTACCGAAAACAGGACGATTTTCTTCTTAAAGATTGAAACTTTAAGTACGACTATATATTATATGGACTCCCTTCTAATGGATTTAAAAGATTTATTTAGACTATTATACTAATATATTCAACTTTGGTTACTTCTTGGTGAGCCAATTTTGTCTAAAGTTTCTCCAAATTCTCATAGGTAGCAAAATCAGGACGATTTTCTTCTTAAAGATTGAAACTTTAAGTACGACTATATATTGGATGGACTCCCTTATAAAGGATTTAAAAGCTTTAATTAGACCATTATAGTAATATATTCAACTTTGGTTACTTCTTGGTGAGCCAATTTACATAAAGTTTCTCCAAATTCCCATAGGTACCAAAATAGGACTATATTCTTCCCAAAGTTTGAAAAGTTTAATTACGACTATATGTTGGATGGACTCCCTTCTAAAGGATTTAAACGATTTATGTAGACTATTATACTAATATATTCAACTTTGGTTACTTCTTGGTGAGCCAATTTTGTCTAAAGTTTCTCCTAATTCTCAAAGGTACCAAAAACAGGACGATTTTCTTCTTAAAGATTGAAACTTTAAGTACGACTATATATTGGATGGATTCCCTTATAAAGGATTTAAAAACTTAAATTAGACTATTATAGTAATATATTCAACTTTGGTTACTTCTTGGTGAGCCAATTTTGCCTAAAGTTTCTCCAAATTCCAATAGGTACCAAAAACAGGACGATTTTCTTCTTAAAGATTGAAACTTTAAGTACGACTATATATTGGATGGACTCCCTTCTAAAGGATTTAAAAGCTTTAATTAGACTATTATAGTAATATATTCAACTTTGGTTACTTCTTGGTGAGCCAATTTTGCATAAAGTTTCTCCAAATTCCCATAGGTACCAAAATAGGACTATTTTCTTCCCAAAGTTTGAAAACTTTAATTACGACTATATGTTGGATGGACTCCCTTCTTAAGGATTTAAAAGATTTATTTAGACTATTATACTAATATATTCAACTTTGGTTACTTCTTGGTGTGCCAATTTTGTCTAAAGTTTCTCTAAATTCTCATAGGTACCGAAAACAGAACGATTTTCTTCTTAAATATTGAAACTTTAAGTACGACTATATATTGGATGGACTCCCTTATAAAGGATTTAAAAGATTTATTTAGACTATTATACTAATATATTCAACTTTGGTTACTTCTTGGTGAGCCAATTTTGTCTAAAGTTTCTCGAAATTCTCATAGGTAGCAAAATCAGGACGATTTTCTTTTTAAAGATTGAAACTTTAGGTACAACTATATATTGGATGGACTCCCTTCTAAAGGATTTAAAAGATTTATTTAGAATATTATACTAATATATTCAACTTTGGTTACTTCTTGGTGAGCCAACTTTGTCTAAAGTTTCTCATAGGTACCGAAAACAGAATGATTTTCTTCTTAAATATTGAAACTTTAAGTACGACTATATATTGGATGGACTCCCTTCTAATGGATTTTAATGATTTATTTAGACTATTATACTAATATATTCAACTTTGGTTACTTTTTGGTGAGCTAATTTTGTCTAAAGTTTCTCCAAATTCTAATAGGTACCGAAAACAGGACGATTTTCTTCTTAAAGATTGAAACTTTAAGTACGACTATATATTGGATGGACTCCCTTCTAATGGATTTAAAAGATTTATTTAGAATATTATACTAATATATTCAACTTTGGTTACTTCTTGGTGAGCTAATTTTGTCTAAAGTTTCTCCAAATTCTCATAGGTAGCAAAATCAGGACGATTTTCTTCTTAAAGATTGAAACTTTAAGTACGACTATATATTGGATGGACTCCCTTATAAAGGATTTAAAAGCTTTAATTAGACCATTATAGTAATATATTCAACTTTGGTTACTTCTTGGTGAGCCAATTTACATAAAGTTTCTCCAAATTCCCGTAGGTACCAAAATAGGACTATATTCTTCCCAAAGTTTGAAAAGTTTAATTACGACTATATGTTGGATGGACTCCCTTCTAAAGGATTTAAACGATTTATGTAGACTATTATACTAATATATTCAACTTTGGTTACTTCTTGGTGAGCCAATTTTGTCTAAAGTTTCTCCTAATTCTCAAAGGTACCAAAAACAGGACGATTTTCTTCTTAAAGATTGAAACTTTAAGTACGACTATATATTGGATGGATTCCCTTATAAAGGATTTAAAAGCTTAAATTAGACTATTATAGTAATATATTCAACTTTGGTTACTTCTTGGTGAGCCAATTTTGCCTAAAGTTTCTCCAAATTCCCATAGGTACCAAAAACAGGACAATTTTGTTCTTAAAGATTGAAACTTTAAGTACGACTATATATTGGATGGACTCCCTTATAAAGGATTTAAAAGCATTAATTAGACTATTATAGTAATATATTCAACTTTGGTTACTTCTTGGTGAGCCAATTTTGCCTAAAGTTTCTCCAAATTCCCACAGGTACCAAACTAGGGTGATTTTCTTCCCAAAGTTTGAAAACTTTAATTACGACTATATATTGGATGGATTCCATTATAAAGGATTTTAAAGTTATATTTAGACTATTATACTAATATATTCAACTTTGGTTACTTCTTGGTGAGCCAATTTTGCATAAAGTTTCTCCAAATTTCCATAGGTACCAAAATAGGACTATTTTCTTCCCAAAGTTTGAAAACTTAAATTACGACTATATATTGGATGGACTCCCTTCTAAAGGATTTAAAAGCTTTAATTAGACCATTATAGTAATATATTCAACTTTGGTTACTTCTTGGTGAGCCAATTTTGCCTAAAGTTTCTCCAAATTCCCACAAGTACCAAACTAGGGTGATTTTCTTCCCAAAGTTTGAAAACTTTAATTACGACTATATATTGGATGGATTCCATTATAAAGGATTTTAAAGTTATATTTAGACTATTATACTAATATATTCAACTTTGGTTACTTTTTGGTGAGCTAATTTTGTCTAAAGTTTCTCCAAATTCTAATAGGTACCGAAAACAGGACGATTTTCTTCTTAAAGATTGAAACTTTAAGTACGACTATATATTGGATGGACTCCCTTCTAATGGATTTAAATGATTTATTTAGACTATTATACTAATATATTCAACTTTGGTTACTTTTTGGTGAGCTAATTTTGTCTAAAGTTTCTCGAAATTCCGATAGGTACCAAAATAGGACTATTTTCTTCCCAAAGTTTGAAAACTTTAATTACGACTATATGTTGGATGGACTCCCTTCTGAAGGATTTAAAAGATTTATTTAGACTATTATACTAATATATTCAACTTTGGTTACTTCTTGGTGAGCCAATTTTGTCTAAAGTTTCTCCAAATTCTCATAGGTACCGAAAACAGAACGATTTTCTTCTTAAATATTGAAACTTTAAGTACGACTATATATTGGATGTGAAATTCTGGCGTACTACTTATAATAAATTAACAGACAGAATAATGTGTGGTAAGATGTGCACACATTAACCAACCTTGCAGAATAACTAACAAGGAAACATATAATGAAAAGCAGTAAAGAACACAAGATAATTGTTAACCCAGTTCAGTGTAACCACACCTAATCTGGGGGCTTCCAAGCCAGGAAGGAAATCCACTAATTAAAACAAATTCAAAGTCAAACTCCCCGTTTGCACTTCTCACTTTGTAACTACCCGTATAGACTTCTACCTAGGTACCCCGTAGGTAAGAGAAACCCGTCTCACTTCCACTTCAAAACAAATACAATCAACAGAATTAGAGAACACTCCCCAAAACAATAAACATCACTCGTACTTCAAAGCTTTGAGTGATTGACAATATTCCTTGCTTAAAAGCTTCGGATTACAACTCAATAAACTCAGTCCTTATGTATGCATCTAGGTGACACAAGCAAAGGCTCACAAATAACAATTAACAAAAGACTCAAACCCTAAAATTCTAATCTTCAATATTGGCTTGCGTGAATATTAGGTTTAGTCTTCTCACATATATATAGTCTTCAGAATCTTCTAGGTCTTCACACAAGTCTTAGGCTTCAAGCAAATAATTCCTTGTAATAATTCTTACCCAAGAAACATAAATTTGAACCAAATAAAATATTCCCATGGTTGGAAAATATTTTTTACAAATAAAATTAGGTTAACAAGTAACCTTGAAGGTTCATTGGACGCGCGCGACTTAGCCTGCAAGCAAGCGAAGTAAAAACAAAACATATCTTTCAAGAAAGATATGGCGCGTAAATAAGTGCTCAGGTTCCGGACTTCTAATAATGTGTACACATGGTTCTACACATCATGATATGCGCACATTGTCCTCCACATTGTGTTTTGCCAAAAATGAGGCCAACACAAAAACACTAACAGGATGGACTCCCTTCTAATGGATTTAAAAGATTTATTTAGACTATTATACTAATATATTCAACTTTGGTTACTTTTTGGTGAGCTAATTTTGTCTAAAGTTTCTCCAAATTCTAATAGGTACCGAAAACAAGACGATTTTCTTCTTAAAAATTGAAACTTTAAGTATGACTATATATTAGATGGACTCCCTTCTAATGGATTTAAAAGATTTATTTAGACTATTATACTAATATATTCAACTTTGGTTACTTCTTGGTGAGCCAATTTTGTCTAAAGTTTCTCCAAATTCTCATAGGTAGCAAAATCAGGACGATTTTCTGTTTAAAGATTGAAACTTTAGGTACAACTATATTTTGGATGGACTCCCTTCTAAAGGATTTAAAAGATTTATTTAGACTATTATACTAATATATTCAACTTTGGTTACTTCTTGGTGAGCCAACTCTGTCTAAAGTTTCTCATAGGTACCGAAAACAGAACGATTTTCTTCTTAAATATTGAAACTTTAAGTACGACTATATATTGGATGGACTCCCTTCTAATGGATTTAAATGATTTATTTAGACTATTATACTAATATATTCAACTTTGGTTACTTTTTGGTGAGCTAATTTTGTCTAAAGTTTCTCGAAATTCCGATAGGTACCAAAATAGGACTATTTTCTTCCCAAAGTTTGAAAACTTTAATTACGACTATATGTTGGATGGACTCCCTTCTGAAGGATTTAAAAGATTTATTTAGACTATTATACTAATATATTCAACTTTGGTTACTTCTTGGTGAGCCAATTTTGTCTAAAGTTTCTCCAAATTCTCATAGGTACCGAAAACAGAACGATTTTCTTCTTAAATATTGAAACTTTAAGTACGACTATATATTGGATGTGAAATTCTGGCGTACTACTTATAATAAATTAACAGACAGAATAATGTGTGGTAAGATGTGCACACATTAACCAACCTTGCAGAATAACTAACAAGGAAACATATAATGAAAAGCAGTAAAGAACACAAGATAATTGTTAACCCAGTTCAGTGTAACCACACCTAATCTGGGGGCTTCCAAGCCAGGAAGGAAATCCACTAATTAAAACAAATTCAAAGTCAAACTCCCCGTTTGCACTTCTCACTTTGTAACTACCCGTATAGACTTCTACCTAGGTACCCCGTAGGTAAGAGAAACCCGTCTCACTTCCACTTCAAAACAAATACAATCAACAGAATTAGAGAACACTCCCCAAAACAATAAACATCACTCGTACTTCAAAGCTTTGAGTGATTGACAATATTCCTTGCTTAAAAGCTTCGGATTACAACTCAATAAACTCAGTCCTTATGTATGCATCTAGGTGACACAAGCAAAGGCTCACAAATAACAATTAACAAAAGACTCAAACCCTAAAATTCTAATCTTCAATATTGGCTTGCGTGAATATTAGGTTTAGTCTTCTCACATATATATAGTCTTCAGAATCTTCTAGGTCTTCACACAAGTCTTAGGCTTCAAGCAAATAATTCCTTGTAATAATTCTTACCCAAGAAACATAAATTTGAACCAAATAAAATATTCCCATGGTTGGAAAATATTTTTTACAAATAAAATTAGGTTAACAAGTAACCTTGAAGGTTCATTGGACGCGCGCGACTTAGCCTGCAAGCAAGCGAAGTAAAAACAAAACATATCTTTCAAGAAAGATATGGCGCGTAAATAAGTGCTCAGGTTCCGGACTTCTAATAATGTGTACACATGGTTCTACACATCATGATATGCGCACATTGTCCTCCACATTGTGTTTTGCCAAAAATGAGGCCAACACAAAAACACTAACAGGATGGACTCCCTTCTAATGGATTTAAAAGATTTATTTAGACTATTATACTAATATATTCAACTTTGGTTACTTTTTGGTGAGCTAATTTTGTCTAAAGTTTCTCCAAATTCTAATAGGTACCGAAAACAAGACGATTTTCTTCTTAAAAATTGAAACTTTAAGTATGACTATATATTAGATGGACTCCCTTCTAATGGATTTAAAAGATTTATTTAGACTATTATACTAATATATTCAACTTTGGTTACTTCTTGGTGAGCCAATTTTGTCTAAAGTTTCTCCAAATTCTCATAGGTAGCAAAATCAGGACGATTTTCTGTTTAAAGATTGAAACTTTAGGTACAACTATATTTTGGATGGACTCCCTTCTAAAGGATTTAAAAGATTTATTTAGACTATTATACTAATATATTCAACTTTGGTTACTTCTTGGTGAGCCAACTCTGTCTAAAGTTTCTCATAGGTACCGAAAACAGAACGATTTTCTTCTTAAATATTGAAACTTTAAGTACGACTATATATTGGATGGACTCCCTTCTAATGGATTTAAATGATTTATTTAGACTATTATACTAATATATTCAACTTTGGTTACTTTTTGGTGAGCTAATTTTGTCTAAAGTTTCTCCAAATTCTAATAGGTACCGAAAACAGGACGATTTTCTTCTTAAAGATTGAAACTTTAAGTACGACTATATATTGGATGGACTCCCTTCTAATGGATTTAAATGATTTATTTAGACTATTATACTAATATATTCAACTTTGGTTACTTTTTGGTGAGCTAATTTTGTCTAAAGTTTCTCCAAATTCTCATAGGTACCGAAAACAGAACGATTTTCTTCTTAAATATTGAAACTTTAAGTACGACTATATATTGGATGTGAAATTCTGGCGTACTACTTATAATAAATTAACAGACAGAATAATGTGTGGTAAGATGTGCACACATTAACCAACCTTGCAGAATAAGTAACAAGGAAACATATAATGAAAAGCAGTAAAGAACACAAGATAATTGTTAACCCAGTTCAGTGTAACCACACCTAATCTGGGGGCTTCCAAGCCAGGAAGGAAATCCACTAATTAAAACAAATTCAAAGTCAAACTCCCCGTTTGCACTTCTCACTTTGTAACTACCCGTATAGACTTCTACCTAGGTACCCCGTAGGTAAGAGAAACCCGTCTCACTTCCACTTCAAAACAAATACAATCAACAGAATTAGAGAACACTCCCCAAAACAATAAACATCACTCGTACTTCAAAGCTTTGAGTGATTGACAATATTCCTTGCTTAAAAGCTTCGGATTACAACTCAATAAACTCAGTCCTTATGTATGCATCTAGGTGACACAAGCAAAGGCTCACAAATAACAATTAACAAAAGACTCAAACCCTAAAATTCTAATCTTCAATATTGGCTTGCGTGAATATTAGGTTTAGTCTTCTCACATATATATAGTCTTCAGAATCTTCTAGGTCTTCACACAAGTCTTAGGCTTCAAGCAAATAATTCCTTGTAATAATTCTTACCCAAGAAACATAAATTTGAACCAAATAAAATATTCCCATGGTTGGAAAATATTTTTTACAAATAAAATTAGGTTAACAAGTAACCTTGAAGGTTCATTGGACGCGCGCGACTTAGCCTGCAAGCAAGCGAAGTAAAAACAAAACATATCTTTCAAGAAAGATATGGCGCGTAAATAAGTGCTCAGGTTCCGGACTTCTAATAATGTGTACACATGGTTCTACACATCATGATATGCGCACATTGTCCTCCACATTGTGTTTTGCTAAAAATGAGGCCAACACAAAAACACTAACAGGATGGACTCCCTTCTAATGGATTTAAAAGATTTATTTAGACTATTATACTAATATATTCAACTTTGGTTACTTTTTGGTGAGCTAATTTTGTCTAAAGTTTCTCCAAATTCTAATAGGTACCGAAAACAAGACGATTTTCTTCTTAAAAATTGAAACTTTAAGTATGACTATATATTAGATGGACTCCCTTCTAATGGATTTAAAAGATTTATTTAGACTATTATACTAATATATTCAACTTTGGTTACTTCTTGGTGAGCCAATTTTGTCTAAAGTTTCTCCAAATTCTCATAGGTAGCAAAATCAGGACGATTTTCTTTTTAAAGATTGAAACTTTAGGTACAACTATATATTGGATGGACTCCCTTCTAAAGGATTTAAAAGATTTATTTAGACTATTATACTAATATATTCAACTTTGGTTACTTCTTGGTGAGCCAACTTTGTCTAAAGTTTCTCATAGGTACCGAAAACAGAACGATTTTCTTCTTAAATATTGAAACTTTAAGTACGACTATATATTGGATGGACTCCCTTCTAATGGATTTAAATGATTTATTTAGACTATTATACTAATATATTCAACTTTGGTTACTTTTTGGTGAGCTAATTTTGTCTAAAGTTTCTCCAAATTCTAATAGGTACCGAAAACAGGACGATTTTCTTCTTAAAGATTGAAACTTTAAGTACGACTATATATTGGATGGACTCCCTTCTAATGGATTTAAAAGATTTATTTAGACTATTATACTAATATATTCAACTTTGGTTACTTCTTGGTGAGCCAATTTTGTCTAAAGTTTCTCCAAATTCTCATAGGTAGCAAAATCAGGACGATTTTCTTCTTAAAGATTGAAACTTTAAGTACGACTATATATTGGATGGACTCCCTTCTAAAGGATTTAAAAGCTTTAATTAGACCATTATAGTAATATATTCAACTTTGGTTACTTCTTGGTGAGCCAATTTACATAAAGTTTCTCCAAATTCCCATAGGTACCAAAATAGGACTATATTCTTCCCAAAGTTTGAAAAGTTTAATTACGACTATATGTTGGATGGACTCCCTTCTAAAGGATTTAAACGATTTATTTAGACTATTATACTAATATATTCAACTTTGGTTACTTCTTGGTGAGCCAATTTTGTCTAAAGTTTCTCCTAATTCTCATAGGTACCAAAACCAGGACGATTTTCTTCTTAAAGATTGAAACTTTAAGTACGACTATATATTGGATGGATTCCCTTATAAAGGATTTAAAAGCTTGAATTAGACTATTATAGTAATATATTCAACTTTGGTTACTTCTTGGTGAGCCAATTTTTCCTAAAGTTTCTCCAAATTCCCATAGGTACCAAAAACAGGACGATTTTGTTCTTAAAGATTGAAACTTTTAGTACGACTATATATTGGATGGACTCCCTTATAAAGGATTTAAAAGCATTAATTAGACCATTATAGTAATATATTCAACTTTGGTTACTTCTTGGTGAGCCAATTTTGCCTAAAGTTTCTCCAAGTTCCCACAAGTACCAAACTAGGGTGATTTTCTTCCCAAAGTTTGAAAACTTTAATTACGACTATATATTGGATGGATTCCATTATAAAGGATTTTAAAGTTATATTTAGACTATTATACTAATATATTCAACTTTGGTTACTTCTTGGTGAGCCAATTTTGCATAAAGTTTCTCCAAATTTCCATAGGTATCAAAATAGGACTATTTTCTTCCCAAAGTTTGAAAACTTAAATTACGACTATATATTGGATGGACTCCCTTCTAATGGATTTAAATGATTTATTTAGACTATTATACTAATATATTCAACTTTGGTTACTTTTTGGTGAGCTAATTTTGTCTAAAGTTTCTCCAAATTCTAATAGGTACCGAAAACAGGACGATTTTCTTCTTAAAGATTGAAACTTTAAGTACGACTATATATTGGATGGACTCCCTTCTAAAGGATTTAAAAGATTTATTTAGACTATTATACTAATATATTCAACTTTGGTTACATCTCGGTGAGCCAATTTTGACTAAAGTTTCTCCAAATTCTCATAGGTACCAAAAACAGGACGATTTTCTTCTTAAAGATTGAAACTTTAAGTACGACTATATATTGGATGGACTCTCTTCTAAAGGATTTAAAAGCTTTAATTAGACTATTATAGTAATATATTCAACTTTGGTTACTTCTTGGTGAGCCAATTTTGTCTAAAGTTTCTCCAAATTCTCATAGGTAGCAAAATCAGGACGATTTTCTTTTTAAAGATTGAAACTTTAGGTACAACTATATATTGGATGGACTCCCTTCTAAAGGATTTAAAAGATTTATTTAGACTATTATACTAATATATTCAACTTTGGTTACTTCTTGGTGTGCCAATTTTGTCTAAAGTTTCTCCAAATTCTCATAGGTAGCAAAATCAGGATGATTATCTTCTTAAAGATTGAAACTTTAAGTACGACTATATATTGGATGGACTCCCTTCTAATGGATTTAAAAGATTTATTTAGACTATTATACTAATATATTCAACTTTGGTTACTTCTTGGTGAGCCAACTTTGTCTAAAGTTTCTTATAGGTACCGAAAACATAACGATTTTCTTCTTAAATATTGAAACTTTAAGTACGACTATATATTGGATGGACTCCCTTCTAAAGGATTTAAAAGATTTATTTAGACTATTATACTAATATATTCAACTTTGGTTACTTCTTGGTGAGCCAACTTTGTCTAAAGTTTCTCATAGGTACCGAAAACAGAACGATTTTCTTCTTAAATATTGAAACTTTAAGTACGACTATATATTGGATGGACTCCCTTCTAATGGATTTAAATGATTTATTTAGACTATTATACTAATATATTCAACTTTGGTTACTTTTTGGTGAGCTAATTTTGTCTAAAGTTTCTCCAAATTCTAATAGGTACCGAAAACAAGACGATTTTCTTCTTAAAAATTGAAACTTTAAGTATGACTATATATTAGATGGACTCCCTTCTAATGGATTTAAAAGATTTATTTAGACTATTATACTAATATATTCAACTTTGGTTACTTCTTGGTGAGCCAATTTTGTCTAAAGTTTCTCCAAATTCTCATAGGTAGCAAAATCAGGACGATTTTCTTTTTAAAGATTGAAACTTTAGGTACAACTATATATTGGATGGACTCCCTTCTAAAGGATTTAAAAGATTTATTTAGACTATTATACTAATATATTCAACTTTGGTTACTTCTTGGTGAGCCAACTTTGTCTAAAGTTTCTCATAGGTACCGAAAACAGAACGATTTTCTTCTTAAATATTGAAACTTTAAGTACGACTATATATTGGATGGATTCCCTTATAAAGGATTTAAAAGCTTGAATTAGACTATTATAGTAATATATTCAACTTTGGTTACTTCTTGGTGAGCCAATTTTTCCTAATGTTTCTCCAAATTCCCATAGGTACCAAAAACAGGACGATTTTGTTCTTAAAGATTGAAACTTTTAGTACGACTATATATTGGATGGACTCCCTTATAAAGGATTTAAAAGCATTAATTAGACCATTATAGTAATATATTCAACTTTGGTTACTTCTTGGTGAGCCAATTTTGCCTAAAGTTTCTCCAAGTTCCCACAAGTACCAAACTAGGGTGATTTTCTTCCCAAAGTTTGAAAACTTTAATTACGACTATATATTGGATGGATTCCATTATAAAGGATTTTGAAGTTATATTTAGACTATTATACTAATATATTCAACTTTGGTTACTTCTTGGTGAGCCAATTTTGCATAAAGTTTCTCCAAATTTCCATAGGTACCAAAATAGGACTATTTTCTTCCCAAAGTTTGAAAACTTAAATTACGACTATATATTGGATGGACTCCCTTCTAATGGATTTAAATGATTTATTTAGACTATTATACTAATATATTCAACTTTGGTTACTTTTTGGTGAGCTAATTTTGTCTAAAGTTTCTCCAAATTCTAATAGGTACCGAAAACAGGACGATTTTCTTCTTAAAGATTGAAACTTTAAGTACGACTATATATTGGATGGACTCCCTTCTAAAGGATTTAAAAGATTTATTTAGACTATTATACTAATATATTCAACTTTGGTTACATCTCGGTGAGCCAATTTTGACTAAAGTTTCTCCAAATTCTCATAGGTACCGAAAACAAGACGATTTTCTTCTTAAAAATTGAAACTTTAAGTACGACTATATATTGGATGGACTCTCTTCTAAAGGATTTAAAAGCTTTAATTAGACTATTATAGTAATATATTCAACTTTGGTTACTTCTTGGTGAGCCAATTTTGTCTAAAGTTTCTCCAAATTCTCATAGGTAGCAAAATCAGGACGATTTTCTTTTTAAAGATTGAAACTTTAGGTACAACTATATATTGGATGGACTCCCTTCTAAAGGATTTAAAAGATTTATTTAGACTATTATACTAATATATTCAACTTTGGTTACTTCTTGGTGAGCCAACTTTGTCTAAAGTTTCTCATAGGTACCGAAAACAGAACGATTTTCTTCTTAAATATTGAAACTTTAAGTACGACTATATATTGGATGGACTCCCTTCTAATGGATTTAAATGATTTATTTAGACTATTATACTAATATATTCAACTTTGGTTACTTTTTGGTGAGCTAATTTTGTCTAAAGTTTCTCCAAATTCTAATAGGTACCGAAAACAGGACGATTTTCTTCTTAAAGATTGAAACTTTAAGTACGACTATATATTGGATGGACTTCCTTCTAATGGATTTAAAAGATTTATTTAGACTATTATACTAATATATTCAACTTTGGTTACTTCTTGGTGAGCCAATTTTGTCTAAAGTTTCTCCAAATTCTCATAGGTAGCAAAATCAAGACGATTTTCTTCTTAAAGATTGAAACTTTAAGTACGACTATATATTGGATGGACTCCCTTCTAAAGGATTTAAAAGCTTTAATTAGACCATTATAGTAATATATTCAACTTTGGTTACTTCTTGGTGAGCCAATTTACATAAAGTTTCTCCAAATTCCCATAGGTACCAAAATAGGACTATATTCTTCCCAAAGTTTGAAAAGTTTAATTACGACTATATGTTGGATGGACTCCCTTCTAAAGGATTTAAACGATTTATTTAGACTATTATACTAATATATTCAACTTTGGTTACTTCTTGGTGAGCCAATTTTGTCTAAAGTTTCTCCTAATTCTCATAGGTACCAAAAACAGGACGATTTTCTTCTTAAAGATTGAAACTTTAAGTACGACTATATATTGGATGGATTCCCTTATAAAGGATTTAAAAGCTTGAATTAGACTATTATAGTAATATATTCAACTTTGGTTACTTCTTGGTGAGCCAATTTTTCCTAAAGTTTCTCCAAATTCCCATAGGTACCAAAAACAGGACGATTTTGTTCTTAAAGATTGAAACTTTAAGTACGACTATATATTGGATGGACTCCCTTATAAAGGATTTAAAAGCATTAATTAGACCATTATAGTAATATATTCAACTTTGGTTACTTCTTGGTGAGCCAATTTTGCCTAAAGTTTCTCCAAGTTCCCACAAGTACCAAACTAGGGTGATTTTCTTCCCAAAGTTTGAAAACTTTAATTACGACTATATATTGGATGGATTCCATTATAAAGGATTTTAAAGTTATATTTAGACTATTATACTAATATATTCAACTTTGGTTACTTCTTGGTGAGCCAATTTTGCATAAAGTTTCTCCAAATTTCCATAGGTACCAAAATAGGACTATTTTCTTCCCAAAGTTTGAAAACTTAAATTACGACTATATATTGGATGGACTCCCTTCTAATGGATTTAAATGATTTATTTAGACTATTATACTAATATATTCAACTTTGGTTACTTTTTGGTGAGCTAATTTTGTCTAAAGTTTCTCCAAATTCTAATAGGTACCGAAAACAGGACGATTTTCTTCTTAAAGATTGAAACTTTAAGTACGACTATATATTGGATGGACTCCCTTCTAAAGGATTTAAAAGATTTATTTAGACTATTATACTAATATATTCAACTTTGGTTACATCTCGGTGAGCCAATTTTGACTAAAGTTTCTCCAAATTCTCATAGGTACCAAAAACAGGACGATTTTCTTCTTAAAGATTGAAACTTTAAGTACGACTATATATTGGATGGACTCTCTTCTAAAGGATTTAAAAGCTTTAATTAGACTATTATAGTAATATATTCAACTTTGGTTACTTCTTGGTGAGCCAATTTTGCCTAAAGTTTCTCCAAATTCCCATAGGTACCAAAAACAGGACGATTTCGTTCTTAAAGATTGAAACTTTAAGTACGACTATGTATTGGATGGACTCCCTTATAAAGGATTTAAAAGCATTAATTAGACTATTATAGTAATATATTCAACTTTGGTTACTTTTTGGTGAGCCAATTTTGCCTAAAGTTTCTCCAAATTCCCACAGGTACCAAACAAGGGTGATTTTCTTCCCAAAGTTTGAAAACTTTAATTACAACTATATATTGGATGGATTCCATTATAAAGGATTTTAAAGTTATATTTAGACTATTATACTAATATATTCAACTTTGGTTACTTCTTGGTGAGCCAATTTTGCATAAAGTTTCTCCAAATTTCCATAGGTACCAAAATAGGACTATTTTCTTCCCAAAGTTTGAAAACTTAAATTACGACTATATATTGGATGGACTCCCTTCTAAAGGATTTAAAAGCTTTAATTAGACCATTATAGTAATATATTCAACTTTGGTTACTTCTTGGTGAGCCAATTTTGCCTAAAGTTTCTCCAAATTCCCACAAGTACCAAACTAGGGAGATTTTCTTCCCAAAGTTTCAAAACTTTAATTACGACTATATATTGGATGGATTTTATTACAAAGGATTTTAAAGTTATATTTAGACTATTATACTAATATATTCAACTTTGGTTACTTCTTGGTGAGCCAATTTTGCATAAAGTTTCTCCAAATTTCCATAGGTACCAAAATAGGACTATTTTCTTCCCAAAGTTTGAAAACTTAAATTACGACTATATATTGGATGGACTCCCTTCTAATGGATTTAAATGATTTATTTAGACTATTATACTAATATATTCAACTTTGGTTACTTTTTGGTGAGCTAATTTTGTCTAAAGTTTCTCCAAATTCTAATAGGTACCGAAAACAGGACGATTTTCTTCTTAAAGATTGAAACTTTAAGTACGACTATATATTGGATGGACTCCCTTCTAAAGGATTTAAAAGATTTATTTAGACTATTATACTAATATATTCAACTTTGGTTACATCTTGGTGAGCCAATTTTGTCTAAAGTTTCTCCAAATTCTCATAGGTACCGAAAACAAGACGATTTTCTTCTTAAAAATTGAAACTTTAAGTATGACTATATATTAGATGGACTCCCTTCTAAAGGATTTAAAAGATTTATTTAGACTATTATACTAATATATTCAACTTTGGTTACTTCTTGGTGAGCCAACTTTGTCTAAAGTTTCTCATAGGTACCGAAAACAGAACGATTTTCTTCTTAAATATTGAAACTTTAAGTACGACTATATATTGGATGGACTCCCGTCTAATGGATTTAAATGATTTATTTAGACTATTATACTAATATATTCAACTTTGGTTACTTTTTGGTGAGCTAATTTTGTCTAAAGTTTCTCCAAATTCTAATAGGTACCGAAAACAGGACGATTTTCTTCTTAAAGATTGAAACTTTAAGTACGACTATATATTGGATGGACTCCCTTCTAATGGATTTAAAAGATTTATTTAGACTATTATACTAATATATTCAACTTTGGTTACTTCTTGGTGAGCCAATTTTGTCTAAAGTTTCTCCAAATTCTCATAGGTAGCAAAATCAGGACGATTTTCTTCTTAAAGATTGAAACTTTAAGTACGACTATATATTGGATGGACTCCCTTCTAAAGGATTTAAAAGCTTTAATTAGACCATTATAGTAATATATTCAACTTTGGTTACTTCTTCGTGAGCCAATTTACATAAAGTTTTTCCAAATTCCCATAGGTACCAAAATAGGACTATATTCTTCCCAAAGTTTGAAAAGTTTAATTACGACTATATGTTGGATGGACTCCCTTCTAAAGGATTTAAACGATTTTTTTAGACTATTATACTAATATATTCAACTTTGGTAACTTCTTGGTGAGCCAATTTTGTCTAAAGTTTCTCCTAATTCTCATAGGTACCAAAAACAGGACGATTTTCTTCTTAAAGATTGAAACTTTAAGTACGACTATATATTGGATGGACTCCCTTATAAAGGATTTAAAACCATTAATTAGACTATTATAGTAATATATTCAAATTTGGTTACTTCTTGGTGAGCCAATTTTGCCTAAAGTTTCTCCAAATTCCCATAGGTACCAAACTAGAGTGATTTTCTTCCCAAAGTTTGAAAACTTTAATTACGACTATATATTGGATGGATTCCATTATAAAGGATTTTAAAGTTATATTTAGACTATTATACTAATATATTCAACTTTGGTTAGTTCTTGGTGAGCCAATTTTGCATAAAGTTTCTCCAAATTTCCATAGGTACCAAAATAGGACTATTTTCTTCCCAAAGTTTGAAAACTTTAATTACGACTATATGTTGGATGGACTCCCTTCTAATGGATTTAAAAGATTTATTTAGACTATTATACTAATATATTCAACTTTGGTTACTTCTTGGTGAGCCAACTTTGTCTAAAGTTTCTCATGGATACCGAAAACAGAACGATTTTCTTCTTAAATATTGAAACTTTAAGTACGACTATATATTGGATGGACTCCCTTCTAATGGATTTAAATGATTTATTTAGACTATTTTACTAATATATTCAACTTTGGTTACTTTTTGGTGAGCTAATTTTGTCTAAAGTTTCTCCAAATTCTAATAGGTACCGAAAACAGGACGATTTTCTTCTTAAAGATTGAAACTTTAAGTACGACTATATATTGGATGGACTCCCTTCTAATGGATTTAAAAGATTTATTTAGACTATTATACTAATATATTCAACTTTGGTTACTTCTTGGTGAGCCAATTTTGTCTAAAGTTTCTCCAAATTCTAATAGGTACCGAAAACAAGACGATTTTCTTCTTAAAAATTGAAACTTTAAGTATGACTATATAGTAGATGGACTCCCTTCTAAAGGATTTAAAAGATTTATTTAGACTATTATACTAATATATTCAACTTTGGTTACTTCTTGGTGAGCCAATTTTGTCTAAAGTTTCTCCAAATTCTCATAGGTAGCAAAATCAGGACGATTTTCTTCTTAAAGATTGAAACTTTAAGTACGACTATATATTGGATGGACTCCCTTCTAAAGGATTTAAAAGCTTTAATTAGACCATTATAGTAATATATTCAACTTTGGTTACTTCTTCGTGAGCCAACTTTGTCTAAAGTTTCTCATAGGTACCGAAAACAGAACGATTTTCTTCTTAAATATTGAAACTTTAAGTACGACTATATATTGGATGGACTCCCGTCTAATGGATTTAAATGATTTATTTAGACTATTATACTAATATATTCAACTTTGGTTACTTTTTGGTGAGCTAATTTTGTCTAAAGTTTCTCCAAATTCTAATAGGTACCGAAAACAGGACGATTTTCTTCTTAAAGATTGAAACTTTAAGTACGACTATATATTGGATGGACTCCCTTCTAATGGATTTAAAAGATTTATTTAGACTATTATACTAATATATTCAACTTTGGTTACTTCTTGGTGAGCCAATTTTGTCTAAAGTTTCTCCAAATTCTCATAGGTAGCAAAATCAGGACGATTTTCTTCTTAAAGATTGAAACTTTAAGTACGACTATATATTGGATGGACTCCCTTCTAAAGGATTTAAAAGCTTTAATTAGACCATTATAGTAATATATTCAACTTTGGTTACTTCTTCGTGAGCCAATTTACATAAAGTTTTTCCAAATTCCCATAGGTACCAAAATAGGACTATATTCTTCCCAAAGTTTGAAAAGTTTAATTACGACTATATGTTGGATGGACTCCCTTCTAAAGGATTTAAACGATTTTTTTAGACTATTATACTAATATATTCAACTTTGGTAACTTCTTGGTGAGCCAATTTTGTCTAAAGTTTCTCCTAATTCTCATAGGTACCAAAAACAGGACGATTTTCTTCTTAAAGATTGAAACTTTAAGTACGACTATATATTGGATGGACTCCCTTATAAAGGATTTAAAACCATTAATTAGACTATTATAGTAATATATTCAAATTTGGTTACTTCTTGGTGAGCCAATTTTGCCTAAAGTTTCTCCAAATTCCCATAGGTACCAAACTAGAGTGATTTTCTTCCCAAAGTTTGAAAACTTTAATTACGACTATATATTGGATGGATTCCATTATAAAGGATTTTAAAGTTATATTTAGACTATTATACTAATATATTCAACTTTGGTTAGTTCTTGGTGAGCCAATTTTGCATAAAGTTTCTCCAAATTTCCATAGGTACCAAAATAGGACTATTTTCTTCCCAAAGTTTGAAAACTTTAATTACGACTATATGTTGGATGGACTCCCTTCTAATGGATTTAAAAGATTTATTTAGACTATTATACTAATATATTCAACTTTGGTTACTTCTTGGTGAGCCAACTTTGTCTAAAGTTTCTCATGGATACCGAAAACAGAACGATTTTCTTCTTAAATATTGAAACTTTAAGTACGACTATATATTGGATGGACTCCCTTCTAATGGATTTAAATGATTTATTTAGACTATTTTACTAATATATTCAACTTTGGTTACTTTTTGGTGAGCTAATTTTGTCTAAAGTTTCTCCAAATTCTAATAGGTACCGAAAAAAGGACGATTTTCTTCTTAAAGATTGAAACTTTAAGTACGACTATATATTGGATGGACTCCCTTCTAATGGATTTAAAAGATTTATTTAGACTATTATACTAATATATTCAACTTTGGTTACTTCTTGGTGAGCCAATTTTGTCTAAAGTTTCTCCAAATTCTCATAGGTAGCAAAATCAGGACGATTTTCTTCTTAAAGATTGAAACTTTAAGTACGACTATATATTGGATGGACTCCCTTCTAAAGGATTTAAAAGCTTTAATTAGACCATTATAGTAATATATTCAACTTTGGTTACTTCTTCGTGAGCCAATTTACATAAAGTTTTTCCAAATTCCCATAGGTACCAAAATAGGACTATATTCTTCCCAAAGTTTGAAAAGTTTAATTACGACTATATGTTGGATGGACTCCCTTCTAAAGGATTTAAACGATTTTTTTAGACTATTATACTAATATATTCAACTTTGGTAACTTCTTGGTGAGCCAATTTTGTCTAAAGTTTCTCCTAATTCTCATAGGTACCAAAAACAGGACGATTTTCTTCTTAAAGATTGAAACTTTAAGTACGACTATATATTGGATGGACTCCCTTATAAAGGATTTAAAACCATTAATTAGACTATTATAGTAATATATTCAAATTTGGTTACTTCTTGGTGAGCCAATTTTGCCTAAAGTTTCTCCAAATTCCCATAGGTACCAAACTAGAGTGATTTTCTTCCCAAAGTTTGAAAACTTTAATTACGACTATATATTGGATGGATTCCATTATAAAGGATTTTAAAGTTATATTTAGACTATTATACTAATATATTCAACTTTGGTTAGTTCTTGGTGAGCCAATTTTGCATAAAGTTTCTCAAAATTTCCATAGGTACCAAAATAGGACTATTTTCTTCCCAAAGTTTGAAAACTTTAATTACGACTATATGTTGGATGGACTCCCTTCTAATGGATTTAAAAGATTTATTTAGACTATTATACTAATGTATTCAACTTTGGTTACTTCTTGGTGAGCCAACTTTGTCTAAAGTTTCTCATGGATACCGAAAACAGAACGATTTTCTTCTTAAATATTGAAACTTTAAGTACGACTATATATTGGATGGACTCCCTTCTAATGGATTTAAATGATTTATTTAGACTATTTTACTAATATATTCAACTTTGGTTACTTTTTGGTGAGCTAATTTTGTCTAAAGTTTCTCCAAATTCTAATAGGTACCGAAAACAGGACGATTTTCTTCTTAAAGATTGAAACTTTAAGTACGACTATATATTGGATGGACTCCCTTCTAATGGATTTAAAAGATTTATTTAGACTATTATACTAATATATTCAACTTTGGTTACTTCTTGGTGAGCCAATTTTGTCTAAAGTTTCTCCAAATTCTCATAGGTAGCAAAATCAGGACGATTTTCTTCTTAAAGATTGAAACTTTAAGTACGACTATATATTGGATGGACTCCCTTCTAAAGGATTTAAAATTTTTAATTAGACCATTATAGTAATATATTCAACTTTGGTTACTTCTTCGTGAGCCAATTTACATAATGTTTCTCCAAATTCCCAAAGGTACCAAAATAGGACTATATTCTTCCCAAAGTTTGAAAAGTTTAATTACGACTATATGTTGGATGGACTCCCTTCTAAAGGATTTTAACGATTTTTTTAGACTATTATACTAATATATTCAACTTTGGTAACTTCTTGGTGAGCCAATTTTGTCTAAAGTTTCTCCTAATTCCCACAGGTACCAAACAAGGGTGATTTTCTTCCCAAAGTTTGAAAACTTTAATTACGACTATATATTGGATGGATTCCATTATAAAGGATTTTAAAGTTATATTTAGACTATTATACTAATATATTCAACTTTGGTTACTTCTTGGTGAGCCAATTTTGCATAAAGTTTCTCCAAATTTCCATAGGTACCAAAATAGGACTATTTTCTTCCCAAAGTTTGAAAACTTAAATTACGACTATATATTGGATGGACTCCCTTCTAAAGAATTTAAAAGCTTTAATTAGACCATTATAGTAGTATATTCAACTTTGGTTACTTCTTGGTGAGCCAATTTTGCCTAAAGTTTCTCCAAATTCCCACAAGTACCAAACTAGGGTGATTTTCTTCCCAAAGTTTCAAAACTTTAATTACGACTATATATTGGATGGATTCCATTACAAAGGATTTTAAAGTTATATTTAGACTATTATACTAATATATTCAACTTTGGTTACTTCTTGGTGAGCCAATTTTGCATAAAGTTTCTCCAAATTTCCATAGGTACCAAAATAGGACTATTTTCTTCCCAAAGTTTGAAAACTTAAATTACGACTATATATTGGATGGACTCCCTTCTAATGGATTTAAATGATTTATTTAGACTATTATACTAATATATTCAACTTTGGTTACTTTTTGGTGAGCTAATTTTGTCTAAAGTTTCTCCAAATTCTAATAGGTACCGAAAACAGGACGATTTTCTTCTTAAAGATTGAAACTTTAAGTACGACTATATATTGGATGGACTCCCTTCTAAAGGATTTAAAAGATTTATTTAGACTATTATACTAATATATTCAACTTTGGTTACATCTTGGTGAGCCAATTTTGTCTAAAGTTTCTCCAAATTCTCATAGGTACCAAAAACAGGACGATTTTCTTCTTAAAGATTGAAACTTTAAGTACGACTATATATTGGATGGACTCTCTTCTAAAGGATTTAAAAGCTTTAATTAGACTATTATAGTAATATATTCAACTTTGGTTACTTCTTGGTGAGCCAATTTTGCCTAAAGTTTCTCCAAATTCCCATAGGTACCAAAAACAGGACGATTTCGTTCTTAAAGATTGAAACTTTAAGTACGACTATGTATTGGATGGACTCCCTTATAAAGGATTTAAAAGCATTAATTAGACTATTATAGTAATATATTCAACTTTGGTTACTTTTTGGTGAGCCAATTTTGCCTAAAGTTTCTCCAAATTCCCACAGGTACCAAACAAGGGTGATTTTCTTCCCAAAGTTTGAAAACTTTAATTACGACTATATATTGGATGGATTCCATTATAAAGGATTTTAAAGTTATATTTAGACTATTATACTAATATATTCAACTTTGGTTACTTCTTGGTGAGCCAATTTTGCATAAAGTTTCTCCAAATTTCCATAGGTACCAAAATAGGACTATTTTCTTCCCAAAGTTTGAAAACTTAAATTACGACTATATATTGGATGGACTCCCTTCTAAAGGATTTAAAAGCTTTAATTAGACCATTATAGTAATATATTCAACTTTGGTTACTTCTTGGTGAGCCAATTTTGCCTAAAGTTTCTCCAAATTCCCACAAGTACCAAACTAGGGTGATTTTCTTCCCAAAGTTTCAAAACTTTAATTACGACTATATATTGGATGGATTCCATTACAAAGGATTTTAAAGTTATATTTAGACTATTATACTAATATATTCAACTTTGGTTACTTCTTGGTGAGCCAATTTTGCATAAAGTTTCTCCAAAATTCCATAGGTACCAAAATAGGACTATTTTCTTCCCAAAGTTTGAAAACTTAAATTACGACTATATATTGGATGGACTCCCTTCTAATGGATTTAAATGATTTATTTAGACTATTATACTAATATATTCAACTTTGGTTACTTTTTGGTGAGCTAATTTTGTCTAAAGTTTCTCCAAATTCTAATAGGTACCGAAAACAGGACGATTTTCTTCTTAAAGATTGAAACTTTAAGTACGACTATATATTGGATGGAATCCCTTCTAATGGATTTAAATGATTTATTTAGACTATTATACTAATATATTCAACTTTGGTTACTTTTTGGTGAGCTAATTTTGTCTAAAGTTTCTCCAAATTCTAATAGGTACCGAAAACAGGACGATTTTCTTCTTAAAGATTGAAACTTTAAGTACGACTATATATTGGATGGACTCCCTTCTAAAGGATTTAAAAGATTTATTTAGACTATTATACTAATATATTCAACTTTGGTTACATCTTGGTGAGCCAATTTTGTCTAAAGTTTCTCCAAATTCTCATAGGTACCAAAAACAGGACGATTTTCTTCTTAAAGATTGAAACTTTAAGTACGACTATATATTGGATGGACTCTCTTCTAAAGGATTTAAAAGCTTTAATTAGACTATTATAGTAATATATTCAACTTTGGTTACTTCTTGGTGAGCCAATTTTGCCTAAAGTTTCTCCAAATTCCCATAGGTACCAAAAACAGGACGATTTCGTTCTTAAAGATTGAAACTTTAAGTACGACTATGTATTGGATGGACTCCCTTATAAAGGATTTAAAAGCATTAATTAGACTATTATAGTAATATATTCAACTTTGGTTACTTTTTGGTGAGCCAATTTTGCCTAAAGTTTCTCCAAATTCCCACAGGTACCAAACAAGGGTGATTTTCTTCCCAAAGTTTGAAAACTTTAATTACGACTATATATTGGATGGATTCCATTATAAAGGATTTTAAAGTTATATTTAGACTATTATACTAATATATTCAACTTTGGTTACTTCTTGGTGAGCCAATTTTGCATAAAGTTTCTCCAAATTTCCATAGGTACCAAAATAGGACTATTTTCTTCCCAAAGTTTGAAAACTTAAATTACGACTATATATTGGATGGACTCCCTTCTAAAGGATTTAAAAGCTTTAATTAGACCATTATAGTAATATATTCAACTTTGGTTACTTCTTGGTGAGCCAATTTTGCCTAAAGTTTCTCCAAATTCCCACAAGTACCAAACTAGGGTGATTTTCTTCCCAAAGTTTCAAAACTTTAATTACGACTATATATTGGATGGATTCCATTACAAAGGATTTTAAAGTTATATTTAGACTATTATACTAATATATTCAACTTTGGTTACTTCTTGGTGAGCCAATTTTGCATAAAGTTTCTCCAAAATTCCATAGGTACCAAAATAGGACTATTTTCTTCCCAAAGTTTGAAAACTTAAATTACGACTATATATTGGATGGACTCCCTTCTAATGGATTTAAATGATTTATTTAGACTATTATACTAATATATTCAACTTTGGTTACTTTTTGGTGAGCTAATTTTGTCTAAAGTTTCTCCAAATTCTAATAGGTACCGAAAACAGGACGATTTTCTTCTTAAAGATTGAAACTTTAAGTACGACTATATATTGGATGGACTCCCTTCTAATGGATTTAAATGATTTATTTAGACTATTATACTAATATATTCAACTTTGGTTACTTTTTGGTGAGCTAATTTTGTCTAAAGTTTCTCCAAATTCTAATAGGTACCGAAAACAGGACGATTTTCTTCTTAAAGATTGAAACTTTAAGTACGACTATATATTGGATGGACTCCCTTCTAAAGGATTTAAAAGATTTATTTAGACTATTATACTAATATATTCAACTTTGGTTACATCTTGGTGAGCCAATTTTGTCTAAAGTTTCTCCAAATTCTCATAGGTACCAAAAACAGGACGATTTTCTTCTTAAAGATTGAAACTTTAAGTACGACTATATATTGGATGGACTCTCTTCTAAAGGATTTAAAAGCTTTAATTAGACTATTATAGTAATATATTCAACTTTGGTTACTTCTTGGTGAGCCAATTTTGCCTAAAGTTTCTCCAAATTCCCATAGGTACCAAAAACAGGACGATTTCGTTCTTAAAGATTGAAACTTTAAGTACGACTATGTATTGGATGGACTCCCTTATAAAGGATTTAAAAGCATTAATTAGACTATTATAGTAATATATTCAACTTTGGTTACTTTTTGGTGAGCCAATTTTGCCTAAAGTTTCTCCAAATTCCCACAGGTACCAAACAAGGGTGATTTTCTTCCCAAAGTTTGAAAACTTTAATTACGACTATATATTGGATGGATTCCATTATAAAGGATTTTAAAGTTATATTTAGACTATTATACTAATATATTCAACTTTGGTTACTTCTTGGTGAGCCAATTTTGCATAAAGTTTCTCCAAATTTCCATAGGTACCAAAATAGGACTATTTTCTTCCCAAAGTTTGAAAACTTAAATTACGACTATATATTGGATGGACTCCCTTCTAAAGGATTTAAAAGCTTTAATTAGACCATTATAGTAATATATTCAACTTTGGTTACTTCTTGGTGAGCCAATTTTGCCTAAAGTTTCTCCAAATTCCCACAAGTACCAAACTAGGGTGATTTTCTTCCCAAAGTTTCAAAACTTTAATTACGACTATATATTGGATGGATTCCATTACAAAGGATTTTAAAGTTATATTTAGACTATTATACTAATATATTCAACTTTGGTTACTTCTTGGTGAGCCAATTTTGCATAAAGTTTCTCCAAAATTCCATAGGTACCAAAATAGGACTATTTTCTTCCCAAAGTTTGAAAACTTAAATTACGACTATATATTGGATGGACTCCCTTCTAATGGATTTAAATGATTTATTTAGACTATTATACTAATATATTCAACTTTGGTTACTTTTTGGTGAGCTAATTTTGTCTAAAGTTTCTCCAAATTCTAATAGGTACCGAAAACAGGACGATTTTCTTCTTAAAGATTGAAACTTTAAGTACGACTATATATTGGATGGACTCCCTTCTAAAGGATTTAAAAGATTTATTTAGACTATTATACTAATATATTCAACTTTGGTTACTTTTTGGTGAGCTAATTTTGTCTAAAGTTTCTCCAAATTCTAATAGGTACCGAAAACAGGACGATTTTCTTCTTAAAGATTGAAACTTTAAGTACGACTATATATTGGATGGACTCCCTTCTAAAGGATTTAAAAGATTTATTTAGGCTATTATACTAATATATTCAACTTTGGTTACATCTTGGTGAGCCAATTTTGTCTAAAGTTTCTCCAAATTCTCATAGGTACCAAAAACAGGACTATTTTCTTCTTAAAGATTGAAACTTTAAGTACGACTATATATTGGATGGACTCTCTTCTAAAGGATTTAAAAGCTTTAATTAGACTATTATAGTAATATATTCAACTTTGGTTTGCTTCTTGGTGAGCCAATTTTGCCTAAAGTTTCTCCAAATTCCCATAGGTACCAAAAACAGGACGATTTCGTTCTTAAAGATTGAAACTTTAAGTACGACTATGTATTGGATGGACTCCCTTATAAAGGATTTAAAAGCATTAATTAGACTATTATAGTAATATATTCAACTTTGGTTACTTTTTGGTGAGCCAATTTTGCCTAAAGTTTCTCCAAATTCCCACAGGTACCAAACAAGGGTGATTTTCTTCCCAAAGTTTGAAAACTTTAATTACGACTATATATTGGATGGATTCCATTATAAAGGATTTTAAAGTTATATTTAGACTATTATACTAATATATTCAACTTTGGTTACTTCTTGGTGAGCCAATTTTGCATAAAGTTTCTCCAAATTTCCATAGGTACCAAAATAGGACTATTTTCTTCCCAAAGTTTGAAAACTTAAATTACGACTATATATTGGATGGACTCCCTTCTAAAGGATTTAAAAGCTTTAATTAGACCATTATAGTAATATATTCAACTTTGGTTACTTCTTGGTGAGCCAATTTTGCCTAAAGTTTCTCCAAATTCCCACAAATACCAAACTAGGGTGATTTTCTTCCCAAAGTTTCAAAACTTTAATTACGACTATATATTGGATGGATTCCATTACAAAGGATTTTAAAGTTATATTTAGACTATTATACTAATATATTCAACTTTGGTTACTTCTTGGTGAGCCAATTTTGCATAAAGTTTCTCCAAATTTCCATAGGTACCAAAATAGGACTATTTTCTTCCCAAAGTTTGAAAACTTAAATTACGACTATATATTGGATGGACTCCCTTCTAATGGATTTAAATGATTTATTTAGACTATTATACTAATATATTCAACTTTGGTTACTTTTTGGTGAGCTAATTTTGTCTAAAGTTTCTCCAAATTCTAATAGGTACCGAAAACAGGACGATTTTCTTCTTAAAGATTGAAACTTTAAGTACGACTATATATTGGATGGACTCCCTTCTAAAGGATTTAAAAGATTTATTTAGACTATTATACTAATATATTCAACTTTGGTTACATCTTGGTGAGCCAATTTTGTCTAAAGTTTCTCCAAATTCTCATAGGTACCAAAAACAGGACGATGTTCTTCTTAAAGATTGAAACTTTAAGTACGACTATATATTGGATGGACTCCCTTCTAAAGGATTTAAAAGCTTTAATTAGACCATTATAGTAATATATTCAACTTTGGTTACTTTTTGGTGAGCCAATTTTGTCTAAAGTTTCTCCAAATTCTCATAGGTACCGAAAACAGAACGATTTTCTTCTTAAATATTGAAACTTTAAGTACGACTATATATTGGATGTGAAATTCTGGCGTACTACTTATAATAAATTAACAGACAGAATAATGTGTGGTAAGATGTGCACACATTAACCAACCTTGCAGAATAAGTAACAAGGAAACATATAATGAAAAGCAGTAAAGAACACAAGATAATTGTTAACCCAGTTCAGTGTAACCACACCTAATCTGGGGGCTTCCAAGCCAGGAAGGAAATCCACTAATTAAAACAAATTCAAAGTCAAACTCCCCGTTTGCACTTCTCACTTTGTAACTACCCGTATAGACTTCTACCTAGGTACCCCGTAGGTAAGAGAAACCCGTCTCACTTCCACTTCAAAACAAATACAATCAACAGAATTAGAGAACACTCCCCAAAACAATAAACATCACTCGTACTTCAAAGCTTTGAGTGATTGACAATATTCCTTGCTTAAAAGCTTCGGATTACAACTCAATAAACTCAGTCCTTATGTATGCATCTAGGTGACACAAGCAAAGGCTCACAAATAACAATTAACAAAAGAGTCAAACCCTAAAATTCTAATCTTCAATATTGGCTTGCGTGAATATTAGGTTTAGTCTTCTCACATATATATAGTCTTCAGAATCTTCTAGGTCTTCAGACAAGTCTTGGGCTTCAAGCAAATAATTCCTTGTAATAATTCTTACCCAAGAAATATAAATTTGAACCAAATAAAATATTCCCATGATTGGAAAATATTTTTTACAAATAAAATTAGGTTAACAAGTAACCTTGAAGGTTCATTGGACGCGCGCGACTTAGCTTGCAAGCAAGCGAAGTAAAAACAAAACATATCTTTCAAGAAAGATATGGCGCGTAAATAAGTGTTCAGGTTCCGGACTTCTAATAATGTGTACACATGGTTCTACACATCATGATATGCGCACATTGTCCTCCACATTGTGTTTTGCCAAAAATGAGGCCAACACAAAAACACTAACAGGATGGACTCCCTTCTAATGGATTTAAAAGATTTATTTAGACTATTATACTAATATATTCAACTTTGGTTACTTTTTGGTGAGCTAATTTTGTCTAAAGTTTCTCCAAATTCTAATAGGTACCGAAAACAAGACGATTTTCTTCTTAAAAATTGAAACTTTAAGTATGACTATATATTAGATGGACTCCCTTCTAAAGGATTTAAAAGATTTATTTAGACTATTATACTAATATATTCAACTTTGGTTACTTCTTGGTGAGCCAATTTTGTCTAAAGTTTCTCCAAATTCTCATAGGTAGCAAAATCAGGACGATTTTCTTCTTAAAGATTGAAACTTTAAGTACGACTATATATTGGATGGACTCCCTTCTAAAGGATTTAAAAGCTTTAATTAGACCATTATAGTAATATATTCAACTTTGGTTACTTCTTCGTGAGCCAATTTACATAAAGTTTTTCCAAATTCCCATAGGTACCAAAATAGGACTATATTCTTCCCAAAGTTTGAAAAGTTTAATTACGACTATATGTTGGATGGACTCCCTTCTAAAGGATTTAAACGATTTTTTTAGACTATTATACTAATATATTCAACTTTGGTAACTTCTTGGTGAGCCAATTTTGTCTAAAGTTTCTCCTAATTCTCATAGGTACCAAAAACAGGACGATTTTCTTCTTAAGGATTGAAACTTTAAGTACGACTATATATTGGATGGACTCCCTTATAAAGGATTTAAAACCATTAATTAGACTATTATAGTAATATATTCAAATTTGGTTACTTCTTGGTGAGCCAATTTTGCCTAAAGTTTCTCCAAATTCCCATAGGTACCAAACTAGAGTGATTTTCTTCCCAAAGTTTGAAAACTTTAATTACGACTATATATTGGATGGATTCCACTATAAAGGATTTTAAAGTTATATTTAGACTATTATACTAATATATTCAACTTTGGTTAGTTCTTGGTGAGCCAATTTTGCATAAAGTTTCTCCAAATTTCCATAGGTACCAAAATAGGACTATTTTCTTCCCAAAGTTTGAAAACTTTAATTACGACTATATGTTGGATGGACTCCCTTCTAATGGATTTAAAAGATTTATTTAGACTATTATACTAATATATTCAACTTTGGTTACTTCTTGGTGAGCCAACTTTGTCTAAAGTTTCTCATGGATACCGAAAACAGAACGATTTTCTTCTTAAATATTGAAACTTTAAGTACGACTATATATTGGATGGACTCCCTTCTAATGGATTTAAATGATTTATTTAGACTATTTTACTAATATATTCAACTTTGGTTACTTTTTGGTGAGCTAATTTTGTCTAAAGTTTCTCCAAATTCTAATAGGTACCGAAAACAGGACGATTTTCTTCTTAAAGATTGAAACTTTAAGTACGACTATATATTGGATGGACTCCCTTCTAATGGATTTAAAAGATTTATTTAGACTATTATACTAATATATTCAACTTTGGTTACTTCTTGGTGAGCCAATTTTGTCTAAAGTTTCTCCAAATTCTCATAGGTAGCAAAATCAGGACGATTTTCTTCTTAAAGATTGAAACTTTAAGTACGACTATATATTGGATGGACTCCCTTCTAAAGGATTTAAAAGTTTTAATTAGACCATTATAGTAATATATTCAACTTTGGTTACTTCTTCGTGAGCCAATTTACATAAAGTTTCTCCAAATTCCCAAAGGTACCAAAATAGGACTATATTCTTCCCAAAGTTTGAAAAGTTTAATTACGACTATATGTTGGATGGACTCCCTTCTAAAGGATTTAAACGATTTTTTTAGACTATTATACTAATATATTCAACTTTGGTAACTTCTTGGTGAGCCAATTTTGTCTAAAGTTTCTCCTAATTCTCATAGGTACCAAAAACAGGACGATTTTCTTCTTAAAGATTGAAACTTTAAGTACGACTATATATTGGATGGACTCCCTTATAAAGGATTTAAAAGCTTGAATTAGACTATTATAGTAATATATTCAACTTTGGTTACTTCTTGGTGAGCCAATTTTGCCTAAAGTTTCTCCAAATTCCCATAGGTACCAAAAACAGGACGATTTTCTTCTTAAAGATTGAAACTTTAAGTACGACTATATATTGGATGGACTCCCTTATAAAGGATTTAAAACCATTAATTAGACTATTATAGTAATATATTCAAATTTGGTTACTTCTTGGTGAGCCAATTTTGCCTAAAGTTTCTCCAAATTCCCATAGGTACCAAAATAGGACTATTTTCTTTCCAAAGTTTGAAAACTTTAATTACGACTATATGTTGGATGGACTCCCTTCTAATGGATTTAAAAGATTTATTTAGACTATTATACTAATATATTCAACTTTGGTTACTTCTTGGTGAGCCAACTTTGTCTAAAGTTTCTCATGGATACCGAAAACAGAACGATTTTCTTCTTAAATATTGAAACTTTAAGTACGACTATATATTGGATGGACTCCCTTCTAATGGATTTAAATGATTTATTTAGACTATTTTACTAATATATTCAACTTTGGTTACTTTTTGGTGAGCTAATTTTGTCTAAAGTTTCTCCAAATTCTCATAGGTAGCAAAATCAGGACGATTTTCTTCTTAAAGATTGAAACTTTAAGTACGACTATATATTGGATGGACTCCCTTCTAATGGATTTAAAAGATTTATTTAGACTATTATACTAATATGTTCAACTTTGGTTACTTCTTGGTGAGCCAATTTTGTCTAAAGTTTCTCCAAATTCTCATAGGTAGCAAAATCAGGACGATTTTCTTCTTAAAGATTGAAACTTTAAGTACGACTATATATTGGATGGACTCCCTTCTAAAGGATTTAAAAGCTTTAATTAGACCATTATAGTAATATATTCAACTTTGGTTACTTCTTCGTGAGCCAATTTACATAAAGTTTCTCCAAATTCCCATAGGTACCAAAATAGGACTATATTCTTCCCAAAGTTTGAAAAGTTTAATTACGACTATATGTTGGATGGACTCCCTTCTAAAGGATTTAAACGATTTTTTTAGACTATTATACTAATATATTCAACTTTGGTAACTTCTTGGTGAGCCAATTTTGTCTAAAGTTTCTCCTAATTCTCATAGGTACCAAAAACAGGACAATTTTCTTCTTAAAGATTGAAACTTTAAGTACGACTATATATTGGATGGACTCCCTTATAAAGGATTTAAAAGCTTGAATTAGACTATTATAGTAATATATTCAACTTTGGTTACTTCTTGGTGAGCCAATTTTGCCTAAAGTTTCTCCAAATTCCCATAGGTACCAAAAACAGGACGATTTTCTTCTTAAAGATTGAAACTTTAAGTACGACTATATATTGGATGGACTCCCTTATAAAGGATTTAAAACCATTAATTAGACTATTATAGTAATATATTCAAATTTGGTTACTTCTTGGTGAGCCAATTTTGCCTAAAGTTTCTCCAAATTCCCATAGGTACCAAACTAGGGTGATTTTCTTCCCAAAGTTTGAAAACTTTAATTACGACTATATATTGGATGGATTCCATTATAAAGGATTTTAAAGTTATATTTAGACTATTATACTAATATATTCAACTTTGGTTAGTTCTTGGTGAGCCAATTTTGCATAAAGTTTCTCCAAATTTCCATAGGTACCAAAATAGGACTATTTTCTTCCCAAAGTTTGAAAACTTTAATTACGACTATATGTTGGATGGACTCCCTTCTAATGGATTTAAAAGATTTATTTAGACTATTATACTAATATATTCAACTTTGGTTACTTCTTGGTGAGCCAACTTTGTCTAAAGTTTCTCATGGATACCGAAAACAGAACGATTTTCTTCTTAAATATTGAAACTTTAAGTACGACTATATATTGGATGGACTCCCTTCTAATGGATTTAAATGATTTATTTAGACTATTTTACTAATATTCAACTTTGGTTACTTTTTGGTGAGCTAATTTTGTCTAAAGTTTCTCCAAATTCTAATAGGTACCGAAAACAGGACGATTTTCTTCTTAAAGATTGAAACTTTAAGTACGACTATATATTATATGGACTCCCTTCTAATGGATTTAAAAGATTTATTTAGACTATTATACTAATATATTCAACTTTGGTTACTTCTTGGTGAGCCAATTTTGTCTAAAGTTTCTCCAAATTCTCATAGGTAGCAAAATCAGGACGATTTTCTTCTTAAAGATTGAAACTTTAAGTACGACTATATATTGGATGGACTCCCTTCTAAAGGATTTAAAAGCTTTAATTAGACCATTATAGTAATATATTCAACTTTGGTTACTTCTTGGTGAGCCAATTTACATAAAGTTTCTCCAAATTCCCATAGGTACCAAAATAGGACTATTTTCTTCCCAAAGTTTGAAAAGTTTAATTACGACTATATGTTGGATGGACTCCCTTCTAATGGATTTAAAAGATTTATTTAGACTATTATACTAATATATTCAACTTTGGTTACTTCTTGGTGAGCCAATTTTGTCTAAAGTTTCTCCAATTTCTCATAGGTAGCAAAATCAGGACGATTTTCTTCTTAAAGATTGAAACTTTAAATACGACTATATATTGGATGGACTCCCTTCTAAAGGATTTAAAAGCTTTAATTAGACCATTATAGTAATATATTCAACTTTGGTTACTTCTTGGTGAGCCAATTTACATAAAGTTTCTCCAAATTCCCATAGGTACCAAAATAGGACTATATTCTTCCCAAAGTTTGTAAAGTTTAATTACGACTATATGTTGGATGGACTCCCTTCTAAAGGATTTAAACGATTTATTTAGACTATTATACTAATATATTCAACTTTGGTTACTTCTTGGTGAGCCAATTTTGTCTAAAGTTTCTCCTAATTCTCATAGGTACCAAAAACAGGACGATTTTCTTCTTAAAGATTGAAACTTTAAGTACGACTATATATTGGATGGACTCCCTTATAAAGGATTTAAAAGCTTGAATTAGACTATTATAGTAATATATTCAAATTTGGTTACTTCTTGGTGAGCCAATTTTGCCTGAAGTTTCTCCAAATTCCCATAGGTACCAGAATAGGACTATTTTCTTCCCAAAGTTTGAAAACTTTAATTACGACTATATGTTGGATGGACTCCCTTCTAATGGATTTAAAAGATTTATTTAGACTATTATACTAATATATTCAACTTTGGTTACTTCTTGGTGAGCCAACTTTGTCTAAAGTTTCTCATGGATACCGAAAACAGAACGATTTTCTTCTTAAATATTGAAACTTTAAGTACGACTATATATTGGATGGACTCCCTTCTAATGGATTTAAATGATTTATTTAGACTATTATAGTAATATATTCAACTTTGGTTACTTCTTGGTGAGCCAATTTACATAAAGTTTCTCCAAATTCCCATAGGTACCAAAATAGGACTATATTCTTCCCAAAGTTTGTAAAGTTTAATTACGACTATATGTTGGATGGACTCCCTTCTAAAGGATTTAAACGATTTATTTAGACTATTATACTAATATATTCAACTTTGGTTACTTCTTGGTGAGCCAATTTTGTCTAAAGTTTCTCCTAATTCTCATAGGTACCAAAAACAGGACGATTTTCTTCTTAAAGATTGAAACTTTAAGTACGACTATATATTGGATGGACTCCCTTATAAAGGATTTAAAAGCTTGAATTAGACTATTATAGTAATATATTCAACTTTGGTTACTTCTTGGTCAGCCAATTTTGCCTGAAGTTTCTCCAAATTCCCATAGGTACCAAAATAGGACTATTTTCTTCCCAAAGTTTGAAAACTTTAATTACGACTATATGTTGGATGGACTCCCTTCTAATGGATTTAAAAGATTTATTTAGACTATTATACTAATATATTCAACTTTGGTTACTTCTTGGTGAGCCAACTTTGTCTAAAGTTTCTCATGGATACCGAAAACAGAACGATTTTCTTCTTAAATATTGAAACTTTAAGTACGACTATATATTGGATGGACTCCCTTCTAATGGATTTAAATGATTTATTTAGACTATTTTACTAATATATTCAACTTTGGTTACTTTTTGGTGAGCTAATTTTGTCTAAAGTTTCTCCAAATTCTAATAGGTACCGAAAACAGGACGATTTTCTTCTTAAAGATTGAAACTTTAAGTACGACTATATATTATATGGACTCCCTTCTAATGGATTTAAAAGATTTATTTAGACTATTATACTAATATATTCAACTTTGGTTACTTCTTGGTGAGCCAATTTTGTCTAAAGTTTCTCCAAATTCTCATAGGTAGCAAAATCAGGACGATTTTCTTCTTAAAGATTGAAACTTTAAGTACGACTATATATTGGATGGACTCCCTTCTAAAGGATTTAAAAGCTTTAATTAGACCATTATAGTAATATATTCAACTTTGGTTACTTCTTGGTGAGCCAATTTACATAAAGTTTCTCCAAATTCCCATAGGTACCAAAATAGGACTATTTTCTTCCCAAAGTTTGAAAAGTTTAATTACGACTATATGTTGGATGGACTCCCTTCTAATGGATTTAAAAGATTTATTTAGACTATTATACTAATATATTCAACTTTGGTTACTTCTTGGTGAGCCAATTTTGTCTAAAGTTTCTCCAATTTCTCATAGGTAGCAAAATCAGGACGATTTTCTTCTTAAAGATTGAAACTTTAAATACGACTATATATTGGATGGACTCCCTTCTAAAGGATTTAAAAGCTTGAATTAGACTATTATAGTAATATATTCAAATTTGGTTACTTCTTGGTGAGCCAATTTTGCCTGAAGTTTCTCCAAATTCCCATAGGTACCAGAATAGGACTATTTTCTTCCCAAAGTTTGAAAACTTTAATTACGACTATATGTTGGATGGACTCCCTTCTAATGGATTTAAAAGATTTATTTAGACTATTATACTAATATATTCAACTTTGGTTACTTCTTGGTGAGCCAACTTTGTCTAAAGTTTCTCATGGATACCGAAAATAGAACGATTTTCTTCTTAAATATTGAAACTTTAAGTACGACTATATATTGGATGGACTCCCTTCTAATGGATTTAAATGATTTATTTAGACTATTATAGTAATATATTCAACTTTGGTTACTTCTTGGTGAGCCAATTTACATAAAGTTTCTCCAAATTCCCATAGGTACCAAAATAGGACTATATTCTTCCCAAAGTTTGTAAAGTTTAATTACGACTATATGTTGGATGGACTCCCTTCTAAAGGATTTAAACGATTTATTTAGACTATTATACTAATATATTCAACTTTGGTTACTTCTTGGTGAGCCAATTTTGTCTAAAGTTTCTCCTAATTCTCATAGGTACCAAAAACAGGACGATTTTCTTCTTAAAGATTGAAACTTTAAGTACGACTATATATTGGATGGACTCCCTTATAAAGGATTTAAAAGCCCTAATTAGACTATTATAGTAATATATTCAACTTTGGTTACTTCTTGGTGAGCCAATTTTGCCTGAAGTTTCTCCAAATTCCCATAGGTACCAAAATAGGACTATTTTCTTCCCAAAGTTTGAAAACTTTAATTACGACTATATGTTGGATGGACTCCCTTCTAATGGATTTAAAAGATTTATTTAGACTATTATACTAATATATTCAACTTTGGTTACTTCTTGGTGAGCCAACTTTGTCTAAAGTTTCTCATGGATACCGAAAACAGAACGATTTTCTTCTTAAATATTGAAACTTTAAGTACGACTATATATTGGATGGACTCCCTTCTAATGGATTTAAATGATTTATTTAGACTATTTTACTAATATATTCAACTTTGGTTACTTTTTGGTGAGCTAATTTTGTCTAAAGTTTCTCCAAATTCTAATAGGTACCGAAAACAGGACGATTTTCTTCTTAAAGATTGAAACTTTAAGTACGACTATATATTATATGGACTCCCTTCTAATGGATTTAAAAGATTTATTTAGACTATTATACTAATATATTCAACTTTGGTTACTTCTTGGTGAGCCAATTTTGTCTAAAGTTTCTCCAAATTCTCATAGGTAGCAAAATCAGGACGATTTTCTTCTTAAAGATTGAAACTTTAAGTACGACTATATATTGGATGGACTCCCTTCTAAAGGATTTAAAAGCTTTAATTAGACCATTATAGTAATATATTCAACTTTGGTTACTTCTTGGTGAGCCAATTTACATAAAGTTTCTCCAAATTCCCATAGGTACCAAAATAGGACTATTTTCTTCCCAAAGTTTGAAAAGTTTAATTACGACTATATGTTGGATGGACTCCCTTCTAATGGATTTAAAAGATTTATTTAGACTATTATACTAATATATTCAACTTTGGTTACTTCTTGGTGAGCCAATTTTGTCTAAAGTTTCTCCAATTTCTCATAGGTAGCAAAATCAGGACGATTTTCTTCTTAAAGATTGAAACTTTAAATACGACTATATATTGGATGGACTCCCTTCTAAAGGATTTAAAAGCTTTAATTAGACCATTATAGTAATATATTCAACTTTGGTTACTTCTTGGTGAGCCAATTTACATAAAGTTTCTCCAAATTCCCATAGGTACCAAAATAGGACTATATTCTTCCCAAAGTTTGTAAAGTTTAATTACGACTATATGTTGGATGGACTCCCTTCTAAAGGATTTAAACGATTTATTTAGACTATTATACTAATATATTCAACTTTGGTTACTTCTTGGTGAGCCAATTTTGTCTAAAGTTTCTCCTAATTCTCATAGGTACCAAAAACAGGACGATTTTCTTCTTAAAGATTGAAACTTTAAGTACGACTATATATTGGATGGACTCCCTTATAAAGGATTTAAAAGCTTGAATTAGACTATTATAGTAATATATTCAAATTTGGTTACTTCTTGGTGAGCCAATTTTGCCTGAAGTTTCTCCAAATTCCCATAGGTACCAGAATAGGACTATTTTCTTCCCAAAGTTTGAAAACTTTAATTACGACTATATGTTGGATGGACTCCCTTCTAATGGATTTAAAAGATTTATTTAGACTATTATACTAATATATTCAACTTTGGTTACTTCTTGGTGAGCCAACTTTGTCTAAAGTTTCTCATGGATACCGAAAACAGAACGATTTTCTTCTTAAATATTGAAACTTTAAGTACGACTATATATTGGATGGACTCCCTTCTAATGGATTTAAATGATTTATTTAGACTATTATAGTAATATATTCAACTTTGGTTACTTCTTGGTGAGCCAATTTACATAAAGTTTCTCCAAATTCCCATAGGTACCAAAATAGGACTATATTCTTCCCAAAGTTTGTAAAGTTTAATTACGACTATATGTTGGATGGACTCCCTTCTAAAGGATTTAAACGATTTATTTAGACTATTATACTAATATATTCAACTTTGGTTACTTCTTGGTGAGCCAATTTTGTCTAAAGTTTCTCCTAATTCTCATAGGTACCAAAAACAGGACGATTTTCTTCTTAAAGATTGAAACTTTAAGTACGACTATATATTGGATGGACTCCCTTATAAAGGATTTAAAAGCTTGAATTAGACTATTATAGTAATATATTCAACTTTGGTTACTTCTTGGTGAGCCAATTTTGCCTGAAGTTTCTCCAAATTCCCATAGGTACCAAAATAGGACTATTTTCTTCCCAAAGTTTGAAAACTTTAATTACGACTATATGTTGGATGGACTCCCTTCTAATGGATTTAAAAGATTTATTTAGACTATTATACTAATATATTCAACTTTGGTTACTTCTTGGTGAGCCAACTTTGTCTAAAGTTTCTCATGGATACCGAAAACAGAACGATTTTCTTCTTAAATATTGAAACTTTAAGTACGACTATATATTGGATGGACTCCCTTCTAATGGATTTAAATGATTTATTTAGACTATTTTACTAATATATTCAACTTTGGTTACTTTTTGGTGAGCTAATTTTGTCTAAAGTTTCTCCAAATTCTAATAGGTACCGAAAACAGGACGATTTTCTTCTTAAAGATTGAAACTTTAAGTACGACTATATATTATATGGACTCCCTTCTAATGGATTTAAAAGATTTATTTAGACTATTATACTAATATATTCAACTTTGGTTACTTCTTGGTGAGCCAATTTTGTCTAAAGTTTCTCCAAATTCTCATAGGTAGCAAAATCAGGACGATTTTCTTCTTAAAGATTGAAACTTTAAGTACGACTATATATTGGATGGACTCCCTTCTAAAGGATTTAAAAGCTTTAATTAGACCATTATAGTAATATATTCAACTTTGGTTACTTCTTGGTGAGCCAATTTACATAAAGTTTCTCCAAATTCCCATAGGTACCAAAATAGGACTATTTTCTTCCCAAAGTTTGAAAAGTTTAATTACGACTATATGTTGGATGGACTCCCTTCTAATGGATTTAAAAGATTTATTTAGACTATTATACTAATATATTCAACTTTGGTTACTTCTTGGTGAACCAATTTTGTCTAAAGTTTCTCCAATTTCTCATAGGTAGCAAAATCAGGACGATTTTCTTCTTAAAGATTGAAACTTTAAATACGACTATATATTGGATGGACTCCCTTCTAAAGGATTTAAAAGCTTGAATTAGACTATTATAGTAATATATTCAAATTTGGTTACTTCTTGGTGAGCCAATTTTGCCTGAAGTTTCTCCAAATTCCCATAGGTACCAGAATAGGACTATTTTCTTCCCAAAGTTTGAAAACTTTAATTACGACTATATGTTGGATGGACTCCCTTCTAATGGATTTAAAAGATTTATTTAGACTATTATACTAATATATTCAACTTTGGTTACTTCTTGGTGAGCCAACTTTGTCTAAAGTTTCTCATGGATACCGAAAACAGAACGATTTTCTTCTTAAATATTGAAACTTTAAGTACGACTATATATTGGATGGACTCCCTTCTAATGGATTTAAATGATTTATTTAGACTATTATAGTAATATATTCAACTTTGGTTACTTCTTGGTGAGCCAATTTACATAAAGTTTCTCCAAATTCCCATAGGTACCAAAATAGGACTATATTCTTCCCAAAGTTTGTAAAGTTTAATTACGACTATATGTTGGATGGACTCCCTTCTAAAGGATTTAAACGATTTATTTAGACTATTATACTAATATATTCAACTTTGGTTACTTCTTGGTGAGCCAATTTTGTCTAAAGTTTCTCCTAATTCTCATAGGTACCAAAAACAGGACGATTTTCTTCTTAAAGATTGAAACTTTAAGTACGACTATATATTGGATGGACTCCCTTATAAAGGATTTAAAAGCTTGAATTAGACTATTATAGTAATATATTCAACTTTGGTTACTTCTTGGTGAGCCAATTTTGCCTGAAGTTTCTCCAAATTCCCATAGGTACCAAAATAGGACTATTTTCTTCCCAAAGTTTGAAAACTTTAATTACGACTATATGTTGGATGGACTCCCTTCTAATGGATTTAAAAGATTTATTTAGACTATTATACTAATATATTCAACTTTGGTTACTTCTTGGTGAGCCAACTTTGTCTAAAGTTTCTCATGGATACCGAAAACAGAACGATTTTCTTCTTAAATATTGAAACTTTAAGTACGACTATATATTGGATGGACTCCCTTCTAATGGATTTAAATGATTTATTTAGACTATTTTACTAATATATTCAACTTTGGTTACTTTTTGGTGAGCTAATTTTGTCTAAAGTTTCTCCAAATTCTAATAGGTACCGAAAACAGGACGATTTTCTTCTTAAAGATTGAAACTTTAAGTACGACTATATATTATATGGACTCCCTTCTAATGGATTTAAAAGATTTATTTAGACTATTATACTAATATATTCAACTTTGGTTACTTCTTGGTGAGCCAATTTTGTCTAAAGTTTCTCCAAATTCTCATAGGTAGCAAAATCAGGACGATTTTCTTCTTAAAGATTGAAACTTTAAGTACGACTATATATTGGATGGACTCCCTTCTAAAGGATTTAAAAGCTTTAATTAGACCATTATAGTAATATATTCAACTTTGGTTACTTCTTGGTGAGCCAATTTACATAAAGTTTCTCCAAATTCCCATAGGTACCAAAATAGGACTATTTTCTTCCCAAAGTTTGAAAAGTTTAATTACGACTATATGTTGGATGGACTCCCTTCTAATGGATTTAAAAGATTTATTTAGACTATTATACTAATATATTCAACTTTGGTTACTTCTTGGTGAACCAATTTTGTCTAAAGTTTCTCCAATTTCTCATAGGTAGCAAAATCAGGACGATTTTCTTCTTAAAGATTGAAACTTTAAATACGACTATATATTGGATGGACTCCCTTCTAAAGGATTTAAAAGCTTGAATTAGACTATTATAGTAATATATTCAAATTTGGTTACTTCTTGGTGAGCCAATTTTGCCTGAAGTTTCTCCAAATTCCCATAGGTACCAGAATAGGACTATTTTCTTCCCAAAGTTTGAAAACTTTAATTACGACTATATGTTGGATGGACTCCCTTCTAATGGATTTAAAAGATTTATTTAGACTATTATACTAATATATTCAACTTTGGTTACTTCTTGGTGAGCCAACTTTGTCTAAAGTTTCTCATGGATACCGAAAACAGAACGATTTTCTTCTTAAATATTGAAACTTTAAGTACGACTATATATTGGATGGACTCCCTTCTAATGGATTTAAATGATTTATTTAGACTATTATAGTAATATATTCAACTTTGGTTACTTCTTGGTGAGCCAATTTACATAAAGTTTCTCCAAATTCCCATAGGTACCAAAATAGGACTATATTCTTCCCAAAGTTTGTAAAGTTTAATTACGACTATATGTTGGATGGACTCCCTTCTAAAGGATTTAAACGATTTATTTAGACTATTATACTAATATATTCAACTTTGGTTACTTCTTGGTGAGCCAATTTTGTCTAAAGTTTCTCCTAATTCTCATAGGTACCAAAAACAGGACGATTTTCTTCTTAAAGATTGAAACTTTAAGTACGACTATATATTGGATGGACTCCCTTATAAAGGATTTAAAAGCTTGAATTAGACTATTATAGTAATATATTCAACTTTGGTTACTTCTTGGTGAGCCAATTTTGCCTGAAGTTTCTCCAAATTCCCATAGGTACCAAAATAGGACTATTTTCTTCCCAAAGTTTGAAAACTTTAATTACGACTATATGTTGGATGGACTCCCTTCTAATGGATTTAAAAGATTTATTTAGACTATTATACTAATATATTCAACTTTGGTTACTTCTTGGTGAGCCAACTTTGTCTAAAGTTTCTCATGGATACCGAAAACAGAACGATTTTCTTCTTAAATATTGAAACTTTAAGTACGACTATATATTGGATGGACTCCCTTCTAATGGATTTAAATGATTTATTTAGACTATTTTACTAATATATTCAACTTTGGTTACTTTTTGGTGAGCTAATTTTGTCTAAAGTTTCTCCAAATTCTAATAGGTACCGAAAACAGGACGATTTTCTTCTTAAAGATTGAAACTTTAAGTACGACTATATATTATATGGACTCCCTTCTAATGGATTTAAAAGATTTATTTAGACTATTATACTAATATATTCAACTTTGGTTACTTCTTGGTGAGCCAATTTTGTCTAAAGTTTCTCCAAATTCTCATAGGTAGCAAAATCAGGACGATTTTCTTCTTAAAGATTGAAACTTTAAGTACGACTATATATTGGATGGACTCCCTTCTAAAGGATTTAAAAGCTTTAATTAGACCATTATAGTAATATATTCAACTTTGGTTACTTCTTGGTGAGCCAATTTACATAAAGTTTCTCCAAATTCCCATAGGTACCAAAATAGGACTATTTTCTTCCCAAAGTTTGAAAAGTTTAATTACGACTATATGTTGGATGGACTCCCTTCTAATGGATTTAAAAGATTTATTTAGACTATTATACTAATATATTCAACTTTGGTTACTTCTTGGTGAGCCAATTTTGTCTAAAGTTTCTCCAATTTCTCATAGGTAGCAAAATCAGGACGATTTTCTTCTTAAAGATTGAAACTTTAAATACGACTATATATTGGATGGACTCCCTTCTAAAGGATTTAAAAGCTTTAATTAGACCATTATAGTAATATATTCAACTTTGGTTACTTCTTGGTGAGCCAATTTACATAAAGTTTCTCCAAATTCCCATAGGTACCAAAATAGGACTATATTCTTCCCAAAGTTTGTAAAGTTTAATTACGACTATATGTTGGATGGACTCCCTTCTAAAGGATTTAAACGATTTATTTAGACTATTATACTAATATATTCAACTTTGGTTACTTCTTGGTGAGCCAATTTTGTCTAAAGTTTCTCCTAATTCTCATAGGTACCAAAAACAGGACGATTTTCTTCTTAAAGATTGAAACTTTAAGTACGACTATATATTGGATGGACTCCCTTATAAAGGATTTAAAAGCTTGAATTAGACTATTATAGTAATATATTCAAATTTGGTTACTTCTTGGTGAGCCAATTTTGCCTGAAGTTTCTCCAAATTCCCATAGGTACCAGAATAGGACTATTTTCTTCCCAAAGTTTGAAAACTTTAATTACGACTATATGTTGGATGGACTCCCTTCTAATGGATTTAAAAGATTTATTTAGACTATTATACTAATATATTCAACTTTGGTTACTTCTTGGTGAGCCAACTTTGTCTAAAGTTTCTCATGGATACCGAAAACAGAACGATTTTCTTCTTAAATATTGAAACTTTAAGTACGACTATATATTGGATGGACTCCCTTCTAATGGATTTAAATGATTTATTTAGACTATTATAGTAATATATTCAACTTTGGTTACTTCTTGGTGAGCCAATTTACATAAAGTTTCTCCAAATTCCCATAGGTACCAAAATAGGACTATATTCTTCCCAAAGTTTGTAAAGTTTAATTACGACTATATGTTGGATGGACTCCCTTCTAAAGGATTTAAACGATTTATTTAGACTATTATACTAATATATTCAACTTTGGTTACTTCTTGGTGAGCCAATTTTGTCTAAAGTTTCTCCTAATTCTCATAGGTACCAAAAACAGGACGATTTTCTTCTTAAAGATTGAAACTTTAAGTACGACTATATATTGGATGGACTCCCTTATAAAGGATTTAAAAGCTTGAATTAGACTATTATAGTAATATATTCAACTTTGGTTACTTCTTGGTGAGCCAATTTTGCCTGAAGTTTCTCCAAATTCCCATAGGTACCAAAATAGGACTATTTTCTTCCCAAAGTTTGAAAACTTTAATTACGACTATATGTTGGATGGACTCCCTTCTAATGGATTTAAAAGATTTATTTAGACTATTATACTAATATATTCAACTTTGGTTACTTCTTGGTGAGCCAACTTTGTCTAAAGTTTCTCATGGATACCGAAAACAGAACGATTTTCTTCTTAAATATTGAAACTTTAAGTACGACTATATATTGGATGGACTCCCTTCTAATGGATTTAAATGATTTATTTAGACTATTTTACTAATATATTCAACTTTGGTTACTTTTTGGTGAGCTAATTTTGTCTAAAGTTTCTCCAAATTCTAATAGGTACCGAAAACAGGACGATTTTCTTCTTAAAGATTGAAACTTTAAGTACGACTATATATTATATGGACTCCCTTCTAATGGATTTAAAAGATTTATTTAGACTATTATACTAATATATTCAACTTTGGTTACTTCTTGGTGAGCCAATTTTGTCTAAAGTTTCTCCAAATTCTCATAGGTAGCAAAATCAGGACGATTTTCTTCTTAAAGATTGAAACTTTAAGTACGACTATATATTGGATGGACTCCCTTCTAAAGGATTTAAAAGCTTTAATTAGACCATTATAGTAATATATTCAACTTTGGTTACTTCTTGGTGAGCCAATTTACATAAAGTTTCTCCAAATTCCCATAGGTACCAAAATAGGACTATTTTCTTCCCAAAGTTTGAAAAGTTTAATTACGACTATATGTTGGATGGACTCCCTTCTAATGGATTTAAAAGATTTATTTAGACTATTATACTAATATATTCAACTTTGGTTACTTCTTGGTGAACCAATTTTGTCTAAAGTTTCTCCAATTTCTCATAGGTAGCAAAATCAGGACGATTTTCTTCTTAAAGATTGAAACTTTAAATACGACTATATATTGGATGGACTCCCTTCTAAAGGATTTAAAAGCTTTAATTAGACCATTATAGTAATATATTCAACTTTGGTTACTTCTTGGTGAGCCAATTTACATAAAGTTTCTCCAAATTCCCATAGGTACCAAAATAGGACTATATTCTTCCCAAAGTTTGTAAAGTTTAATTACGACTATATGTTGGATGGACTCCCTTCTAAAGGATTTAAACGATTTATTTAGACTATTATACTAATATATTCAACTTTGGTTACTTCTTGGTGAGCCAATTTTGTCTAAAGTTTCTCCTAATTCTCATAGGTACCAAAAACAAGACGATTTTCTTCTGAAAGATTGAAACTTTAAGTACGACTATATATTGGATGGACTCCCTTATAAAGGATTTAAAAGCTTGAATTAGACTATTATAGTAATATATTCAACTTTGGTTACTTCTTGGTGAGCCAATTTTGCCTGAAGTTTCTCCAAATTCCCATAGGTACCAAAATAGGACTATTTTCTTCCCAAAGTTTGAAAACTTTAATTACGACTATATGTTGGATGGACTCCCTTCTAATGGATTTAAAAGATTTATTTAGACTATTATACTAATATATTCAACTTTGGTTACTTCTTGGTGAGCCAACTTTGTCTAAAGTTTCTCATGGATACCGAAAACATAACGATTTTCTTCTTAAATATTGAAACTTTAAGTACGACTATATATTGGATGGACTCCCTTCTAATGGATTTAAATGATTTATTTAGACTATTTTACTAATATATTCAACTTTGGTTACTTTTTGGTGAGCTAATTTTGTCTAAAGTTTCTCCAAATTCTAATAGGTACCGAAAACAGGACGATTTTCTTCTTAAAGATTGAAACTTTAAGTACGACTATATATTATATGGACTCCCTTCTAATGGATTTAAAAGATTTATTTAGACTATTATACTAATATATTCAACTTTGGTTACTTCTTGGTGAGCCAATTTTGTCTAAAGTTTCTCCAAATTCTCATAGGTAGCAAAATCAGGACGATTTTCTTCTTAAAGATTGAAACTTTAAGTACGACTATATATTGGATGGACTCCCTTCTAAAGGATTTAAAAGCTTTAATTAGACCATTATAGTAATATATTCAACTTTGGTTACTTCTTGGTGAGCCAATTTACATAAAGTTTCTCCAAATTCCCATAGGTACCAAAATAGGACTATATTCTTCCCAAAGTTTGTAAAGTTTAATTACGACTATATGTTGGATGGACTCCCTTCTAAAGGATTTAAACGATTTATTTAGACTATTATACTAATATATTCAACTTTGGTTACTTCTTGGTGAGCCAATTTTGTCTAAAGTTTCTCCTAATTCTCATAGGTACCAAAAACAAGACGATTTTCTTCTGAAAGATTGAAACTTTAAGTACGACTATATATTGGATGGACTCCCTTATAAAGGATTTAAAAGCTTGAATTAGACTATTATAGTAATATATTCAACTTTGGTTACTTCTTGGTGAGCCAATTTTGCCTGAAGTTTCTCCAAATTCCCATAGGTACCAAAATAGGACTATTTTCTTCCCAAAGTTTGAAAACTTTAATTACGACTATATGTTGGATGGACTCCCTTCTAATGGATTTAAAAGATTTATTTAGACTATTATACTAATATATTCAACTTTGGTTACTTCTTGGTGAGCCAACTTTGTCTAAAGTTTCTCATGGATACCGAAAACATAACGATTTTCTTCTTAAATATTGAAACTTTAAGTACGACTATATATTGGATGGACTCCCTTCTAATGGATTTAAATGATTTATTTAGACTATTTTACTAATATATTCAACTTTGGTTACTTTTTGGTGAGCTAATTTTGTCTAAAGTTTCTCCAAATTCTAATAGGTACCGAAAACAGGACGATTTTCTTCTTAAAGATTGAAACTTTAAGTACGACTATATATTATATGGACTCCCTTCTAATGGATTTAAAAGATTTATTTAGACTATTATACTAATATATTCAACTTTGGTTACTTCTTGGTGAGCCAATTTTGTCTAAAGTTTCTCCAAATTCTCATAGGTAGCAAAATCAGGACGATTTTCTTCTTAAAGATTGAAACTTTAAGTACGACTATATATTGGATGGACTCCCTTCTAAAGGATTTAAAAGCTTTAATTAGACCATTATAGTAATATATTCAACTTTGGTTACTTCTTGGTGAGCCAATTTACATAAAGTTTCTCCAAATTCCCATAGGTACCAAAATAGGACTATTTTCTTCCCAAAGTTTGAAAAGTTTAATTACTACTATATGTTGGATGGACTCCCTTCTAATGGATTTAAAAGATTTATTTAGACTATTATACTAATATATTCAACTTTGGTTACTTCTTGGTGAGCCAATTTTGTCTAAAGTTTCTCCAATTTCTCATAGGTAGCAAAATCAGGACGATTTTCTTCTTAAAGATTGAAACTTTAAGTACGACTATATATTGGATGGACTCCCTTCTAAAGGATTTAAAAGCTTTAATTAGACCATTATAGTAATATATTCAACTTTGGTTACTTCTTGGTGAGCCAATTTACATAAAGTTTCTCCAAATTCCCATAGGTACCAAAATAGGACTATATTCTTCCCAAAGTTTGTAAAGTTTAATTACGACTATATGTTGGATGGACTCCCTTCTAAAGGATTTAAACGATTTATTTAGACTATTATACTAATATATTCAACTTTGGTTACTTCTTGGTGAGCCAATTTTGTCTAAAGTTTCTCCTAATTCTCATAGGTACCAAAAACAAGACGATTTTCTTCTTAAAGATTGAAACTTTAAGTACGACTATATATTGGATGGACTCCCTTATAAAGGATTTAAAAGCTTGAATTAGACTATTATAGTAATATATTCAACTTTGGTTACTTCTTGGTGAGCCAATTTTGCCTGAAGTTTCTCCAAATTCCCATAGGTACCAAAATAGGACTATTTTCTTCCCAAAGTTTGAAAACTTTAATTACGACTATATGTTGGATGGACTCCCTTCTAATGGATTTAAAAGATTTATTTAGACTATTATACTAATATATTCAACTTTGGTTACTTCTTGGTGAGCCAACTTTGTCTAAAGTTTCTCATGGATACCGAAAACATAACGATTTTCTTCTTAAATATTGAAACTTTAAGTACGACTATATATTGGATGGACTCCCTTCTAATGGATTTAAATGATTTATTTAGACTATTTTACTAATATATTCAACTTTGGTTACTTTTTGGTGAGCTAATTTTGTCTAAAGTTTCTCCAAATTCTAATAGGTACCGAAAACAGGACGATTTTCTTCTTAAAGATTGAAACTTTAAGTACGACTATATATTATATGGACTCCCTTCTAATGGATTTAAAAGATTTATTTAGACTATTATACTAATATATTCAACTTTGGTTACTTCTTGGTGAGCCAATTTTGTCTAAAGTTTCTCCAAATTCTCATAGGTAGCAAAATCAGGACGATTTTCTTCTTAAAGATTGAAACTTTAAGTACGACTATATATTGGATGGACTCCCTTCTAAATGATTTAAAAGCTTTAATTAGACCATTATAGTAATATATTCAACTTTGGTTACTTCTTGGTGAGCCAATTTACATAAAGTTTCTCCAAATTCCCATAGGTACCAAAATAGGACTATTTTCTTCCCAAAGTTTGAAAAGTTTAATTACTACTATATGTTGGATGGACTCCCTTCTAATGGATTTAAAAGATTTATTTAGACTATTATACTAATATATTCAACTTTGGTTACTTCTTGGTGAGCCAATTTTGTCTAAAGTTTCTCCAATTTCTCATAGGTAGCAAAATCAGGACGATTTTCTTCTTAAAGATTGAAACTTTAAGTACGACTATATATTGGATGGACTCCCTTCTAAAGGATTTAAAAGCTTTAATTAGACCATTATAATAATATATTCAACTTTGGTTACTTCTTGGTGAGCCAATTTACATAAAGTTTCTCCAAATTCCCATAGGTACCAAAATAGGACTATATTCTTCCCAAAGTTTGTAAAGTTTAATTACGACTATATGTTGGATGGACTCCCTTCTAAAGGATTTAAACGATTTATTTAGACTATTATACTAATATATTCAACTTTGGTTACTTCTTGGTGAGCCAATTTTGTCTAAAGTTTCTCCTAATTCTCATAGGTACCAAAAACAAGACGATTTTCTTCTTAAAGATTGAAACTTTAAGTACGACTATATATTGGATGGACTCCCTTATAAAGGATTTAAAAGCTTGAATTAGACTATTATAGTAATATATTCAACTTTGGTTACTTCTTGGTGAGCCAATTTTGCCTGAAGTTTCTCCAAATTCCCATAGGTACCAAAATAGGACTATTTTCTTCCCAAAGTTTGAAAACTCTAATTACGACTATATATTGGATGGATTCCATTATAAAGGATTTTAAAGTTATATTTAGACTATTATACTAATATATTCAACTTTGGTTAGTTCTTGCTGAGCCAATTTTGCATAAAGTTTCTCCAAATTCCCATAGGTACCAAAATAGGACTATTTTCTTCCCAAAGTTTGAAAACTTTAATTACGACTATATGTTGGATGGACTCCCTTCTAATGGATTTAAAAGATTTATTTAGACTATTATACTAATATATTCAACTTTGGTTACTTCTTGGTGAGCCAATTTTGTCTAAAGTTTCTCCTAATTCTCATAGGTACCAAAAACAAGACGATTTTCTTCTTAAAGATTGAAACTTTAAGTACGACTATATATTGGATGGACTCCCTTATAAAGGATTTAAAAGCTTTAATTAGACCATTATAGTAATATATTCAACTTTGGTTACTTCTTGGTGAGCCAATTTTGCCTGAAGTTTCTCCAAATTCCCATAGGTACCAAAATAGGACTATTTTCTTCCCAAAGTTTGAAAACTTTAATTACGACTATATGTTGGATGGACTCCCTTCTAATGGATTTAAAAGATTTATTTAGACTATTATACTAATATATTCAACTTTGGTTACTTCTTGGTGAGCCAACTTTGTCTAAAGTTTCTCATGGATACCGAAAACATAACGATTTTCTTCTTAAATATTGAAACTTTAAGTACGACTATATATTGGATGGACTCCCTTCTAATGGATTTAAATGATTTATTTAGACTATTTTACTAATATATTCAACTTTGGTTACTTTTTGGTGAGCTAATTTTGTCTAAAGTTTCTCCAAATTCTAATAGGTACCGAAAACAGGACGATTTTCTTCTTAAAGATTGAAACTTTAAGTACGACTATATATTATATGGACTCCCTTCTAATGGATTTAAAAGATTTATTTAGACTATTATACTAATATATTCAACTTTGGTTACTTCTTGGTCAGCCAATTTTGTCTAAAGTTTCTCCAAATTCTCATAGGTAGCAAAATCAGGACGATTTTCTTCTTAAAGATTGAAACTTTAAGTACGACTATATATTGGATGGACTCCCTTCTAAAGGATTTAAAAGCTTTAATTAGACCATTATAGTAATATATTCAACTTTGGTTACTTCTTGGTGAGCCAATTTACATAAAGTTTCTCCAAATTCCCATAGGTACCAAAATAGGACTATTTTCTTCCCAAAGTTTGAAAAGTTTAATTACTACTATATGTTGGATGGACTCCCTTCTAATGGATTTAAAAGATTTATTTAGACTATTATACTAATATATTCAACTTTGGTTACTTCTTGGTGAGCCAATTTTGTCTAAAGTTTCTCCAATTTCTCATAGGTAGCAAAATCAGGACGATTTTCTTCTTAAAGATTGAAACTTTAAGTACGACTATATATTGGATGGACTCCCTTCTAAAGGATTTAAAAGCTTTAATTAGACCATTATAATAATATATTCAACTTTGGTTACTTCTTGGTGAGCCAATTTACATAAAGTTTCTCCAAATTCCCATAGGTACCAAAATAGGACTATATTCTTCCCAAAGTTTGTAAAGTTTAATTACGACTATATGTTGGATGGACTCCCTTCTAAAGGATTTAAACGATTTATTTAGACTATTATACTAATATATTCAACTTTGGTTACTTCTTGGTGAGCCAATTTTGTCTAAAGTTTCTCCTAATTCTCATAGGTACCAAAAACAAGACGATTTTCTTCTTAAAGATTGAAACTTTAAGTACGACTATATATTGGATGGACTCCCTTATAAAGGATTTAAAAGCTTGAATTAGACTATTATAGTAATATATTCAACTTTGGTTACTTCTTGGTGAGCCAATTTTGCCTGAAGTTTCTCCAAATTCCCATAGGTACCAAAATAGGACTATTTTCTTCCCAAAGTTTGAAAACTCTAATTACGACTATATATTGGATGGATTCCATTATAAAGGATTTTAAAGTTATATTTAGACTATTATACTAATATATTCAACTTTGGTTAGTTCTTGCTGAGCCAATTTTGCATAAAGTTTCTCCAAATTCCCATAGGTACCAAAATAGGACTATTTTCTTCCCAAAGTTTGAAAACTTTAATTACGACTATATGTTGGATGGACTCCCTTCTAATGGATTTAAAAGATTTATTTAGACTATTATACTAATATATTCAACTTTGGTTACTTCTTGGTGAGCCAACTTTGTCTAAAGTTTCTCATAGGTACCGAAAACAGAACGATTTTCTTCTTAAATATTGAAACTTTAAGTACGACTATATATTGGATGGACTCCCTTCTAATGGATTTAAATGATTTATTTAGACTATTTTACTAATATATTCAACTTTGGTTACTTTTTGGTGAGCTAATTTTGTCTAAAGTTTCTCCAAATTCTAATAGGTACCGAAAACAGGACGATTTTCATCTTAAAGATTGAAACTTTAAGTACGACTATATATTGGATGGACTCCCTTCTAATGGATTTAAAAGATTTATTTAGACTATTATACTAATATATTCAACTTTGGTTACTTCTTGGTGAGCCAATTTTGTCTAAAGTTTCTCCAAATTCTCATAGCTAGCAAAATCAGGATGATTTTCTTCTTAAAGATTGAAACTTTAAGTACGACTATATATTGGATGGACTCCCTTCTAATTGATTTAAAAGATTTATTTAGACTATTATACTAATATATTCAACTTTGGTTACTTCTTGGTGAGCCAACTTTGTCTAAAGTTTCTCATAGGTACCGAAAACATAACGATTTTCTTCTTAAATATTGAAACTTTAAGTACGACTATATATTGGATGGACTCCCTTCTAATGGATTTAAATGATTTATTTAGACTATTTTACTAATATATTCAACTTTGGTTACTTTTTGGTGAGCTAATTTTGTCTAAAGTTTCTCCAAATTCTAATAGGTACCGAAAACAGGACGATTTTCTTCTTAAAGATTGAAACTTTAAGTACGACTATATATTGGATGGACTCCCTTCTAATGGATTTAAAAGATTTATTTAGACTATTATACTAATATATTCAACTTTGGTTACTTCTTGGTGAGCCAATTTTGTCTAAAGTTTCTCCAAATTCTCATAGGTAGCAAAATCAGGATGATTATCTTCTTAAAGATTGAAACTTTAAGTACGACTATATATTGGATGGACTCCCTTCTAATGGATTTAAAAGATTTATTTAGACTATTATACTAATATATTCAACTTTGGTTACTTCTTGGTGAGCCAATTTTGTCTAAAGTTTCTCCAAATTCTCATAGCTAGCAAAATCAGGATGATTTTCTTCTTAAAGATTGAAACTTTAAGTACGACTATATATTGGATGGACTCCCTTCTAATGGATTTAAAAGATTTATTTAGACTATTATACTAATATATTCAACTTTGGTTACTTCTTGGTGAGCCAACTTTGTCTAAAGTTTCTTATAGGTACCGAAAACATAACGATTTTCTTCTTAAATATTGAAACTTTAAGTACGACTATATATTGGATGGACTCCCTTCTAATGGATTTAAATGATTTATTTAGACTATTTTACTAATATATTCAACTTTGGTTACTTTTTGGTGAGCTAATTTTGTCTAAAGTTTCTCCAAATTCTAATAGGTACCGAAAACAGGACGATTTTCTTCTTAAAGATTGAAACTTTAAGTACGACTATATATTGGATGGACTCCCTTCTAATGGATTTAAAAGATTTATTTAGACTATTATACTAATATATTCAACTTTGGTTACTTCTTGGTGAGCCAATTTTGTCTAAAGTTTCTCCAAATTCTCATAGGTACCAAACTAGGGTGATTTTCTTCCCAAAGATTGAAAACTTTAATTACGACTATATATTGGATGGATTCCATTATAAAGGATTTTAAAGTTATATTTAGACTATTATACTAATATATTCAACTTTGGTTAGTTCTTGCTGAGCCAATTTTGCATAAAGTTTCTCCAAATTCCCATAGGTACCAAAATAGGACTATTTTCTTCCCAAAGTTTGAAAACTTTAATTACGACTATATGTTGGATGGACTCCCTTCTAATGGATTTAAAAGATTTATTTAGACTATTATACTAATATATTCAACTTTGGTTACTTCTTGGTGAGCCAACTTTGTCTAAAGTTTCTCATGGATACCGAAAACAGAACGATTTTCTTCTTAAATATTGAAACTTTAAGTACGACTATATATTGGATAGACTCCCTTCTAATGGATTTAAAAGATTTATTTAGACTATTATACTAATATGTTCAACTTTGGTTACTTCTTGGTGAGCCAATTTTGTCTAAAGTTTCTCCAAATTCTCATAGGTAGCAAAATCAGGATGATTTTCTTCTTAAAGATTGAAACTTTAAGTACGACTATATATTGGATGGACTCCCTTCTAATGGATTTAAAAGATTTATTTAGACTATTATACTAATATATTCAACTTTAATTACGACTATATATTGGATGGATTCCATTATAAAGGATTTTAAAGTTATATTTAGACTATTATACTAATATATTCAACTTTGGTTACTTCTTGGTGAGCCAATTTTGTCTAAAGTTTCTCCAAATTCTAATAGGTACCAAACTAGGGTGATTTTCTTCCCAAAGATTGAAAACTTTAATTACGACTATATATTGGATGGATTCCATTATAAAGGATTTTAAAGTTATATTTAGACTATTATACTAATATATTCAACTTTGGTTACTTCTTGGTGAGCCAATTTTGTCTAAAGTTTCTCCAAATTCTAATAGGTACCAAACTAGGGTGATTTTCTTCCCAAAGATTGAAAACTTTAATTACGACTATATATTGGATGGATTCCATTATAAAGGATTTTAAAGTTATATTTAGACTATTATACTAATATATTCAACTTTGGTTACTTCTTGGTGAGCCAATTTTGTCTAAAGTTTCTCCAAATTCTCATAGGTACCAAACTAGGGTGATTTTCTTCCCAAAGTTTGAAAACTTTAATTACGACTATATGTTGGATGGACTCCCTTCTAATGGATTTAAAAGATTTATTTAGACTATTATACTAATATATTCAACTTTGGTTACTTCTTGGTGAGCCAACTTTGTCTAAAGTTTCTCATAGGTACCGAAAACAGAACGATTTTCTTCTTAAATATTGAAACTTTAAGTACGACTATATATTGGATGGACTCCCTTCTAATGGATTTAAATGATTTATTTAGACTATTTTACTAATATATTCAACTTTGGTTACTTTTTGGTGAGCTAATTTTGTCTAAAGTTTCTCCAAATTCTAATAGGTACCGAAAACAGGACGATTTTCTTCTTAAAGATTGAAACTTTAAGTACGACTATATATTGGATGGACTCCCTTCTAATGGATTTAAAAGATTTATTTAGACTATTATACTAATATATTCAACTTTGGTTACTTCTTGGTGAGCCAACTTTGTCTAAAGTTTCTCATGGATACCGAAAACAAAACGATTTTCTTCTTAAATATTGAAACTTTAAGTACGACTATATATTGGATAGACTCCCTTCTAATGGATTTAAAAGATTTATTTAGACTATTATACTAATATATTCAACTTTGGTTACTTCTTGGTGAGCCAATTTTGTCTAAAGTTTCTCCAAATTCTCATAGGTAGCAAAATCAGGATGATTTTCTTCTTAAAGATTGAAACTTTAAGTACGACTATATATTGGATGGACTCCCTTCTAATGGATTTAAAAGATTTATTTAGACTATTATACTAATATATTCAACTTTAATTACGACTATATATTGGATGGATTCCATTATAAAGGATTTTAAAGTTATATTTAGACTATTATACTAATATATTCAACTTTGGTTACTTCTTGGTGAGCCAATTTTGTCTAAAGTTTCTCCAAATTCTAATAGGTACCAAACTAGGGTGATTTTCTTCCCAAAGATTGAAAACTTTAATTACGACTATATATTGGATGGATTCCATTATAAAGGATTTTAAAGTTATATTTAGACTATTATACTAATATATTCAACTTTGGTTAGTTCTTGCTGAGCCAATTTTGCATAAAGTTTCTCCAAATTCCCATAGGTACCAAAATAGGACTATTTTCTTCCCAAAGTTTGAAAACTTTAATTACGACTATATGTTGGATGGACTCCCTTCTAATGGATTTAAAAGATTTATTTAGACTATTATACTAATATATTCAACTTTGGTTACTTCTTGGTGAGCCAACTTTGTCTAAAGTTTCTCATGGATACCGAAAACAGAACGATTTTCTTCTTAAATATTGAAACTTTAAGTACGACTATATATTGGATAGACTCCCTTCTAATGGATTTAAAAGATTTATTTAGACTATTATACTAATATGTTCAACTTTGGTTACTTCTTGGTGAGCCAATTTTGTCTAAAGTTTCTCCAAATTCTCATAGGTAGCAAAATCAGGATGATTTTCTTCTTAAAGATTGAAACTTTAAGTACGACTATATATTGGATGGACTCCCTTCTAATGGATTTAAAAGATTTATTTAGACTATTATACTAATATATTCAACTTTAATTACGACTATATATTGGATGGATTCCATTATAAAGGATTTTAAAGTTATATTTAGACTATTATACTAATATATTCAACTTTGGTTACTTCTTGGTGAGCCAATTTTGTCTAAAGTTTCTCCAAATTCTAATAGCTACCAAACTAGGGTGATTTTCTTCCCAAAGATTGAAAACTTTAATTACGACTATATATTGGATGGATTCCATTATAAAGGATTTTAAAGTTATATTTAGACTATTATACTAATATATTCAACTTTGGTTACTTCTTGGTGAGCCAATTTTGTCTAAAGTTTCTCCAAATTCTAATAGGTACCAAACTAGGGTGATTTTCTTCCCAAAGATTGAAAACTTTAATTACGACTATATATTGGATGGATTCCATTATAAAGGATTTTAAAGTTATATTTAGACTATTATACTAATATATTCAACTTTGGTTACTTCTTGGTGAGCCAATTTTGTCTAAAGTTTCTCCAAATTCTCATAGGTACCAAACTAGGGTGATTTTCTTCCCAAAGTTTGAAAACTTTAATTACGACTATATGTTGGATGAACTCCCTTCTAATGGATTTAAAAGATTTATTTAGACTATTATACTAATATATTTAACTTTGGTTACTTCTTGGTGAGCCAACTTTGTCTAAAGTTTCTCATAGGTACCGAAAACAGAACGATTTTCTTCTTAAATATTGAAACTTTAAGTACGACTATATATTGGATGGACTCCCTTCTAATGGATTTAAATGATTTATTTAGACTATTTTACTAATATATTCAACTTTGGTTACTTCTTGGTGAGCCAATTTTGTCTAAAGTTTCTCCAAATTCTCATAGGTAGCAAAATCAGGATGATTTTCTTCTTAAAGATTGAAACTTTAAGTACGACTATATATTGGATGGACTCCCTTCTAATGGATTTAAAAGATTTATTTAGACTATTATACTAATATATTCAACTTTAATTACGACTATATATTGGATGGATTCCATTATAAAGGATTTTAAAGTTATATTTAGACTATTATACTAATATATTCAACTTTGGTTACTTCTTGGTGAGCCAATTTTGTCTAAAGTTTCTCCAAATTCTAATAGGTACCAAACTAGGGTGATTTTCTTCCCAAAGATTGAAAACTTTAATTACGACTATATATTGGATGGATTCCATTATAAAGGATTTTAAAGTTATATTTAGACTATTATACTAATATATTCAACTTTGGTTAGTTCTTGCTGAGCCAATTTTGCATAAAGTTTCTCCAAATTCCCATAGGTACCAAAATAGGACTATTTTCTTCCCAAAGTTTGAAAACTTTAATTACGACTATATGTTGGATGGACTCCCTTCTAATGGATTTAAAAGATTTATTTAGACTATTATACTAATATATTCAACTTTGGTTACTTCTTGGTGAGCCAACTTTGTCTAAAGTTTCTCATGGATACCGAAAACAGAACGATTTTCTTCTTAAATATTGAAACTTTAAGTACGACTATATATTGGATAGACTCCCTTCTAATGGATTTAAAAGATTTATTTAGACTATTATACTAATATGTTCAACTTTGGTTACTTCTTGGTGAGCCAATTTTGTCTAAAGTTTCTCCAAATTCTCATAGGTAGCAAAATCAGGATGATTTTCTTCTTAAAGATTGAAACTTTAAGTACGACTATATATTGGATGGACTCCCTTCTAATGGATTTAAAAGATTTATTTAGACTATTATACTAATATATTCAACTTTAATTACGACTATATATTGGATGGATTCCATTATAAAGGATTTTAAAGTTATATTTAGACTATTATACTAATATATTCAACTTTGGTTACTTCTTGGTGAGCCAATTTTGTCTAAAGTTTCTCCAAATTCTAATAGCTACCAAACTAGGGTGATTTTCTTCCCAAAGATTGAAAACTTTAATTACGACTATATATTGGATGGATTCCATTATAAAGGATTTTAAAGTTATATTTAGACTATTATACTAATATATTCAACTTTGGTTACTTCTTGGTGAGCCAATTTTGTCTAAAGTTTCTCCAAATTCTAATAGGTACCAAACTAGGGTGATTTTCTTCCCAAAGATTGAAAACTTTAATTACGACTATATATTGGATGGATTCCATTATAAAGGATTTTAAAGTTATATTTAGACTATTATACTAATATATTCAACTTTGGTTACTTCTTGGTGAGCCAATTTTGTCTAAAGTTTCTCCAAATTCTCATAGGTACCAAACTAGGGTGATTTTCTTCCCAAAGTTTGAAAACTTTAATTACGACTATATGTTGGATGAACTCCCTTCTAATGGATTTAAAAGATTTATTTAGACTATTATACTAATATATTTAACTTTGGTTACTTCTTGGTGAGCCAACTTTGTCTAAAGTTTCTCATAGGTACCGAAAACAGAACGATTTTCTTCTTAAATATTGAAACTTTAAGTACGACTATATATTGGATGGACTCCCTTCTAATGGATTTAAATGATTTATTTAGACTATTTTACTAATATATTCAACTTTGGTTACTTTTTGGTGAGCTAATTTTGTCTAAAGTTTCTCCAAATTCTAATAGGTACCGAAAACAGGACGATTTTCTTCTTAAAGATTGAAACTTTAAGTACGACTATATATTGGATGGACTCCCTTCTAATGGATTTAAAAGATTTATTTCGACTATTATACTAATATATTCAACTTTGGTTACTTCTTGGTGAGCCAATTTTGTCTAAAGTTTTTCCAAATTCTCATAGGTACCAAACTAGGGTGATTTTCTTCCCAAAGATTGAAAACTTTAATTACGACTATATATTGGATGGATTCCATTATAAAGGATTTTAAAGTTATATTTAGACTATTATACTAATATATTCAACTTTGGTTAGTTCTTGCTGAGCCAATTTTGCATAAAGTTTCTCCAAATTCCCATAGGTACCAAAATAGGACTATTTTCTTCCCAAAGTTTGAAAACTTTAATTACGACTATATGTTGGATGGACTCCCTTCTAATGGATTTAAAAGATTTATTTAGACTATTATACTAATATATTCAACTTTGGTTACTTCTTGGTGAGCCAACTTTGTCTAAAGTTTCTCATGGATACCGAAAACAGAACGATTTTCTTCTTAAATATTGAAACTTTAAGTACGACTATATATTGGATAGACTCCCTTCTAATGGATTTAAAAGATTTATTTAGACTATTATACTAATATATTCAACTTTGGTTACTTCTTGGTGAGCAAATTTTGTCTAAAGTTTCTCCAAATTCTCATAGGTAGCAAAATCAGGATGATTTTCTTCTTAAAGATTGAAACTTTAAGTACGACTATATATTGGATGGACTCCCTTCTAATGGATTTAAAAGATTTATTTAGACTATTATACTAATATATTCAACTTTAATTACGACTATATATTGGATGGATTCCATTATAAAGGATTTTAAAGTTATATTTAGACTATTATACTAATATATTCAACTTTGGTTACTTCTTGGTGAGCCAATTTTGTCTAAAGTTTCTCCAAATTCTAATAGCTACCAAACTAGGGTGATTTTCTTCCCAAAGATTGAAAACTTTAATTACGACTATATATTGGATGGATTCCATTATAAAGGATTTTAAAGTTATATTTAGACTATTATACTAATATATTCAACTTTGGTTACTTCTTGGTGAGCCAATTTTGTCTAAAGTTTCTCCAAATTCTAATAGGTACCAAACTAGGGTGATTTTCTTCCCAAAGATTGAAAACTTTAATTACGACTATATATTGGATGGATTCCATTATAAAGGATTTTAAAGTTATATTTAGACTATTATACTAATATATTCAACTTTGGTTACTTCTTGGTGAGCCAATTTTGTCTAAAGTTTCTCCAAATTCTCATAGGTACCAAACTAGGGTGATTTTCTTCCCAAAGTTTGAAAACTTTAATTACGACTATATGTTGGATGAACTCCCTTCTAATGGATTTAAAAGATTTATTTAGACTATTATACTAATATATTTAACTTTGGTTACTTCTTGGTGAGCCAACTTTGTCTAAAGTTTCTCATAGGTACCGAAAACAGAACGATTTTCTTCTTAAATATTGAAACTTTAAGTACGACTATATATTGGATGGACTCCCTTCTAATGGATTTAAATGATTTATTTAGACTATTTTACTAATATATTCAACTTTGGTTACTTTTTGGTGAGCTAATTTTGTCTAAAGTTTCTCCAAATTCTAATAGGTACCGAAAACAGGACGATTTTCTTCTTAAAGATTGAAACTTTAAGTACGACTATATATTGGATGGACTCCCTTCTAATGGATTTAAAAGATTTATTTCGACTATTATACTAATATATTCAACTTTGGTTACTTCTTGGTGAGCCAATTTTGTCTAAAGTTTTTCCAAATTCTCATAGGTACCAAACTAGGGTGATTTTCTTCCCAAAGATTGAAAACTTTAATTACGACTATATATTGGATGGATTCCATTATAAAGGATTTTAAAGTTATATTTAGACTATTATACTAATATATTCAACTTTGGTTAGTTCTTGCTGAGCCAATTTTGCATAAAGTTTCTCCAAATTCCCATAGGTACCAAAATAGGACTATTTTCTTCCCAAAGTTTGAAAACTTTAATTACGACTATATGTTGGATGGACTCCCTTCTAATGGATTTAAAAGATTTATTTAGACTATTATACTAATATATTCAACTTTGGTTACTTCTTGGTGAGCCAACTTTGTCTAAAGTTTCTCATGGATACCGAAAACAGAACGATTTTCTTCTTAAATATTGAAACTTTAAGTACGACTATATATTGGATAGACTCCCTTCTAATGGATTTAAAAGATTTATTTAGACTATTATACTAATATATTCAACTTTGGTTACTTCTTGGTGAGCAAATTTTGTCTAAAGTTTCTCCAAATTCTCATAGGTAGCAAAATCAGGATGATTTTCTTCTTAAAGATTGAAACTTTAAGTACGACTATATATTGGATGGACTCCCTTCTAATGGATTTAAAAGATTTATTTAGACTATTATACTAATATATTCAACTTTAATTACGACTATATATTGGATGGATTCCATTATAAAGGATTTTAAAGTTATATTTAGACTATTATACTAATATATTCAACTTTGGTTACTTCTTGGTGAGCCAATTTTGTCTAAAGTTTCTCCAAATTCTAATAGGTACCAAACTAGGGTGATTTTCTTCCCAAAGATTGAAAACTTTAATTACGACTATATATTGGATGGATTCCATTATAAAGGATTTTAAAGTTATATTTAGACTATTATACTAATATATTCAACTTTGGTTAGTTCTTGCTGAGCCAATTTTGCATAAAGTTTCTCCAAATTCCCATAGGTACCAAAATAGGACTATTTTCTTCCCAAAGTTTGAAAACTTTAATTACGACTATATGTTGGATGGACTCCCTTCTAATGGATTTAAAAGATTTATTTAGACTATTATACTAATATATTCAACTTTGGTTACTTCTTGGTGAGCCAACTTTGTCTAAAGTTTCTCATGGATACCGAAAACAGAACGATTTTCTTCTTAAATATTGAAACTTTAAGTACGACTATATATTGGATAGACTCCCTTCTAATGGATTTAAAAGATTTATTTAGACTATTATACTAATATATTCAACTTTGGTTACTTCTTGGTGAGCAAATTTTGTCTAAAGTTTCTCCAAATTCTCATAGGTAGCAAAATCAGGATGATTTTCTTCTTAAAGATTGAAACTTTAAGTACGACTATATATTGGATGGACTCCCTTCTAATGGATTTAAAAGATTTATTTAGACTATTATACTAATATATTCAACTTTAATTACGACTATATATTGGATGGATTCCATTATAAAGGATTTTAAAGTTATATTTAGACTATTATACTAATATATTCAACTTTGGTTACTTCTTGGTGAGCCAATTTTGTCTAAAGTTTCTCCAAATTCTAATAGGTACCAAACTAGGGTGATTTTCTTCCCAAAGATTGAAAACTTTAATTACGACTATATATTGGATGGATTCCATTATAAAGGATTTTAAAGTTATATTTAGACTATTATACTAATATATTCAACTTTGGTTACTTCTTGGTGAGCCAATTTTGTCTAAAGTTTCTCCAAATTCTAATAGGTACCAAACTAGGGTGATTTTCTTCCCAAAGATTGAAAACTTTAATTACGACTATATATTGGATGGATTCCATTATAAAGGATTTTAAAGTTATATTTAGACTATTATACTAATATATTCAACTTTGGTTACTTCTTGGTGAGCCAATTTTGTCTAAAGTTTCTCCAAATTCTCATAGGTACCAAACTAGGGTGATTTTCTTCCCAAAGTTTGAAAACTTTAATTACGACTATATGTTGGATGGACTCCCTTCTAATGGATTTAAAAGATTTATTTAGACTATTATACTAATATATTCAACTTTGGTTACTTCTTGGTGAGCCAACTTTGTCTAAAGTTTCTCATAGGTACCGAAAACAGAACGATTTTCTTCTTAAATATTGAAACTTTAAGTACGACTATATATTGGATGGACTCCCTTCTAATGGATTTAAAAGATTTATTTAGACTATTATACTAATATATTCAACTTTAATTACGACTATATATTGGATGGATTCCATTATAAAGGATTTTAAAGTTATATTTAGACTATTATACTAATATATTCAACTTTGGTTACTTCTTGGTGAGCCAATTTTGTCTAAAGTTTCTCCAAATTCTAATAGGTACCAAACTAGGGTGATTTTCTTCCCAAAGATTGAAAACTTTAATTACGACTATATATTGGATGGATTCCATTATAAAGGATTTTAAAGTTATATTTAGACTATTATACTAATATATTCAACTTTGGTTAGTTCTTGGTGAGCCAATTTTGCATAAAGTTTCTCCAAATTCCCATAGGTACCAAAATAGGACTATTTTCTTCCCAAAGTTTGAAAACTTTAATTACGACTATATGTTGGATGGACTCCCTTCTAATGGATTTAAAAGATTTATTTAGACTATTATACTAATATATTCAACTTTGGTTACTTCTTGGTGAGCCAACTTTGTCTAAAGTTTCTCATGGATACCGAAAACAGAACGATTTTCTTCTTAAATATTGAAACTTTAAGTACGACTATATATTGGATAGACTCCCTTCTAATGGATTTAAAAGATTTATTTAGACTATTATACTAATATATTCAACTTTGGTTACTTCTTGGTGAGCCAATTTTGTCTAAAGTTTCTCCAAATTCTCATAGGTAGCAAAATCAGGATGATTTTCTTCTTAAAGATTGAAACTTTAAGTACGACTATATATTGGATGGACTCCCTTCTAATGGATTTAAAAGATTTATTTAGACTATTATACTAATATATTCAACTTTAATTACGACTATATATTGGATGGATTCCATTATAAAGGATTTTAAAGTTATATTTAGACTATTATACTAATATATTCAACTTTGGTTACTTCTTGGTGAGCCAATTTTGTCTAAAGTTTCTCCAAATTCTAATAGGTACCAAACTAGGGTGATTTTCTTCCCAAAGATTGAAAACTTTAATTACGACTATATATTGGATGGATTCCATTATAAAGGATTTTAAAGTTATATTTAGACTATTATACTAATATATTCAACTTTGGTTACTTCTTGGTGAGCCAATTTTGTCTAAAGTTTCTCCAAATTCTAATAGGTACCAAACTAGGGTGATTTTCTTCCCAAAGATTGAAAACTTTAATTACGACTATATATTGGATGGATTCCATTATAAAGGATTTTAAAGTTATATTTAGACTATTATACTAATATATTCAACTTTGGTTACTTCTTGGTGAGCCAATTTTGTCTAAAGTTTCTCCAAATTCTCATAGGTACCAAACTAGGGTGATTTTCTTCCCAAAGTTTGAAAACTTTAATTACGACTATATGTTGGATGGACTCCCTTCTAATGGATTTAAAAGATTTATTTAGACTATTATACTAATATATTCAACTTTGGTTACTTCTTGGTGAGCCAACTTTGTCTAAAGTTTCTCATAGGTACCGAAAACAGAACGATTTTCTTCTTAAATATTGAAACTTTAAGTACGACTATATATTGGATGGACTCCCTTCTAATGGATTTAAAAGATTTATTTAGACTATTATACTAATATATTCAACTTTAATTACGACTATATATTGGATGGATTCCATTATAAAGGATTTTAAAGTTATATTTAGACTATTATACTAATATATTCAACTTTGGTTACTTCTTGGTGAGCCAATTTTGTCTAAAGTTTCTCCAAATTCTAATAGGTACCAAACTAGGGTGATTTTCTTCCCAAAGATTGAAAACTTTAATTAAGACTATATATTGGATGGATTCCATTATAAAGGATTTTAAAGTTATATTTAGACTATTATACTAATATATTCAACTTTGGTTACTTCTTGGTGAGCCAATTTTGTCTAAAGTTTCTCCAAATTCTAATAGGTACCAAACTAGGGTGATTTTCTTCCCAAAGATTGAAAACTTTAATTACGACTATATATTGGATGGATTCCATTATAAAGGATTTTAAAGTTATATTTAGACTATTATACTAATATATTCAACTTTGGTTACTTCTTGGTGAGCCAATTTTGTCTAAAGTTTCTCCAAATTCTAATAGGTACCAAACTAGGGTGATTTTCTTCCCAAAGATTGAAAACTTTAATTACGACTATATATTGGATGGATTCCATTATAAAGGATTTTAAAGTTATATTTAGACTATTATACTAATATATTCAACTTTGGTTAGTTCTTGGTGAGCCAATTTTGCATAAAGTTTCTCCAAATTCCCATAGGTACCAAAATAGGACTATTTTCTTCCCAAAGTTTGAAAACTTTAATTACGACTATATGTTGGATGGACTCCCTTCTAATGGATTTAAAAGATTTATTTAGACTATTATACTAATATATTCAACTTTGGTTACTTCTTGGTGAGCCAACTTTGTCTAAAGTTTCTCATGGATACCGAAAACAGAACGATTTTCTTCTTAAATATTGAAACTTTAAGTACGACTATATATTGGATAGACTCCCTTCTAATGGATTTAAAAGATTTATTTAGACTATTATACTAATATATTCAACTTTGGTTACTTCTTGGTGAGCCAATTTTGTCTAAAGTTTCTCCAAATTCTCATAGGTAGCAAAATCAGGATGATTTTCTTCTTAAAGATTGAAACTTTAAGTACGACTATATATTGGATGGACTCCCTTCTAATGGATTTAAAAGATTTATTTAGACTATTATACTAATATATTCAACTTTAATTACGACTATATATTGGATGGATTCCATTATAAAGGATTTTAAAGTTATATTTAGACTATTATACTAATATATTCAACTTTGGTTACTTCTTGGTGAGCCAATTTTGTCTAAAGTTTCTCCAAATTCTAATAGGTACCAAACTAGGGTGATTTTCTTCCCAAAGATTGAAAACTTTAATTACGACTATATATTGGATGGATTCCATTATAAAGGATTTTAAAGTTATATTTAGACTATTATACTAATATATTCAACTTTGGTTACTTCTTGGTGAGCCAATTTTGTCTAAAGTTTCTCCAAATTCTAATAGGTACCAAACTAGGGTGATTTTCTTCCCAAAGATTGAAAACTTTAATTACGACTATATATTGGATGGATTCCATTATAAAGGATTTTAAAGTTATATTTAGACTATTATACTAATATATTCAACTTTGGTTACTTCTTGGTGAGCCAATTTTGTCTAAAGTTTCTCCAAATTCTCATAGGTACCAAACTAGGGTGATTTTCTTCCCAAAGTTTGAAAACTTTAATTACGACTATATGTTGGATGGACTCCCTTCTAATGGATTTAAAAGATTTATTTAGACTATTATACTAATATATTCAACTTTGGTTACTTCTTGGTGAGCCAACTTTGTCTAAAGTTTCTCATAGGTACCGAAAACAGAACGATTTTCTTCTTAAATATTGAAACTTTAAGTACGACTATATATTGGATGGACTCCCTTCTAATGGATTTAAAAGATTTATTTAGACTATTATACTAATATATTCAACTTTAATTACGACTATATATTGGATGGATTCCATTATAAAGGATTTTAAAGTTATATTTAGACTATTATACTAATATATTCAACTTTGGTTACTTCTTGGTGAGCCAATTTTGTCTAAAGTTTCTCCAAATTCTAATAGGTACCAAACTAGGGTGATTTTCTTCCCAAAGATTGAAAACTTTAATTAAGACTATATATTGGATGGATTCCATTATAAAGGATTTTAAAGTTATATTTAGACTATTATACTAATATATTCAACTTTGGTTACTTCTTGGTGAGCCAATTTTGTCTAAAGTTTCTCCAAATTCTAATAGGTACCAAACTAGGGTGATTTTCTTCCCAAAGATTGAAAACTTTAATTACGACTATATATTGGATGGATTCCATTATAAAGGATTTTAAAGTTATATTTAGACTATTATACTAATATATTCAACTTTGGTTACTTCTTGGTGAGCCAATTTTGTCTAAAGTTTCTCCAAATTCTAATAGGTACCAAACTAGGGTGATTTTCTTCCCAAAGATTGAAAACTTTAATTACGACTATATATTGGATGGATTCCATTATAAAGGATTTTAAAGTTATATTTAGACTATTATACTAATATATTCAACTTTGGTTAGTTCTTGGTGAGCCAATTTTGCATAAAGTTTCTCCAAATTCCCATAGGTACCAAAATAGGACTATTTTCTTCCCAAAGTTTGAAAACTTTAATTACGACTATATGTTGGATGGACTCCCTTCTAATGGATTTAAAAGATTTATTTAGACTATTATACTAATATATTCAACTTTGGTTACTTCTTGGTGAGCCAACTTTGTCTAAAGTTTCTCATGGATACCGAAAACAGAACGATTTTCTTCTTAAATATTGAAACTTTAAGTACGACTATATATTGGATAGACTCCCTTCTAATGGATTTAAAAGATTTATTTAGACTATTATACTAATATATTCAACTTTGGTTACTTCTTGGTGAGCCAATTTTGTCTAAAGTTTCTCCAAATTCTCATAGGTAGCAAAATCAGGATGATTTTCTTCTTAAAGATTGAAACTTTAAGTACGACTATATATTGGATGGACTCCCTTCTAATGGATTTAAAAGATTTATTTAGACTATTATACTAATATATTCAACTTTAATTACGACTATATATTGGATGGATTCCATTATAAAGGATTTTAAAGTTATATTTAGACTATTATACTAATATATTCAACTTTGGTTACTTCTTGGTGAGCCAATTTTGTCTAAAGTTTCTCCAAATTCTAATAGGTACCAAACTAGGGTGATTTTCTTCCCAAAGATTGAAAACTTTAATTACGACTATATATTGGATGGATTCCATTATAAAGGATTTTAAAGTTATATTTAGACTATTATACTAATATATTCAACTTTGGTTACTTCTTGGTGAGCCAATTTTGTCTAAAGTTTCTCCAAATTCTAATAGGTACCAAACTAGGGTGATTTTCTTCCCAAAGATTGAAAACTTTAATTACGACTATATATTGGATGGATTCCATTATAAAGGATTTTAAAGTTATATTTAGACTATTATACTAATATATTCAACTTTGGTTACTTCTTGGTGAGCCAATTTTGTCTAAAGTTTCTCCAAATTCTCATAGGTACCAAACTAGGGTGATTTTCTTCCCAAAGTTTGAAAACTTTAATTACGACTATATGTTGGATGGACTCCCTTCTAATGGATTTAAAAGATTTATTTAGACTATTATACTAATATATTCAACTTTGGTTACTTCTTGGTGAGCCAACTTTGTCTAAAGTTTCTCATAGGTACCGAAAACAGAACGATTTTCTTCTTAAATATTGAAACTTTAAGTACGACTATATATTGGATGGACTCCCTTCTAATGGATTTAAAAGATTTATTTAGACTATTATACTAATATATTCAACTTTAATTACGACTATATATTGGATGGATTCCATTATAAAGGATTTTAAAGTTATATTTAGACTATTATACTAATATATTCAACTTTGGTTACTTCTTGGTGAGCCAATTTTGTCTAAAGTTTCTCCAAATTCTAATAGGTACCAAACTAGGGTGATTTTCTTCCCAAAGATTGAAAACTTTAATTAAGACTATATATTGGATGGATTCCATTATAAAGGATTTTAAAGTTATATTTAGACTATTATACTAATATATTCAACTTTGGTTACTTCTTGGTGAGCCAATTTTGTCTAAAGTTTCTCCAAATTCTAATAGGTACCAAACTAGGGTGATTTTCTTCCCAAAGATTGAAAACTTTAATTACGACTATATATTGGATGGATTCCATTATAAAGGATTTTAAAGTTATATTTAGACTATTATACTAATATATTCAACTTTGGTTACTTCTTGGTGAGCCAATTTTGTCTAAAGTTTCTCCAAATTCTAATAGGTACCAAACTAGGGTGATTTTCTTCCCAAAGATTGAAAACTTTAATTACGACTATATATTGGATGGATTCCATTATAAAGGATTTTAAAGTTATATTTAGACTATTATACTAATATATTCAACTTTGGTTACTTCTTGGTGAGCCAATTTTGTCTAAAGTTTCTCCAAATTCTCATAGGTACCAAACTAGGGTGATTTTCTTCCCAAAGTTTGAAAACTTTAATTACGACTATATGTTGGATGGACTCCCTTCTAATGGATTTAAAAGATTTATTTAGACTATTATACTAATATATTCAACTTTGGTTACTTCTTGGTGAGCCAACTTTGTCTAAAGTTTCTCATAGGTACCGAAAACAGAACGATTTTCTTCTTAAATATTGAAACTTTAAGTACGACTATATATTGGATGGACTCCCTTCTAATGGATTTAAATGATTTATTTAGACTATTTTACTAATATATTCAACTTTGGTTACTTTTTGGTGAGCTAATTTTGTCTAAAGTTTCTCCAAATTCTAATAGGTACCGAAAACAGGACGATTTTCTTCTTAAAGATTGAAACTTTAAGTATGACTATATATTGGATGGACTCCCTTCTAATGGATTTAAAAGATTTATTTAGACTATTATACTAATATATTCAACTTTGGTTACTTCTTGGTGAGCCAATTTTGTCTAAAGTTTCTCCAAATTCTCATAGGTACCAAACTAGGGTGATTTTCTTCCCAAAGATTGAAAACTTTAATTACGACTATATATTGGATGGATTCCATTATAAAGGATTTTAAAGTTATATTTAGACTATTATACTAATATATTCAACTTTGGTTAGTTCTTGCTGAGCCAATTTTGCATAAAGTTTCTCCAAATTCCCATAGGTACCAAAATAGGACTATTTTCTTCCCAAAGTTTTAAAACTTTAATTACGACTATATGTTGGATGGACTCCCTTCTAATGGATTTAAAAGATTTATTTAGACTATTATACTAATATATTCAACTTTGGTTACTTCTTGGTGAGCCAACTTTGTCTAAAGTTTCTCATGGATACCGAAAACAGAACGATTTTCTTCTTAAATATTGAAACTTTAAGTACGACTATATATTGGATAGACTCCCTTCTAATGGATTTAAAAGATTTATTTAGACTATTATACTAATATATTCAACTTTGGTTACTTCTTGGTGAGCCAATTTTGTCTAAAGTTTCTCCAAATTCTCATAGGTAGCAAAATCAGGATGATTTTCTTCTTAAAGATTGAAACTTTAAGTACGACTATATATTGGATGGACTCCCTTCTAATGGATTTAAAAGATTTATTTAGACTATTATACTAATATATTCAACTTTAATTACGACTATATATTGGATGGATTCCATTATAAAGGATTTTAAAGTTATATTTAGACTATTATACTAATATATTCAACTTTGGTTACTTCTTGGTGAGCCAATTTTGTCTAAAGTTTCTCCAAATTCTAATAGGTACCAAACTAGGGTGATTTTCTTCCCAAAGATTGAAAACTTTAATTACGACTATATATTGGATGGATTCCATTATAAAGGATTTTAAAGTTATATTTAGACTATTATACTAATATATTCAACTTTGGTTACTTCTTGGTGAGCCAATTTTGTCTAAAGTTTCTCCAAATTCTAATAGGTACCAAACTAGGGTGATTTTCTTCCCAAAGATTGAAAACTTTAATTACGACTATATATTGGATGGATTCCATTATAAAGGATTTTAAAGTTATATTTAGACTATTATACTAATATATTCAACTTTGGTTACTTCTTGGTGAGCCAATTTTGTCTAAAGTTTCTCCAAATTCTCATAGGTACCAAACTAGGGTGATTTTCTTCCCAAAGTTTGAAAACTTTAATTACGACTATATGTTGGATGGACTCCCTTCTAATGGATTTAAAAGATTTATTTAGACAATTATACTAATATATTCAACTTTGGTTACTTCTTGGTGAGCCAACTTTGTCTAAAGTTTCTCATAGGTACCGAAAACAGAACGATTTTCTTCTTAAATATTGAAACTTTAAGTACGACTATATATTGGATGGACTCCCTTCTAATGGATTTAAATGATTTATTTAGACTATTTTACTAATATATTCAACTTTGGTTACTTTTTGGTGAGCTAATTTTGTCTAAAGTTTCTCCAAATTCTAATAGGTACCGAAAACAGGACGATTTTCTTCTTAAAGATTGAAACTTTAAGTACGACTATATATTGGATGGACTCCCTTCTAATGGATTTAAAAGATTTATTTAGACTATTATACTAATATATTCAACTTTGGTTACTTCTTGGTGAGCCAATTTTGTCTAAAGTTTCTCCAAATTCTCATAGGTACCAAACTAGGGTGATTTTCTTCCCAAAGATTGAAAACTTTAATTACGACTATATATTGGATGGATTCCATTATAAAGGATTTTAAAGTTATATTTAGACTATTATACTAATATATTCAACTTTGGTTACTTCTTGGTGAGCCAATTTTGTCTAAAGTTTCTCCAAATTCTAATAGGTACCAAACTAGGGTGATTTTCTTCCCAAAGATTGAAAACTTTAATTACGACTATATATTGGATGGATTCCATTATAAAGGATTTAAAAGTTATATTTAGACTATTATACTAATATATTCAACTTTGGTTACTTCTTGGTGAGCCAATTTTGTCTAAAGTTTCTCCAAATTCTAATAGGTACCGAAAACAGGACGATTTTCTTCTTAAAGATTGAAACTTTAAGTACGACTATATATTGGATGGACTCCCTTCTAATGGATTTAAAAGATTTATTTAGACTATTATACTAATATATTCAACTTTGGTTACTTCTTGGTGAGCCAATTTTGTCTAAAGTTTCTCCAAATTCTAATAGGTACCGAAAACAGGACGATTTTCTTCTTAAAGATTGAAACTTTAAGTACGACTATATATTGGATGGACTCCCTTCTAATGGATTTAAAAGATTTATTTAGACTATTATACTAATATATTCAACTTTGGTTACTTCTTGGTGAGCCAATTTTGTCTAAAGTTTCTCCAAATTCTCATAGGTAGCAAAATCAGGATGATTATCTTCTTAAAGATTGAAACTTTAAGTACGACTATATATTGGATGGACTCCCTTCTAATGGATTTAAAAGATTTATTTAGACTATTATACTAATATATTCAACTTTGGTTACTTCTTGGTGAGCCAATTTTGTCTAAAGTTTCTCCAAATTCTCATAGGTAGCAAAATCAGGACGATTTTCTTCTTAAAGATTGAAACTTTAAGTACGACTATATATTGGATGGACTCCCTTCTAAAGGATTTAAAAGCTTTAATTAGACCATTATAGTAATATATTCAACTTTGGTTACTTCTTGGTGAGCCAATTTACATAAAGTTTCTCCAAATTCCCATAGGTACCAAAATAGGACTATTTTCTTCCCAAAGTTTGAAAACTTTAATTACGACTATATGTTGGATGGACTCCCTTCTAATGGATTTAAAAGATTTATTTAGACTATTATACTAATATATTCAACTTTGGTTACTTCTTGGTGAGCCAACTTTGTCTAAAGTTTCTCATGGATACCGAAAACATAACGATTTTCTTCTTAAATATTGAAACTTTAAGTACGACTATATATTGGATGTACTCCCTTCTAATGGATTTAAAAGATTTATTTAGACTATTATACTAATATATTCAACTTTGGTTACTTCTTGGTGAGCCAATTTTGTCTAAAGTTTCTCCAAATTCTAATAGGTACCGAAAACAGGACGATTTTCTTCTTAAAGATTGAAACTTTAAGTACGACTATATATTATATGGACTCCCTTCTAATGGATTTAAAAGATTTATTTAGACTATTATACTAATATATTCAACTTTGGTTACTTCTTGGTGAGCCAATTTTGTCTAAAGTTTCTCCAAATTCTCATAGGTAGCAAAATCAGGACGATTTTCTTCTTAAAGATTGAAACTTTAAGTACGACTATATATTGGATGGACTCCCTACTAATGGATTTAAATGATTTATTTAGACTATTTTACTAATATATTCAACTTTGGTTACTTTTTGGTGAGCTAATTTTGTCTAAAGTTTCTCCAAATTCTAATAGGTACCGAAATCAGGACGATTTTCTTCTTAAAGATTGAAACTTTAAGTACGACTATATATTGGATGGACTCCCTTCTAAAGGATTTAAAAGCTTTAATTAGACCATTATAGTAATATATTCAACTTTGGTTACTTCTTGGTGAGCCAATTTACATAAAGTTTCTCCAAATTCCCATAGGTACCAAAATAGGACTATTTTCTTCCCAAAGTTTGAAAAGTTTAATTACGACTATATGTTGGATGGACTCCCTTCTAATGGATTTAAAAGATTTATTTAGACTATTATACTAATATATTCAACTTTGGTTACTTCTTGGTGAGCCAATTTTGTCTAAAGTTTCTCCAATTTCTCATAGGTAGCAAAATCAGGACGATTTTCTTCTTAAAGATTGAAACTTTAAGTACGACTATATATTGGATGGACTCCCTTCTAAAGGATTTAAAAGCTTTAATTAGACCATTATAGTAATATATTCAACTTTGGTTACTTCTTGGTGAGCCAATTTACATAAAGTTTCTCCAAATTCCCATAGGTACCAAATTAGGACTATATTCTTCCCAAAGTTTGTAAAGTTTAATTACGACTATATGTTGGATGGACTCCCTTCTAAAGGATTTAAACGATTTATTTAGACTATTATACTAATATATTCAACTTTGGTTACTTCTTGGTGAGCCAATTTTGTCTAAAGTTTCTCCTAATTCTCATAGGTACCAAAAACAGGACGATTTTCTTCTTAAAGATTGAAACTTTAAGTACGACTATATATTGGATGGACTCCCTTATAAAGGATTTAAAAGCTTGAATTAGACTATTATAGTAATATATTCAACTTTGGTTACTTCTTGGTGAGCCAATTTTGCCTGAAGTTTCTCCAAATTCCCATAGGTACCAAAATAGGACTATTTTCTTCCCAAAGTTTGAAAACTTTAATTACGACTATATATTGGATGGATTCCATTATAAAGGATTTTAAAGTTATATTTAGACTATTATACTAATATATTCAACTTTGGTTAGTTCTTGCTGAGCCAATTTTGCATAAAGTTTCTCCAAATTCCCGTAGGTACCAAAATAGGACTATTTTCTTCCCAAAGTTTGAAAACTTTAATTACGACTATATGTTGGATGTACTCCCTTCTAATGGATTTAAAAGATTTATTTAGACTATTATACTAATATATTCAACTTTGGTTACTTCTTGGTGAGCCAATTTTGTCTAAAGTTTCTCCTAATTCTCATAGGTACCAAAAACAGGACGATTTTCTTCTTAAAGATTGAAACTTTAAGTACGACTATATATTGGATGGACTCCCTTATAAAGGATTTAAAAGCTTGAATTAGACTATTATAGTAATATATTCAACTTTGGTTACTTCTTGGTGAGCCAATTTTGCCTGAAGTTTCTCCAAATTCCCATAGGTACCAAAATAGGACTATTTTCTTCCCAAAGTTTGAAAAGTTTAATTACGACTATATGTTGGATGGACTCCCTTCTAATGGATTTAAAAGATTTATTTAGACTATTATACTAATATATTCAACTTTGGTTACTTCTTGGTGAGCCAATTTTGTCTAAAGTTTCTCCAATTTCTCATAGGTAGCAAAATCAGGACGATTTTCTTCTTAAAGATTGAAACTTTAAGTACGACTATATATTGGATGGACTCCCTTCTAAAGGATTTAAAAGCTTTAATTAGACCATTATAGTAATATATTCAACTTTGGTTACTTCTTGGTGAGCCAATTTACATAAAGTTTCTCCAAATTCCCATAGGTACCAAATTAGGACTATATTCTTCCCAAAGTTTGTAAAGTTTAATTACGACTATATGTTGGATGGACTCCCTTCCAAAGGATTTAAACGATTTAATTAGACCATTATAGTAATATATTCAACTTTGGTTACTTCTTGGTGAGCCAATTTACATAAAGTTTCTCCAAATTCCCATAGGTACCAAATTAGGACTATATTCTTCCCAAAGTTTGTAAAGTTTAATTACGACTATATGTTGGATGGACTCCCTTCTAAAGGATTTAAACGATTTATTTAGACTATTATACTAATATATTCAACTTTGGTTACTTCTTGGTGAGCCAATTTTGTCTAAAGTTTCTCCTAATTCTCATAGGTACCAAAAACAGGACGATTTTCTTCTTAAAGATTGAAACTTTAAGTACGACTATATATTGGATGGACTCCCTTATAAAGGATTTAAAAGCTTGAATTAGACTATTATAGTAATATATTCAACTTTGGTTACTTCTTGGTGAGCCAATTTTGCCTGAAGTTTCTCCAAATTCCCATAGGTACCAAAATAGGACTATTTTCTTCCCAAAGTTTGAAAACTTTAATTACGACTATATATTGGATGGATTCCATTATAAAGGATTTTAAAGTTATATTTAGACTATTATACTAATATATTCAACTTTGGTTAGTTCTTGCTGAGCCAATTTTGCATAAAGTTTCTCCAAATTCCCGTAGGTACCAAAATAGGACTATTTTCTTCCCAAAGTTTGAAAACTTTAATTACGACTATATGTTGGATGTACTCCCTTCTAATGGATTTAAAAGATTTATTTAGACTATTATACTAATATATTCAACTTTGGTTACTTCTTGGTGAGCCAATTTTGTCTAAAGTTTCTCCTAATTCTCATAGGTACCAAAAACAGGACGATTTTCTTCTTAAAGATTGAAACTTTAAGTACGACTATATATTGGATGGACTCCCTTATAAAGGATTTAAAAGCTTGAATTAGACTATTATAGTAATATATTCAACTTTGGTTACTTCTTGGTGAGCCAATTTTGCCTGAAGTTTCTCCAAATTCCCATAGGTACCAAAATAGGACTATTTTCTTCCCAAAGTTTGAAAAGTTTAATTACGACTATATGTTGGATGGACTCCCTTCTAATGGATTTAAAAGATTTATTTAGACTATTATACTAATATATTCAACTTTGGTTACTTCTTGGTGAGCCAATTTTGTCTAAAGTTTCTCCAATTTCTCATAGGTAGCAAAATCAGGACGATTTTCTTCTTAAAGATTGAAACTTTAAGTACGACTATATATTGGATGGACTCCCTTCTAAAGGATTTAAAAGCTTTAATTAGACCATTATAGTAATATATTCAACTTTGGTTACTTCTTGGTGAGCCAATTTACATAAAGTTTCTCCAAATTCCCATAGGTACCAAATTAGGACTATATTCTTCCCAAAGTTTGTAAAGTTTAATTACGACTATATGTTGGATGGACTCCCTTCCAAAGGATTTAAACGATTTATTTAGACTATTATACTAATATATTCAACTTTGGTTACTTCTTGGTGAGCCAATTTTGTCTAAAGTTTCTCCAATTTCTCATAGGTAGCAAAATCAGGACGATTTTCTTCTTAAAGATTGAAACTTTAAGTACGACTATATATTGGATGGACTCCCTTCTAAAGGATTTAAAAGCTTTAATTAGACCATTATAGTAATATATTCAACTTTGGTTACTTCTTGGTGAGCCAATTTACATAAAGTTTCTCCAAATTCCCATAGGTACCAAATTAGGACTATATTCTTCCCAAAGTTTGTAAAGTTTAATTACGACTATATGTTGGATGGACTCCCTTCTAAAGGATTTAAACGATTTATTTAGACTATTATACTAATATATTCAACTTTGGTTAGTTCTTGCTGAGCCAATTTTGCATAAAGTTTCTCCAAATTCCCGTAGGTACCAAAATAGGACTATTTTCTTCCCAAAGTTTGAAAAGTTTAATTACGACTATATGTTGGATGGACTCCCTTCTAATGGATTTAAAAGATTTATTTAGACTATTATACTAATATATTCAACTTTGGTTACTTCTTGGTGAGCCAATTTTGTCTAAAGTTTCTCCAATTTCTCATAGGTAGCAAAATCGGGACGATTTTCTTCTTAAAGATTGAAACTTTAAGTACGACTATATATTGGATGGACTCCCTTCTAAAGGATTTAAAAGCTTTAATTAGACCATTATAGTAATATATTCAACTTTGGTTACTTCTTGGTGAGCCAATTTACATAAAGTTTCTCCAAATTCCCATAGGTACCAAATTAGGACTATATTCTTCCCAAAGTTTGTAAAGTTTAATTACGACTATATGTTGGATGGACTCCCTTCCAAAGGATTTAAACGATTTATTTAGACTATTATACTAATATATTCAACTTTGGTTACTTCTTGGTGAGCCAATTTTGTCTAAAGTTTCTCCAATTTCTCATAGGTAGCAAAATCAGGACGATTTTCTTCTTAAAGATTGAAACTTTAAGTACGACTATATATTGGATGGACTCCCTTCTAAAGGATTTAAAAGCTTTAATTAGACCATTATAGTAATATATTCAACTTTGGTTACTTCTTGGTGAGCCAATTTACATAAAGTTTCTCCAAATTCCCATAGGTACCAAATTAGGACTATATTCTTCCCAAAGTTTGTAAAGTTTAATTACGACTGTATGTTGGATGGACTCCCTTCTAAAGGATTTAAACGATTTATTTAGACTATTATACTAATATATTCAACTTTGGTTAGTTCTTGCTGAGCCAATTTTGCATAAAGTTTCTCCAAATTCCCGTAGGTACCAAAATAGGACTATTTTCTTCCCAAAGTTTGAAAAGTTTAATTACGACTATATGTTGGATGGACTCCCTTCTAATGGATTTAAAAGATTTATTTAGACTATTATACTAATATATTCAACTTTGGTTACTTCTTGGTGAGCCAATTTTGTCTAAAGTTTCTCCAATTTCTCATAGGTAGCAAAATCAGGACGATTTTCTTCTTAAAGATTGAAACTTTAAGTACGACTATATATTGGATGGACTCCCTTCTAAAGGATTTAAAAGCTTTAATTAGACCATTATAGTAATATATTCAACTTTGGTTACTTCTTGGTGAGCCAATTTACATAAAGTTTCTCCAAATTCCCATAGGTACCAAATTAGGACTATATTCTTCCCAAAGTTTGTAAAGTTTAATTACGACTATATGTTGGATGGACTCCCTTCCAAAGGATTTAAACGATTTATTTAGACTATTATACTAATATATTCAACTTTGGTTACTTCTTGGTGAGCCAATTTTGTCTAAAGTTTCTCCAATTTCTCATAGGTAGCAAAATCAGGACGATTTTCTTCTTAAAGATTGAAACTTTAAGTACGACTATATATTGGATGGACTCCCTTCTAAAGGATTTAAAAGCTTTAATTAGACCATTATAGTAATATATTCAACTTTGGTTACTTCTTGGTGAGCCAATTTACATAAAGTTTCTCCAAATTCCCATAGGTACCAAATTAGGACTATATTCTTCCCAAAGTTTGTAAAGTTTAATTACGACTATATGTTGGATGGACTCCCTTCTAAAGGATTTAAACGATTTATTTAGACTATTATACTAATATATTCAACTTTGGTTAGTTCTTGCTGAGCCAATTTTGCATAAAGTTTCTCCAAATTCCCGTAGGTACCAAAATAGGACTATTTTCTTCCCAAAGTTTGAAAAGTTTAATTACGACTATATGTTGGATGGACTCCCTTCTAATGGATTTAAAAGATTTATTTAGACTATTATACTAATATATTCAACTTTGGTTACTTCTTGGTGAGCCAATTTTGTCTAAAGTTTCTCCAATTTCTCATAGGTAGCAAAATCAGGACGATTTTCTTCTTAAAGATTGAAACTTTAAGTACGACTATATATTGGATGGACTCCCTTCTAAAGGATTTAAAAGCTTTAATTAGACCATTATAGTAATATATTCAACTTTGGTTACTTCTTGGTGAGCCAATTTACATAAAGTTTCTCCAAATTCCCATAGGTACCAAATTAGGACTATATTCTTCCCAAAGTTTGTAAAGTTTAATTACGACTATATGTTGGATGGACTCCCTTCCAAAGGATTTAAACGATTTATTTAGACTATTATACTAATATATTCAACTTTGGTTACTTCTTGGTGAGCCAATTTTGTCTAAAGTTTCTCCAATTTCTCATAGGTAGCAAAATCAGGACGATTTTCTTCTTAAAGATTGAAACTTTAAGTACGACTATATATTGGATGGACTCCCTTCTAAAGGATTTAAAAGCTTTAATTAGACCATTATAGTAATATATTCTACTTTGGTTACTTCTTGGTGAGCCAATTTACATAAAGTTTCTCCAAATTCCCATAGGTACCAAAATAGGACTATTTTCTTCCCAAAGTTTGAAAACTTTAATTACGACTATATGTTGGATGGACTCCCTTCTAATGGATTTAAAAGAATTATTTAGACTATTATACTAATATATTCAACTTTGGTTACTTCTTGGTGAGCCAATTTTGTCTAAAGTTTCTCCAATTTCTCATAGGTAGCAAAATCAGGACGATTTTCTTCTTAAAGATTGAAACTTTAAGTACGACTATATATTGGATGGACTCCCTTCTAAAGGATTTAAAAGCTTTAATTAGACCATTATAGTAATATATTCAACTTTGGTTACTTCTTGGTGAGCCAATTTACATAAAGTTTCTCCAAATTCCCATAGGTACAAAATTAGGACTATATTCTTCCCAAAGTTTGTAAAGTTTAATTACGACTATATGTTGGATGGACTCCCTTCTAAAGGATTTAAACGATTTATTTAGACTATTATACTAATATATTCAACTTTGGTTACTTCTTGGTGAGCCAATTTTGTCTAAAGTTTCTCCTAATTCTCATAGGTACCAAAAACAGGACGATTTTCTTCTTAAAGATTGAAACTTTAAGTACGACTATATATTGGATGGACTCCCTTATAAAGGATTTAAAAGCTTGAATTAGACTATTATAGTAATATATTCAACTTTGGTTACTTCTTGGTGAGCCAATTTTGCCTGAAGTTTCTCCAAATTCCCATAGGTACCAAAATAGGACTATTTTCTTCCCAAAGTTTGAAAACTTTAATTACGACTATATATTGGATGGATTCCATTATAAAGGATTTTAAAGTTATATTTAGACTATTATACTACTATATTCAACTTTGGTTAGTTCTTGCTGAGCCAATTTTGCATAAAGTTTCTCCAAATTCCCATAGGTACCAAAATAGGACTATTTTCTTCCCAAAGTTTGAAAACTTTAATTACGACTATATGTTGGATGGACTCCCTTATAATGGATTTAAAAGATTTATTTAGACTATTATACTAATATATTCAACTTTGGTTACTTCTTGGTGAGCCAACTTTGTCTAAAGTTTCTCATAGGTACCGAAAACAGAACGATTTTCTTCTTAAATATTGAAACTTTAAGTACGACTATATATTGGATGGACTCCCTTCTAATGGATTTAAATGATTTATTTAGACTATTTTACTAATATATTCAACTTTGGTTACTTTTTGGTGAGCTAATTTTGTCTAAAGTTTCTCCAAATTCTAATAGGTACCGAAAACAGGACGATTTTCTTCTTAAAGATTGAAACTTTAAGTACGACTATATATTGGATGGACTCCCTTCTAAAGGATTTAAAAGTTTTAATTAGACCATTATAGTAATATATTCAACTTTGGTTACTTCTTCGTGAGCCAATTTACATAAAGTTTCTCCAAATTCCCAAAGGTACCAAAATAGGACTATATTCTTCCCAAAGTTTGAAAAGTTTAATTACGACTATATGTTGGATGGACTCCCTTCTAAAGGATTTAAACGATTTTTTTAGACTATTATACTAATATATTCAACTTTGGTAACTTCTTGGTGAGCCAATTTTGCCTGAAGTTTCTCCAAATTCCCATAGGTACCAAAATAGGACTATTTTCTTCCCAAAGTTTGAAAACTTTAAGTACGACTATATATTGGATGGACTCCCTTCTAATGGATTTAAAAGATTTATTTAGACTATTATACTAATATATTCAACTTTGGTTACTTCTTGGTGAGCCAATTTTGTCTAAAGTTTCTCCAAATTCTCATAGGTACCAAACTAGGGTGATTTTCTTCCCAAAGATTGAAAACTTTAATTACGACTATATATTGGATGGATTCCATTATAAAGGATTTTAAAGTTATATTTAGGCTATTATACTAATATATTCAACTTTGGTTAGTTCTTGCTGAGCCAATTTTGCATAAAGTTTCTCCAAATTCCCATAGGTACCAAAATAGGACTATTTTCTTCCCAAAGTTTGAAAACTTTAATTACGACTATATGTTGGATGGACTCCCTTCTAATGGATTTAAAAGATTTATTTAGACTATTATACTAATATATTCAACTTTGGTTACTTCTTGGTGAGCCAACTTTGTCTAAAGTTTCTCATAGGTACCGAAAACAGAACGATTTTCTTCTTAAAAATTGAAACTTTAAGTACGACTATATATTGGATGGACTCCCTTCTAATGGATTTAAATGATTTATTTAGACTATTTTACTAATATATTCAACTTTGGTTACTTTTTGGTGAGCTAATTTTGTCTAAAGTTTCTCCAAATTCTAATAGGTACCGAAAACAGGACGATTTTCTTCTTAAAGATTGAAACTTTAAGTACGACTATATATTGGATGGACTCCCTTCTAATGGATTTAAAAGATTTATTTAGACTATTATACTAATATATTCAACTTTGGTTACTTCTTGGTGAGCCAATTTTGTCTAAAGTTTCTCCAAATTCTCATAGGTAGCAAAATCAGGATGATTTTCTTCTTAAAGATTGAAACTTTAAGTACGACTATATATTGGATGGACTCCCTTCTAATGGATTTAAAAGATTTATTTAGACTATTATACTAATATATTCAACTTTGGTTAGTTCTTGCTGAGCCAATTTTGCATAAAGTTTCTCCAAATTCCCATAGGTACCAAAATAGGACTATTTTCTTCCCAAAGTTTGAAAACTTTAATTACGACTATATGTTGGATGGACTCCCTTCTAATGGATTTAAAAGATTTATTTAGACTATTATACTAATATATTCAACTTTGGTTACTTCTTGGTGAGCCAACTTTGTCTAAAGTTTCTCATAGGTACCGAAAACAGAACGATTTTCTTCTTAAATATTGAAACTTTAAGTACGACTATATATTGGATGGACTCCCTTCTAATGGATTTAAATGATTTATTTAGACTATTTTACTAATATATTCAACTTTGGTTACTTTTTGGTGAGCTAATTTTGTCTAAAGTTTCTCCAAATTCTAATAGGTACCGAAAACAGGACGATTTTCATCTTAAAGATTGAAACTTTAAGTACGACTATATATTGGATGGACTCCCTTCTAATGGATTTAAAAGATTTATTTAGACTATTATACTAATATATTCAACTTTGGTTACTTCTTGGTGAGCCAATTTTGTCTAAAGTTTCTCCAAATTCTCATAGCTAGCAAAATCAGGATGATTTTCTTCTTAAAGATTGAAACTTTAAGTACGACTATATATTGGATGGACTCCCTTCTAATTGATTTAAAAGATTTATTTAGACTATTATACTAATATATTCAACTTTGGTTACTTCTTGGTGAGCCAACTTTGTCTAAAGTTTCTCATAGGTACCGAAAACATAACGATTTTCTTCTTAAATATTGAAACTTTAAGTACGACTATATATTGGATGGACTCTCTTCTAATGGATTTAAATGATTTATTTAGACTATTTTACTAATATATTCAACTTTGGTTACTTTTTGGTGAGCTAATTTTGTCTAAAGTTTCTCCAAATTCTAATAGGTACCGAAAACAGGACGATTTTCTTCTTAAAGATTGAAACTTTATGTACGACTATATATTGGATGGACTCCCTTCTAATGGATTTAAAAGATTTATTTAGACTATTATACTAATATATTCAACTTTGGTTACTTCTTGGTGAGCCAATTTTGTCTAAAGTTTCTCCAAATTCTCATAGGTAGCAAAATCAGGATGATTATCTTCTTAAAGATTGAAACTTTAAGTACGACTATATATTGGATGGACTCCCTTCTAATGGATTTAAAAGATTTATTTAGACTATTATACTAATATATTCAACTTTGGTTACTTCTTGGTGAGCCAATTTTGTCTAAAGTTTCTCCAAATTCTCATAGGTAGCAAAATCAGGACGATTTTCTTCTTAAAGATTGAAACTTTAAGTACGACTATATATTGGATGGACTCCCTTCTAAAGGATTTAAAAGCTTTAATTAGACCATTATAGTAATATATTCAACTTTGGTTACTTCTTGGTGAGCCAATTTACATAAAGTTTCTCCAAATTCCCATAGGTACCAAAATAGGACTATTTTCTTCCCAAAGTTTGAAAACTTTAATTACGACTATATGTTGGATGGACTCCCTTCTAATGGATTTAAAAGATTTATTTAGACTATTATACTAATATATTCAACTTTGGTTACTTCTTGGTGAGCCAACTTTGTCTAAAGTTTCTCATGGATACCGAAAACATAACGATTTTCTTCTTAAATATTGAAACTTTAAGTACGACTATATATTGGATGGACTCCCTTCTAATGGATTTAAATGATTTATTTAGACTATTTTACTAATATATTCAACTTTGGTTACTTTTTGGTGAGCTAATTTTGTCTAAAGTTTCTCCAAATTCTAATAGGTACCGAAAACAGGACGATTTTCTTCTTAAAGATTGAAACTTTAAGTACGACTATATATTATATGGACTCCCTTCTAATAGATTTAAAAGATTTATTTAGACTATTATACTAATATATTCAACTTTGGTTACTTCTTGGTGAGCCAATTTTGTCTAAAGTTTCTCCAAATTCTCATAGGTAGCAAAATCAGGACGATTTTCTTCTTAAAGATTGAAACTTTAAGTACGACTATATATTGGATGGACTCCCTACTAATGGATTTAAATGATTTATTTAGACTATTTTACTAATATATTCAACTTTGGTTACTTTTTGGTGAGCTAATTTTGTCTAAAGTTTCTCCAAATTCTAATAGGTACCGAAATCAGGACGATTTTCTTCTTAAAGATTGAAACTTTAAGTACGACTATATATTGGATGGACTCCCTTCTAATGGATTTAAAAGATTTATTTAGACTATTATACTAATATATTCAACTTTGGTTACTTCTTGGTGAGCCAATTTTGTCTAAAGTTTCTCCAAATTCTCATAGCTAGCAAAATCAGGATGATTTTCTTCTTAAAGATTGAAACTTTAAGTACGACTATATATTGGATGGACTCCCTTCTAATGGATTTAAAAGATTTATTTAGACTATTATACTAATATATTCAACTTTGGTTACTTCTTGGTGAGCCAACTTTGTCTAAAGTTTCTTATAGGTACCGAAAACATAACGATTTTCTTCTTAAATATTGAAACTTTAAGTACGACTATATATTGGATGGACTCCCTTCTAATGGATTTAAATGATTTATTTAGACTATTTTACTAATATATTCAACTTTGGTTACTTTTTGGTGAGCTAATTTTGTCTAAAGTTTCTCCAAATTCTAATAGGTACCGAAAACAGGACGATTTTCTTCTTAAAGATTGAAACTTTAAGTACGACTATATATTGGATGGACTCCCTTCTAATGGATTTAAAAGATTTATTTAGACTATTATACTAATATATTCAACTTTGGTTACTTCTTGGTGAGCCAATTTTGTCTAAAGTTTCTCCAAATTCTCATAGGTACCAAACTAGGGTGATTTTCTTCCCAAAGATTGAAAACTTTAATTACGACTATATATTGGATGGATTCCATTATAAAGGATTTTAAAGTTATATTTAGACTATTATACTAATATATTCAACTTTGGTTAGTTCTTGCTGAGCCAATTTTGCATAAAGTTTCTCCAAATTCCCATAGGTACCAAAATAGGACTATTTTCTTCCCAAAGTTTGAAAACTTTAATTACGACTATATGTTGGATGGACTCCCTTCTAATGGATTTAAAAGATTTATTTAGACTATTATACTAATATATTCAACTTTGGTTACTTCTTGGTGAGCCAACTTTGTCTAAAGTTTCTCATGGATACCGAAAACAGAACGATTTTCTTCTTAAATATTGAAACTTTAAGTACGACTATATATTGGATAGACTCCCTTCTAATGGATTTAAAAGATTTATTTAGACTATTATACTAATATGTTCAACTTTGGTTACTTCTTGGTGAGCCAATTTTGTCTAAAGTTTCTCCAAATTCTCATAGGTAGCAAAATCAGGATGATTTTCTTCTTAAAGATTGAAACTTTAAGTACGACTATATATTGGATGGACTCCCTTCTAATGGATTTAAAAGATTTATTTAGACTATTATACTAATATATTCAACTTTAATTACGACTATATATTGGATGGATTCCATTATAAAGGATTTTAAAGTTATATTTAGACTATTATACTAATATATTCAACTTTGGTTACTTCTTGGTGAGCCAATTTTGTCTAAAGTTTCTCCAAATTCTAATAGGTACCAAACTAGGGTGATTTTCTTCCCAAAGATTGAAAACTTTAATTACGACTATATATTGGATGGATTCCATTATAAAGGATTTTAAAGTTATATTTAGACTATTATACTAATATATTCAACTTTGGTTACTTCTTGGTGAGCCAATTTTGTCTAAAGTTTCTCCAAATTCTAATAGGTACCAAACTAGGGTGATTTTCTTCCCAAAGATTGAAAACTTTAATTACGACTATATATTGGATGGATTCCATTATAAAGGATTTTAAAGTTATATTTAGACTATTATACTAATATATTCAACTTTGGTTACTTCTTGGTGAGCCAATTTTGTCTAAAGTTTCTCCAAATTCTCATAGGTACCAAACTAGGGTGATTTTCTTCCCAAAGTTTGAAAACTTTAATTACGACTATATGTTGGATGGACTCCCTTCTAATGGATTTAAAAGATTTATTTAGACTATTATACTAATATATTCAACTTTGGTTACTTCTTGGTGAGCCAACTTTGTCTAAAGTTTCTCATGGATACCGAAAACAGAACGATTTTCTTCTTAAATATTGAAACTTTAAGTACGACTATATATTGGATAGACTCCCTTCTAATGGATTTAAAAGATTTATTTAGACTATTATACTAATATGTTCAACTTTGGTTACTTCTTGGTGAGCCAATTTTGTCTAAAGTTTCTCCAAATTCTTATAGGTAGCAAAATCAGGATGATTTTCTTCTTAAAGATTGAAACTTTAAGTACGACTATATATTGGATGGACTCCCTTCTAATGGATTTAAAAGATTTATTTAGACTATTATACTAATATATTCAACTTTAATTACGACTATATATTGGATGGATTCCATTATAAAGGATTTTAAAGTTATATTTAGACTATTATACTAATATATTCAACTTTGGTTACTTCTTGGTGAGCCAATTTTGTCTAAAGTTTCTCCAAATTCTAATAGGTACCAAACTAGGGTGATTTTCTTCCCAAAGATTGAAAACTTTAATTACGACTATATATTGGATGGATTCCATTATAAAGGATTTTAAAGTTATATTTAGACTATTATACTAATATATTCAACTTTGGTTACTTCTTGGTGAGCCAATTTTGTCTAAAGTTTCTCCAAATTCTAATAGGTACCAAACTAGGGTGATTTTCTTCCCAAAGATTGAAAACTTTAATTACGACTATATATTGGATGGATTCCATTATAAAGGATTTTAAAGTTATATTTAGACTATTATACTAATATATTCAACTTTGGTTACTTCTTGGTGAGCCAATTTTGTCTAAAGTTTCTCCAAATTCTCATAGGTACCAAACTAGGGTGATTTTCTTCCCAAAGTTTGAAAACTTTAATTACGACTATATGTTGGATGGACTCCCTTCTAATGGATTTAAAAGATTTATTTAGACTATTATACTAATATATTCAACTTTGGTTACTTCTTGGTGAGCCAACTTTGTCTAAAGTTTCTCATAGGTACCGAAAACAGAACGATTTTCTTCTTAAATATTGAAACTTTAAGTACGACTATATATTGGATGGACTCCCTTCTAATGGATTTAAATGATTTATTTAGACTATTTTACTAATATATTCAACTTTGGTTACTTTTTGGTGAGCTAATTTTGTCTAAAGTTTCTCCAAATTCTAATAGGTACCGAAAACAGGACGATTTTCTTCTTAAAGATTGAAACTTTAAGTACGACTATATATTGGATGGACTCCCTTCTAATGGATTTAAAAGATTTATTTCGACTATTGTACTAATATATTCAACTTTGGTTACTTCTTGGTGAGCCAATTTTGTCTAAAGTTTCTCCAAATTCTCATAGGTACCAAACTAGGGTGATTTTCTTCCCAAAGATTGAAAACTTTAATTACGACTATATATTGGATGGATTCCATTATAAAGGATTTTAAAGTTATATTTAGACTATTATACTAATATATTCAACTTTGGTTAGTTCTTGCTGAGCCAATTTTGCATAAAGTTTCTCCAAATTCCCATAGGTACCAAAATAGGACTATTTTCTTCCCAAAGTTTGAAAACTTTAATTACGACTATATGTTGGATGGACTCCCTTCTAATGGATTTAAAAGATTTATTTAGACTATTATACTAATATATTCAACTTTGGTTACTTCTTGGTGAGCCAACTTTGTCTAAAGTTTCTCATGGATACCGAAAACAGAACGATTTTCTTCTTAAATATTGAAACTTTAAGTACGACTATATATTGGATAGACTCCCTTCTAATGGATTTAAAAGATTTATTTAGACTATTATACTAATATATTCAACTTTGGTTACTTCTTGGTGAGCCAATTTTGTCTAAAGTTTCTCCAAATTCTCATAGGTACCAAACTAGGGTGATTTTCTTCCCAAAGATTGAAAACTTTAATTACGACTATATATTGGATGGATTCTATTATAAAGGATTTTAAAGTTATATTTAGACTATTATACTAATATATTCAACTTTGGTTAGTTCTTGCTGAGCCAATTTTGCATAAAGTTTCTCCAAATTCCCATAGGTACCAAAATAGGACTATTTTCTTCCCAAAGTTTGAAAACTTTAATTACGACTATATGTTGGATGGACTCCCTTCTAATGGATTTAAAAGATTTATTTAGACTATTATACTAATATATTCAACTTTGGTTACTTCTTGGTGAGCCAACTTTGTCTAAAGTTTCTCATGGATACCGAAAACAAAACGATTTTCTTCTTAAATATTGAAACTTTAAGTACGACTATATATTGGATAGACTCCCTTCTAATGGATTTAAAATATTTATTTAGACTATTATACTAATATATTCAACTTTGGTTACTTCTTGGTGAGCCAATTTTGTCTAAAGTTTCTCCAAATTCTCATAGGTAGCAAAATCAGGATGATTTTCTTCTTAAAGATTGAAACTTTAAGTACGACTATATATTGGATGGACTCCCTTCTAATGGATTTAAAAGATTTATTTAGACTATTATACTAATATATTCAACTTTAATTACGACTATATATTGGATGGATTCCATTATAAAGGATTTTAAAGTTATATTTAGACTATTATACTAATATATTCAACTTTGGTTACTTCTTGGTGAGCCAATTTTGTCTAAAGTTTCTCCAAATTCTAATAGGTACCAAACTAGGGTGATTTTCTTCCCAAAGATTGAAAACTTTAATTACGACTATATATTGGATGGATTCCATTATAAAGGATTTTAAAGTTATATTTAGACTATTATACTAATATATTCAACTTTGGTTAGTTCTTGCTGAGCCAATTTTGCATAAAGTTTCTCCAAATTCCCATAGGTACCAAAATAGGACTATTTTCTTCCCAAAGTTTGAAAACTTTAATTACGACTATATGTTGGATGGACTCCCTTCTAATGGATTTAAAAGATTTATTTAGACTATTATACTAATATATTCAACTTTGGTTACTTCTTGGTGAGCCAACTTTGTCTAAAGTTTCTCATGGATACCGAAAACAGAACGATTTTCTTCTTAAATATTGAAACTTTAAGTACGACTATATATTGGATAGACTCCCTTCTAATGGATTTAAAAGATTTATTTAGACTATTATACTAATATGTTCAACTTTGGTTACTTCTTGGTGAGCCAATTTTGTCTAAAGTTTCTCCAAATTCTCATAGGTAGCAAAATCAGGATGATTTTCTTCTTAAAGATTGAAACTTTAAGTACGACTATATATTGGATGGACTCCCTTCTAATGGATTTAAAAGATTTATTTAGACTATTATACTAATATATTCAACTTTAATTACGACTATATATTGGATGGATTCCATTATAAAGGATTTTAAAGTTATATTTAGACTATTATACTAATATATTCAACTTTGGTTACTTCTTGGTGAGCCAATTTTGTCTAAAGTTTCTCCAAATTCTAATAGCTACCAAACTAGGGTGATTTTCTTCCCAAAGATTGAAAACTTTAATTACGACTATATATTGGATGGATTCCATTATAAAGGATTTTAAAGTTATATTTAGACTATTATACTAATATATTCAACTTTGGTTACTTCTTGGTGAGCCAATTTTGTCTAAAGTTTCTCCAAATTCTAATAGGTACCAAACTAGGGTGATTTTCTTCCCAAAGATTGAAAACTTTAATTACGACTATATATTGGATGGATTCCATTATAAAGGATTTTAAAGTTATATTTAGACTATTATACTAATATATTCAACTTTGGTTACTTCTTGGTGAGCCAATTTTGTCTAAAGTTTCTCCAAATTCTCATAGGTACCAAACTAGGGTGATTTTCTTCCCAAAGTTTGAAAACTTTAATTACGACTATATGTTGGATGAACTCCCTTCTAATGGATTTAAAAGATTTATTTAGACTATTATACTAATATATTTAACTTTGGTTACTTCTTGGTGAGCCAACTTTGTCTAAAGTTTCTCATAGGTACCGAAAACAGAACGATTTTCTTCTTAAATATTGAAACTTTAAGTACGACTATATATTGGATGGACTCCCTTCTAATGGATTTAAATGATTTATTTAGACTATTTTACTAATATATTCAACTTTGGTTACTTCTTGGTGAGCCAATTTTGTCTAAAGTTTCTCCAAATTCTCATAGGTAGCAAAATCAGGATGATTTTCTTCTTAAAGATTGAAACTTTAAGTACGACTATATATTGGATGGACTCCCTTCTAATGGATTTAAAAGATTTATTTAGACTATTATACTAATATATTCAACTTTAATTACGACTATATATTGGATGGATTCCATTATAAAGGATTTTAAAGTTATATTTAGACTATTATACTAATATATTCAACTTTGGTTACTTCTTGGTGAGCCAATTTTGTCTAAAGTTTCTCCAAATTCTAATAGGTACCAAACTAGGGTGATTTTCTTCCCAAAGATTGAAAACTTTAATTACGACTATATATTGGATGGATTCCATTATAAAGGATTTTAAAGTTATATTTAGACTATTATACTAATATATTCAACTTTGGTTAGTTCTTGCTGAGCCAATTTTGCATAAAGTTTCTCCAAATTCCCATAGGTACCAAAATAGGACTATTTTCTTCCCAAAGTTTGAAAACTTTAATTACGACTATATGTTGGATGGACTCCCTTCTAATGGATTTAAAAGATTTATTTAGACTATTATACTAATATATTCAACTTTGGTTACTTCTTGGTGAGCCAACTTTGTCTAAAGTTTCTCATGGATACCGAAAACAGAACGATTTTCTTCTTAAATATTGAAACTTTAAGTACGACTATATATTGGATAGACTCCCTTCTAATGGATTTAAAAGATTTATTTAGACTATTATACTAATATGTTCAACTTTGGTTACTTCTTGGTGAGCCAATTTTGTCTAAAGTTTCTCCAAATTCTCATAGGTAGCAAAATCAGGATGATTTTCTTCTTAAAGATTGAAACTTTAAGTACGACTATATATTGGATGGACTCCCTTCTAATGGATTTAAAAGATTTATTTAGACTATTATACTAATATATTCAACTTTAATTACGACTATATATTGGATGGATTCCATTATAAAGGATTTTAAAGTTATATTTAGACTATTATACTAATATATTCAACTTTGGTTACTTCTTGGTGAGCCAATTTTGTCTAAAGTTTCTCCAAATTCTAATAGCTACCAAACTAGGGTGATTTTCTTCCCAAAGATTGAAAACTTTAATTACGACTATATATTGGATGGATTCCATTATAAAGGATTTTAAAGTTATATTTAGACTATTATACTAATATATTCAACTTTGGTTACTTCTTGGTGAGCCAATTTTGTCTAAAGTTTCTCCAAATTCTAATAGGTACCAAACTAGGGTGATTTTCTTCCCAAAGATTGAAAACTTTAATTACGACTATATATTGGATGGATTCCATTATAAAGGATTTTAAAGTTATATTTAGACTATTATACTAATATATTCAACTTTGGTTACTTCTTGGTGAGCCAATTTTGTCTAAAGTTTCTCCAAATTCTCATAGGTACCAAACTAGGGTGATTTTCTTCCCAAAGTTTGAAAACTTTAATTACGACTATATGTTGGATGAACTCCCTTCTAATGGATTTAAAAGATTTATTTAGACTATTATACTAATATATTTAACTTTGGTTACTTCTTGGTGAGCCAACTTTGTCTAAAGTTTCTCATAGGTACCGAAAACAGAACGATTTTCTTCTTAAATATTGAAACTTTAAGTACGACTATATATTGGATGGACTCCCTTCTAATGGATTTAAATGATTTATTTAGACTATTTTACTAATATATTCAACTTTGGTTACTTTTTGGTGAGCTAATTTTGTCTAAAGTTTCTCCAAATTCTAATAGGTACCGAAAACAGGACGATTTTCTTCTTAAAGATTGAAACTTTAAGTACGACTATATATTGGATGGACTCCCTTCTAATGGATTTAAAAGATTTATTTCGACTATTATACTAATATATTCAACTTTGGTTACTTCTTGGTGAGCCAATTTTGTCTAAAGTTTTTCCAAATTCTCATAGGTACCAAACTAGGGTGATTTTCTTCCCAAAGATTGAAAACTTTAATTACGACTATATATTGGATGGATTCCATTATAAAGGATTTTAAAGTTATATTTAGACTATTATACTAATATATTCAACTTTGGTTAGTTCTTGCTGAGCCAATTTTGCATAAAGTTTCTCCAAATTCCCATAGGTACCAAAATAGGACTATTTTCTTCCCAAAGTTTGAAAACTTTAATTACGACTATATGTTGGATGGACTCCCTTCTAATGGATTTAAAAGATTTATTTAGACTATTATACTAATATATTCAACTTTGGTTACTTCTTGGTGAGCCAACTTTGTCTAAAGTTTCTCATGGATACCGAAAACAGAACGATTTTCTTCTTAAATATTGAAACTTTAAGTACGACTATATATTGGATAGACTCCCTTCTAATGGATTTAAAAGATTTATTTAGACTATTATACTAATATATTCAACTTTGGTTACTTCTTGGTGAGCCAATTTTGTCTAAAGTTTCTCCAAATTCTCATAGGTAGCAAAATCAGGATGATTTTCTTCTTAAAGATTGAAACTTTAAGTACGACTATATATTGGATGGACTCCCTTCTAATGGATTTAAAAGATTTATTTAGACTATTATACTAATATATTCAACTTTAATTACGACTATATATTGGATGGATTCCATTATAAAGGATTTTAAAGTTATATTTAGACTATTATACTAATATATTCAACTTTGGTTACTTCTTGGTGAGCCAATTTTGTCTAAAGTTTCTCCAAATTCTAATAGGTACCAAACTAGGGTGATTTTCTTCCCAAAGATTGAAAACTTTAATTACGACTATATATTGGATGGATTCCATTATAAAGGATTTTAAAGTTATATTTAGACTATTATACTAATATATTCAACTTTGGTTACTTCTTGGTGAGCCAATTTTGTCTAAAGTTTCTCCAAATTCTCATAGGTACCAAACTAGGGTGATTTTCTTCCCAAAGTTTGAAAACTTTAATTACGACTATATGTTGGATGGACTCCCTTCTAATGGATTTAAAAGATTTATTTAGACTATTATACTAATATATTCAACTTTGGTTACTTCTTGGTGAGCCAACTTTGTCTAAAGTTTCTCATAGGTACCGAAAACAGAACGATTTTCTTCTTAAATATTGAAACTTTAAGTACGACTATATATTGGATGGACTCCCTTCTAATGGATTTAAAAGATTTATTTAGACTATTATACTAATATATTCAACTTTAATTACGACTATATATTGGATGGATTCCATTATAAAGGATTTTAAAGTTATATTTAGACTATTATACTAATATATTCAACTTTGGTTACTTCTTGGTGAGCCAATTTTGTCTAAAGTTTCTCCAAATTCTAATAGGTACCAAACTAGGGTGATTTTCTTCCCAAAGATTGAAAACTTTAATTAAGACTATATATTGGATGGATTCCATTATAAAGGATTTTAAAGTTATATTTAGACTATTATACTAATATATTCAACTTTGGTTACTTCTTGGTGAGCCAATTTTGTCTAAAGTTTCTCCAAATTCTAATAGGTACCAAACTAGGGTGATTTTCTTCCCAAAGATTGAAAACTTTAATTACGACTATATATTGGATGGATTCCATTATAAAGGATTTTAAAGTTATATTTAGACTATTATACTAATATATTCAACTTTGGTTACTTCTTGGTGAGCCAATTTTGTCTAAAGTTTCTCCAAATTCTAATAGGTACCAAACTAGGGTGATTTTCTTCCCAAAGATTGAAAACTTTAATTACGACTATATATTGGATGGATTCCATTATAAAGGATTTTAAAGTTATATTTAGACTATTATACTAATATATTCAACTTTGGTTACTTCTTGGTGAGCCAATTTTGTCTAAAGTTTCTCCAAATTCTCATAGGTACCAAACTAGGGTGATTTTCTTCCCAAAGTTTGAAAACTTTAATTACGACTATATGTTGGATGGACTCCCTTCTAATGGATTTAAAAGATTTATTTAGACTATTATACTAATATATTCAACTTTGGTTACTTCTTGGTGAGCCAACTTTGTCTAAAGTTTCTCATAGGTACCGAAAACAGAACGATTTTCTTCTTAAATATTGAAACTTTAAGTACGACTATATATTGGATGGACTCCCTTCTAATGGATTTAAATGATTTATTTAGACTATTTTACTAATATATTCAACTTTGGTTACTTTTTGGTGAGCTAATTTTGTCTAAAGTTTCTCCAAATTCTAATAGGTACCGAAAACAGGACGATTTTCTTCTTAAAGATTGAAACTTTAAGTATGACTATATATTGGATGGACTCCCTTCTAATGGATTTAAAAGATTTATTTAGACTATTATACTAATATATTCAACTTTGGTTACTTCTTGGTGAGCCAATTTTGTCTAAAGTTTCTCCAAATTCTCATAGGTACCAAACTAGGGTGATTTTCTTCCCAAAGATTGAAAACTTTAATTACGACTATATATTGGATGGATTCCATTATAAAGGATTTTAAAGTTATATTTAGACTATTATACTAATATATTCAACTTTGGTTAGTTCTTGCTGAGCCTATTTTGCATAAAGTTTCTCCAAATTCCCATAGGTACCAAAATAGGACTATTTTCTTCCCAAAGTTTGAAAACTTTAATTACGACTATATGTTGGATGGACTCCCTTCTAATGGATTTAAAAGATTTATTTAGACTATTATACTAATATATTCAACTTTGGTTACTTCTTGGTGAGCCAACTTTGTCTAAAGTTTCTCATGGATACCGAAAACAGAACGATTTTCTTCTTAAATATTGAAACTTTAAGTACGACTATATATTGGATAGACTCCCTTCTAATGGATTTAAAAGATTTATTTAGACTATTATACTAATATATTCAACTTTGGTTACTTCTTGGTGAGCCAATTTTGTCTAAAGTTTCTCCAAATTCTCATAGGTAGCAAAATCAGGATGATTTTCTTCTTAAAGATTGAAACTTTAAGTACGACTATATATTGGATGGACTCCCTTCTAATGGATTTAAAAGATTTATTTAGACTATTATACTAATATATTCAACTTTAATTACGACTATATATTGGATGGATTCCATTATAAAGGATTTTAAAGTTATATTTAGACTATTATACTAATATATTCAACTTTGGTTACTTCTTGGTGAGCCAATTTTGTCTAAAGTTTCTCCAAATTCTAATAGGTACCAAACTAGGGTGATTTTCTTCCCAAAGATTGAAAACTTTAATTACGACTATATATTGGATGGATTCCATTATAAAGGATTTTAAAGTTATATTTAGACTATTATACTAATATATTCAACTTTGGTTACTTCTTGGTGAGCCAATTTTGTCTAAAGTTTCTCCAAATTCTAATAGGTACCAAACTAGGGTGATTTTCTTCCCAAAGATTGAAAACTTTAATTACGACTATATATTGGATGGATTCCATTATAAAGGATTTTAAAGTTATATTTAGACTATTATACTAATATATTCAACTTTGGTTACTTCTTGGTGAGCCAATTTTGTCTAAAGTTTCTCCAAATTCTCATAGGTACCAAACTAGGGTGATTTTCTTCCCAAAGTTTGAAAACTTTAATTACGACTATATGTTGGATGGACTCCCTTCTAATGGATTTAAAAGATTTATTTAGACAATTATACTAATATATTCAACTTTGGTTACTTCTTGGTGAGCCAACTTTGTCTAAAGTTTCTCATAGGTACCGAAAACAGAACGATTTTCTTCTTAAATATTGAAACTTTAAGTACGACTATATATTGGATGGACTCCCTTCTAATGGATTTAAATGATTTATTTAGACTATTTTACTAATATATTCAACTTTGGTTACTTTTTGGTGAGCTAATTTTGTCTAAAGTTTCTCCAAATTCTAATAGGTACCGAAAACAGGACGATTTTCTTCTTAAAGATTGAAACTTTAAGTACGACTATATATTGGATGGACTCCCTTCTAATGGATTTAAAAGATTTATTTAGACTATTATACTAATATATTCAACTTTGGTTACTTCTTGGTGAGCCAATTTTGTCTAAAGTTTCTCCAAATTCTCATAGGTACCAAACTAGGGTGATTTTCTTCCCAAAGATTGAAAACTTTAATTACGACTATATATTGGATGGATTCCATTATAAAGGATTTTAAAGTTATATTTAGACTATTATACTAATATATTCAACTTTGGTTACTTCTTGGTGAGCCAATTTTGTCTAAAGTTTCTCCAAATTCTAATAGGTACCAAACTAGGGTGATTTTCTTCCCAAAGATTGAAAACTTTAATTACGACTATATATTGGATGGATTCCATTATAAAGGATTTAAAAGTTATATTTAGACTATTATACTAATATATTCAACTTTGGTTACTTCTTGGTGAGCCAATTTTGTCTAAAGTTTCTCCAAATTCTCATAGGTACCAAACTAGGGTGATTTTCTTCCCAAAGATTGAAAACTTTAATTACGACTATATATTGGATGGATTCCATTATAAAGGATTTTAAAGTTATATTTAGACTATTATACTAATATATTCAACTTTGGTTACTTCTTGGTGAGCCAATTTTGTCTAAAGTTTCTCCAAATTCTAATAGGTACCGAAAACAGGACGATTTTCTTCTTAAAGATTGAAACTTTAAGTACGACTATATATTGGATGGACTCCCTTCTAATGGATTTAAAAGATTTATTTAGACTATTATACTAATATATTCAACTTTGGTTACTTCTTGGTGAGCCAATTTTGTCTAAAGTTTCTCCAAATTCTCATAGGTAGCAAAATCAGGATGATTATCTTCTTAAAGATTGAAACTTTAAGTACGACTATATATTGGATGGACTCCCTTCTAATGGATTTAAAAGATTTATTTAGACTATTATACTAATATATTCAACTTTGGTTACTTCTTGGTGAGCCAATTTTGTCTAAAGTTTCTCCAAATTCTCATAGGTAGCAAAATCAGGACGATTTTCTTCTTAAAGATTGAAACTTTAAGTACGACTATATATTGGATGGACTCCCTTCTAAAGGATTTAAAAGCTTTAATTAGACCATTATAGTAATATATTCAACTTTGGTTACTTCTTGGTGAGCCAATTTACATAAAGTTTCTCCAAATTCCCATAGGTACCAAAATAGGACTATTTTCTTCCCAAAGTTTGAAAACTTTAATTACGACTATATGTTGGATGGACTCCCTTCTAATGGATTTAAAAGATTTATTTAGACTATTATACTAATATATTCAACTTTGGTTACTTCTTGGTGAGCCAACTTTGTCTAAAGTTTCTCATGGATACCGAAAACATAACGATTTTCTTCTTAAATATTGAAACTTTAAGTACGACTATATATTGGATGGACTCCCTTCTAATGGATTTAAATGATTTATTTAGACTATTTTACTAATATATTCAACTTTGGTTACTTTTTGGTGAGCTAATTTTGTCTAAAGTTTCTCCAAATTCTAATAGGTACCGAAAACAGGACGATTTTCTTCTTAAAGATTGAAACTTTAAGTACGACTATATATTATATGGACTCCCTTCTAATGGATTTAAAAGATTTATTTAGACTATTATACTAATATATTCAACTTTGGTTACTTCTTGGTGAGCCAATTTTGTCTAAAGTTTCTCCAAATTCTCATAGGTAGCAAAATCAGGACGATTTTCTTCTTAAAGATTGAAACTTTAAGTACGACTATATATTGGATGGACTCCCTACTAATGGATTTAAATGATTTATTTAGACTATTTTACTAATATATTCAACTTTGGTTACTTTTTGGTGAGCTAATTTTGTCTAAAGTTTCTCCAAATTCTAATAGGTACCGAAATCAGGACGATTTTCTTCTTAAAGATTGAAACTTTAAGTACGACTATATATTGGATGGACTCCCTTCTAAAGGATTTAAAAGCTTTAATTAGACCATTATAGTAATATATTCAACTTTGGTTACTTCTTGGTGAGCCAATTTACATAAAGTTTCTCCAAATTCCCATAGGTACCAAAATAGGACTATTTTCTTCCCAAAGTTTGAAAAGTTTAATTACGACTATATGTTGGATGGACTCCCTTCTAATGGATTTAAAAGATTTATTTAGACTATTATACTAATATATTCAACTTTGGTTACTTCTTGGTGAGCCAATTTTGTCTAAAGTTTCTCCAATTTCTCATAGGTAGCAAAATCAGGACGATTTTCTTCTTAAAGATTGAAACTTTAAGTACGACTATATATTGGATGGACTCCCTTCTAAAGGATTTAAAAGCTTTAATTAGACCATTATAGTAATATATTCAACTTTGGTTACTTCTTGGTGAGCCAATTTACATAAAGTTTCTCCAAATTCCCATAGGTACCAAATTAGGACTATATTCTTCCCAAAGTTTGTAAAGTTTAATTACGACTATATGTTGGATGGACTCCCTTCTAAAGGATTTAAACGATTTATTTAGACTATTATACTAATATATTCAACTTTGGTTACTTCTTGGTGAGCCAATTTTGTCTAAAGTTTCTCCTAATTCTCATAGGTACCAAAAACAGGACGATTTTCTTCTTAAAGATTGAAACTTTAAGTACGACTATATATTGGATGGACTCCCTTATAAAGGATTTAAAAGCTTGAATTAGACTATTATAGTAATATATTCAACTTTGGTTACTTCTTGGTGAGCCAATTTTGCCTGAAGTTTCTCCAAATTCCCATAGGTACCAAAATAGGACTATTTTCTTCCCAAAGTTTGAAAACTTTAATTACGACTTTATATTGGATGGATTCCATTATAAAGGATTTTAAAGTTATATTTAGACTATTATACTAATATATTCAACTTTGGTTAGTTCTTGCTGAGCCAATTTTGCATAAAGTTTCTCCAAATTCCCGTAGGTACCAAAATAGGACTATTTTCTTCCCAAAGTTTGAAAACTTTAATTACGACTATATGTTGGATGGACTCCCTTCTAATGGATTTAAAAGATTTATTTAGACTATTATACTAATATATTCAACTTTGGTTACTTCTTGGTGAGCCAATTTTGTCTAAAGTTTCTCCTAATTCTCATAGGTACCAAAAACAGGACGATTTTCTTCTTAAAGATTGAAACTTTAAGTACGACTATATATTGGATGGACTCCCTTATAAAGGATTTAAAAGCTTGAATTAGACTATTATAGTAATATATTCAACTTTGGTTACTTCTTGGTGAGCCAATTTTGCCTGAAGTTTCTCCAAATTCCCATAGGTACCAAAATAGGACTATTTTCTTCCCAAAGTTTGAAAAGTTTAATTACGACTATATGTTGGATGGACTCCCTTCTAATGGATTTAAAAGATTTATTTAGACTATTATACTAATATATTCAACTTTGGTTACTTCTTGGTGAGCCAATTTTGTCTAAAGTTTCTCCAATTTCTCATAGGTAGCAAAATCAGGACGATTTTCTTCTTAAAGATTGAAACTTTAAGTACGACTATATATTGGATGGACTCCCTTCTAAAGGATTTAAAAGCTTTAATTAGACCATTATAGTAATATATTCAACTTTGGTTACTTCTTGGTGAGCCAATTTACATAAAGTTTCTCCAAATTCCCATAGGTACCAAATTAGGACTATATTCTTCCCAAAGTTTGTAAAGTTTAATTACGACTATATGTTGGATGGACTCCCTTCCAAAGGATTTAAACGATTTATTTAGACTATTATACTAATATATTCAACTTTGGTTACTTCTTGGTGAGCCAATTTTGTCTAAAGTTTCTCCAATTTCTCATAGGTAGCAAAATCAGGACGATTTTCTTCTTAAAGATTGAAACTTTAAGTACGACTATATATTGGATGGACTCCCTTCTAAAGGATTTAAAAGCTTTAATTAGACCATTATAGTAATATATTCAACTTTGGTTACTTCTTGGTGAGCCAATTTACATAAAGTTTCTCCAAATTCCCATAGGTACCAAATTAGGACTATATTCTTCCCAAAGTTTGTAAAGTTTAATTACGACTATATGTTGGATGGACTCCCTTCTAAAGGATTTAAACGATTTATTTAGACTATTATACTAATATATTCAACTTTGGTTAGTTCTTGCTGAGCCAATTTTGCATAAAGTTTCTCCAAATTCCCGTAGGTACCAAAATAGGACTATTTTCTTCCCAAAGTTTGAAAAGTTTAATTACGACTATATGTTGGATGGACTCCCTTCTAATGGATTTAAAAGATTTATTTAGACTATTATACTAATATATTCAACTTTGGTTACTTCTTGGTGAGCCAATTTTGTCTAAAGTTTCTCCAATTTCTCATAGGTAGCAAAATTGGGACGATTTTCTTCTTAAAGATTGAAACTTTAAGTACGACTATATATTGGATGGACTCCCTTCTAAAGGATTTAAAAGCTTTAATTAGACCATTATAGTAATATATTCAACTTTGGTTACTTCTTGGTGAGCCAATTTACATAAAGTTTCTCCAAATTCCCATAGGTACCAAATTAGGACTATATTCTTCCCAAAGTTTGTAAAGTTTAATTACGACTATATGTTGGATGGACTCCCTTCCAAAGGATTTAAACGATTTATTTAGACTATTATACTAATATATTCAACTTTGGTTACTTCTTGGTGAGCCAATTTTGTCTAAAGTTTCTCCAATTTCTCATAGGTAGCAAAATCAGGACGATTTTCTTCTTAAAGATTGAAACTTTAAGTACGACTATATATTGGATGGACTCCCTTCTAAAGGATTTAAAAGCTTTAATTAGACCATTATAGTAATATATTCAACTTTGGTTACTTCTTGGTGAGCCAATTTACATAAAGTTTCTCCAAATTCCCATAGGTACCAAATTAGGACTATATTCTTCCCAAAGTTTGTAAAGTTTAATTACGACTATATGTTGGATGGACTCCCTTCTAAAGGATTTAAACGATTTATTTAGACTATTATACTAATATATTCAACTTTGGTTAGTTCTTGCTGAGCCAATTTTGCATAAAGTTTCTCCAAATTCCCGTAGGTACCAAAATAGGACTATTTTCTTCCCAAAGTTTGAAAAGTTTAATTACGACTATATGTTGGATGGACTCCCTTCTAATGGATTTAAAAGATTTATTTAGACTATTATACTAATATATTCAACTTTGGTTACTTCTTGGTGAGCCAATTTTGTCTAAAGTTTCTCCAATTTCTCATAGGTAGCAAAATCAGGACGATTTTCTTCTTAAAGATTGAAACTTTAAGTACGACTATATATTGGATGGACTCCCTTCTAAAGGATTTAAAAGCTTTAATTAGACCATTATAGTAATATATTCAACTTTGGTTACTTCTTGGTGAGCCAATTTTGCCTGAAGTTTCTCCAAATTCCCATAGGTACCAAAATAGGACTATTTTCTTCCCAAAGTTTGAAAAGTTTAATTACGACTATATGTTGGATGGACTCCCTTCTAATGGATTTAAAAGATTTATTTAGACTATTATACTAATATATTCAACTTTGGTTACTTCTTGGTGAGCCAATTTTGTCTAAAGTTTCTCCAATTTCTCATAGGTAGCAAAATCAGGACGATTTTCTTCTTAAAGATTGAAACTTTAAGTACGACTATATATTGGATGGACTCCCTTCTAAAGGATTTAAAAGCTTTAATTAGACCATTATAGTAATATATTCAACTTTGGTTACTTCTTGGTGAGCCAATTTACATAAAGTTTCTCCAAATTCCCATAGGTACCAAATTAGGACTATATTCTTCCCAAAGTTTGTAAAGTTTAATTACGACTATATGTTGGATGGACTCCCTTCCAAAGGATTTAAACGATTTATTTAGACTATTATACTAATATATTCAACTTTGGTTACTTCTTGGTGAGCCAATTTTGTCTAAAGTTTCTCCAATTTCTCATAGGTAGCAAAATCAGGACGATTTTCTTCTTAAAGATTGAAACTTTAAGTACGACTATATATTGGATGGACTCCCTTCTAAAGGATTTAAAAGCTTTAATTAGACCATTATAGTAATATATTCAACTTTGGTTACTTCTTGGTGAGCCAATTTACATAAAGTTTCTCCAAATTCCCATAGGTACCAAATTAGGACTATATTCTTCCCAAAGTTTGTAAAGTTTAATTACGACTATATGTTGGATGGACTCCCTTCTAAAGGATTTAAACGATTTATTTAGACTATTATACTAATATATTCAACTTTGGTTAGTTCTTGCTGAGCCAATTTTGCATAAAGTTTCTCCAAATTCCCGTAGGTACCAAAATAGGACTATTTTCTTCCCAAAGTTTGAAAAGTTTAATTACGACTATATGTTGGATGGACTCCCTTCTAATGGATTTAAAAGATTTATTTAGACTATTATACAAATATATTCAACTTTGGTTACTTCTTGGTGAGCCAATTTTGTCTAAAGTTTCTCCAATTTCTCATAGGTAGCAAAATCGGGACGATTTTCTTCTTAAAGATTGAAACTTTAAGTACGACTATATATTGGATGGACTCCCTTCTAAAGGATTTAAAAGCTTTAATTAGACCATTATAGTAATATATTCAACTTTGGTTACTTCTTGGTGAGCCAATTTACATAAAGTTTCTCCAAATTCCCATAGGTACCAAATTAGGACTATATTCTTCCCAAAGTTTGTAAAGTTTAATTACGACTATATGTTGGATGGACTCCCTTCCAAAGGATTTAAACGATTTATTTAGACTATTATACTAATATATTCAACTTTGGTTACTTCTTGGTGAGCCAATTTTGTCTAAAGTTTCTCCAATTTCTCATAGGTAGCAAAATCAGGACGATTTTCTTCTTAAAGATTGAAACTTTAAGTACGACTATATATTGGATGGACTCCCTTCTAAAGGATTTAAAAGCTTTAATTAGACCATTATAGTAATATATTCAACTTTGGTTACTTCTTGGTGAGCCAATTTACATAAAGTTTCTCCAAATTCCCATAGGTACCAAATTAGGACTATATTCTTCCCAAAGTTTGTAAAGTTTAATTACGACTATATGTTGGATGGACTCCCTTCTAAAGGATTTAAACGATTTATTTAGACTATTATACTAATATATTCAACTTTGGTTAGTTCTTGCTGAGCCAATTTTGCATAAAGTTTCTCCAAATTCCCGTAGGTACCAAAATAGGACTATTTTCTTCCCAAAGTTTGAAAAGTTTAATTATGACTATATGTTGGATGGACTCCCTTCTAATGGATTTAAAAGATTTATTTAGACTATTATACTAATATATTCAACTTTGGTTACTTCTTGGTGAGCCAATTTTGTCTAAAGTTTCTCCAATTTCTCATAGGTAGCAAAATCAGGACGATTTTCTTCTTAAAGATTGAAACTTTAAGTACGACTATATATTGGATGGACTCCCTTCTAAAGGATTTAAAAGCTTTAATTAGACCATTATAGTAATATATTCAACTTTGGTTACTTCTTGGTGAGCCAATTTACATAAAGTTTCTCCAAATTCCCATAGGTACCAAATTAGGACTATATTCTTCCCAAAGTTTGTAAAGTTTAATTACGACTATATGTTGGATGGACTCCCTTCCAAAGGATTTAAACGATTTATTTAGACTATTATACTAATATATTCAACTTTGGTTACTTCTTGGTGAGCCAATTTTGTCTAAAGTTTCTCCAATTTCTCATAGGTAGCAAAATCAGGACGATTTTCTTCTTAAAGATTGAAACTTTAAGTACGACTATATATTGGATGGACTCCCTTCTAAAGGATTTAAAAGCTTTAATTAGACCATTATAGTAATATATTCAACTTTGGTTACTTCTTGGTGAGCCAATTTACATAAAGTTTCTCCAAATTCCCATAGGTACCAAATTAGGACTATATTCTTCCCAAAGTTTGTAAAGTTTAATTACGACTATATGTTGGATGGACTCCCTTCTAAAGGATTTAAACGATTTATTTAGACTATTATACTAATATATTCAACTTAGGTTAGTTCTTGCTGAGCCAATTTTGCATAAAGTTTCTCCAAATTCCCGTAGGTACCAAAATAGGACTATTTTCTTCCCAAAGTTTGAAAAGTTTAATTACGACTATATGTTGGATGGACTCCCTTCTAATGGATTTAAAAGATTTATTTAGACTATTATACTAATATATTCAACTTTGGTTACTTCTTGGTGAGCCAATTTTGTCTAAAGTTTCTCCAATTTCTCATAGGTAGCAAAATCAGGACGATTTTCTTCTTAAAGATTGAAACTTTAAGTACGACTATATATTGGATGGACTCCCTTCTAAAGGATTTAAAAGCTTTAATTAGACCATTATAGTAATATATTCAACTTTGGTTACTTCTTGGTGAGCCAATTTACATAAAGTTTCTCCAAATTCCCATAGGTACCAAATTAGGACTATATTCTTCCCAAAGTTTGTAAAGTTTAATTACGACTATATGTTGGATGGACTCCCTTCCAAAGGATTTAAACGATTTATTTAGACTATTATACTAATATATTCAACTTTGGTTACTTCTTGGTGAGCCAATTTTGTCTAAAGTTTCTCCAATTTCTCATAGGTAGCAAAATCAGGACGATTTTCTTCTTAAAGATTGAAACTTTAAGTACGACTATATATTGGATGGACTCCCTTCTAATGGATTTAAATGATTTATTTAGACTATTATACTAATATATTCAACTTAGGTTAGTTCTTGCTGAGCCAATTTTGCATAAAGTTTCTCCAAATTCCCGTAGGTACCAAAATAGGACTATTTTCTTCCCAAAGTTTGAAAAGTTTAATTACGACTATATGTTGGATGGACTCCCTTCTAAAGGATTTAAACGATTTATTTAGACTATTATACTAATATATTCAACTTTGGTTAGTTCTTGCTGAGCCAATTTTGCATAAAGTTTCTCCAAATTCCCGTAGGTACCAAAATAGGACTATTTTCTTCCCAAAGTTTGAAAAGTTTAATTACGACTATATGTTGGATGGACTCCCTTCTAATGGATTTAAAAGATTTATTTAGACTATTATACTAATATATTCAACTTTGGTTACTTCTTGGTGAGCCAATTTTGTCTAAAGTTTCTCCAATTTCTCATAGGTAGCAAAATCAGGACGATTTTCTTCTTAAAGATTGAAACTTTAAGTACGACTATATATTGGATGGACTCCCTTCTAAAGGATTTAAAAGCTTTAATTAGACCATTATAGTAATATATTCAACTTTGGTTACTTCTTGGTGAGCCAATTTACATAAAGTTTCTCCAAATTCCCATAGGTACCAAATTAGGACTATATTCTTCCCAAAGTTTGTAAAGTTTAATTACGACTATATGTTGGATGGACTCCCTTCCAAAGGATTTAAACGATTTATTTAGACTATTATACTAATATATTCAACTTTGGTTACTTCTTGGTGAGCCAATTTTGTCTAAAGTTTCTCCAATTTCTCATAGGTAGCAAAATCAGGACGATTTTCTTCTTAAAGATTGAAACTTTAAGTACGACTATATATTGGATGGACTCCCTTCTAAAGGATTTAAAAGCTTTAATTAGACCATTATAGTAATATATTCAACTTTGGTTACTTCTTGGTGAGCCAATTTACATAAAGTTTCTCCAAATTCCCATAGGTACCAAATTAGGACTATATTCTTCCCAAAGTTTGTAAAGTTTAATTACGACTATATGTTGGATGGACTCCCTTCTAAAGGATTTAAACGATTTATTTAGACTATTATACTAATATATTCAACTTTGGTTACTTCTTGGTGAGCCAATTTTGTCTAAAGTTTCTCCTAATTCTCATAGGTACCAAAAACAGGACGATTTTCTTCTTAAAGATTGAAACTTTAAGTACGACTATATATTGGATGGACTCCCTTATAAAGGATATAAAAGCTTGAATTAGACTATTATAGTAATATATTCAACTTTGGTTACTTCTTGGTGAGCCAATTTTGCCTGAAGTTTCTCCAAATTCCCATAGGTACCAAAATAGGACTATTTTCTTCCCAAAGTTTGAAAACTTTAATTACGACTATATATTGGATGGATTCCATTATAAAGGATTTTAAAGTTATATTTAGACTATTATACTAATATATTCAACTTTGGTTAGTTCTTGCTGAGCCAATTTTGCATAAAGTTTCTCCAAATTCCCATAGGTACCAAAATAGGACTATTTTCTTCCCAAAGTTTGAAAACTTTAATTACGACTATATGTTGGATGGACTCCCTTATAATGGATTTAAAAGATTTATTTAGACTATTATACTAATATATTCAACTTTGGTTACTTCTTGGTGAGCCAACTTTGTCTAAAGTTTCTCATAGGTACCGAAAACAGAACGATTTTCTTCTTAAATATTGAAACTTTAAGTACGACTATATATTGGATGGACTCCCTTCTAATGGATTTAAATGATTTATTTAGACTATTTTACTAATATATTCAACTTTGGTTACTTTTTGGTGAGCTAATTTTGTCTAAAGTTTCTCCAAATTCTAATAGGTACCGAAAACAGGACGATTTTCTTCTTAAAGATTGAAACTTTAAGTACGACTATATATTGGATGGACTCCCTTCTAAAGGATTTAAAAGTTTTAATTAGACCATTATAGTAATATATTCAACTTTGGTTACTTCTTCGTGAGCCAATTTACATAAAGTTTCTCCAAATTCCCAAAGGTACCAAAATAGGACTATATTCTTCCCAAAGTTTGTAAAGTTTAATTACGACTATATGTTGGATGGACTCCCTTCTAAAGGATTTAAACGATTTATTTAGACTATTATACTAATATATTCAACTTTGGTTACTTCTTGGTGAGCCAACTTTGTCTAAAGTTTCTCATAGGTACCGAAAACAGAACGATTTTCTTCTTAAATATTGAAACTTTAAGTACGACTATATATTGGATGGACTCCCTTCTAATGGATTTAAATGATTTATTTAGACTATTATACTAATATATTCAACTTTGGTTACTTCTTGGTGAGCCAATTTTGTCTAAAGTTTCTCCAATTTCTCATAGGTAGCAAAATCAGGACGATTTTCTTCTTAAAGATTGAAACTTTAAGTACGACTATATATTGGATGGACTCCCTTCTAAAGGATTTAAAAGCTTTAATTAGACCATTATAGTAATATATTCAACTTTGGTTACTTCTTGGTGAGCCAATTTACATAAAGTTTCTCCAAATTCCCATAGGTACAAAATTAGGACTATATTCTTCCCAAAGTTTGTAAAGTTTAATTACGACTATATGTTGGATGGACTCCCTTCTAAAGGATTTATACGATTTATTTAGACTATTATACTAATATATTCAACTTTGGTTACTTCTTGGTGAGCCAATTTTGTCTAAAGTTTCTCCTAATTCTCATAGGTACCAAAAACAGGACGATTTTCTTCTTAAAGATTGAAACTTTAAGTACGACTATATATTGGATGGACTCCCTTATAAAGGATTTAAAAGCTTGAATTAGACTATTATAGTAATATATTCAACTTTGGTTACTTCTTGGTGAGCCAATTTTGCCTGAAGTTTCTCCAAATTCCCATAGGTACCAAAATAGGACTATTTTCTTCCCAAAGTTTGAAAACTTTAATTACGACTATATATTGGATGGATTCCATTATAAAGGATTTTAAAGTTATATTTAGACTATTATACTACTATATTCAACTTTGGTTAGTTCTTGCTGAGCCAATTTTGCATAAAGTTTCTCCAAATTCCCATAGGTACCAAAATAGGACTATTTTCTTCCCAAAGTTTGAAAACTTTAATTACGACTATATGTTGGATGGACTCCCTTATAATGGATTTAAAAGATTTATTTAGACTATTATACTAATATATTCAACTTTGGTTACTTCTTGGTGAGCCAACTTTGTCTAAAGTTTCTCATAGGTACCGAAAACAGAACGATTTTCTTCTTAAATATTGAAACTTTAAGTACGACTATATATTGGATGGACTCCCTTCTAATGGATTTAAATGATTTATTTAGACTATTTTACTAATATATTCAACTTTGGTTACTTTTTGGTGAGCTAATTTTGTCTAAAGTTTCTCCAAATTCTAATAGGTACCGAAAACAGGACGATTTTCTTCTTAAAGATTGAAACTTTAAGTACGACTATATATTGGATGGACTCCCTTCTAAAGGATTTAAAAGTTTTAATTAGACCATTATAGTAATATATTCAACTTTGGTTACTTCTTCGTGAGCCAATTTACATAAAGTTTCTCCAAATTCCCAAAGGTACCAAAATAGGACTATATTCTTCCCAAAGTTTGTAAAGTTTAATTACGACTATATGTTGGATGGACTCCCTTCTAAAGGATTTAAACGATTTATTTAGACTATTATACTAATATATTCAACTTTGGTTACTTCTTGGTGAGCCAACTTTGTCTAAAGTTTCTCATAGGTACCGAAAACAGAACGATTTTCTTCTTAAATATTGAAACTTTAAGTACGACTATATATTGGATGGACTCCCTTCTAATGGATTTAAATGATTTATTTAGACTATTATACTAATATATTCAACTTTGGTTACTTCTTGGTGAGCCAATTTTGTCTAAAGTTTCTCCAATTTCTCATAGGTAGCAAAATCAGGACGATTTTCTTCTTAAAGATTGAAACTTTAAGTACGACTATATATTGGATGGACTCCCTTCTAAAGGATTTAAAAGCTTTAATTAGACCATTATAGTAATATATTCAACTTTGGTTACTTCTTGGTGAGCCAATTTACATAAAGTTTCTCCAAATTCCCATAGGTACAAAATTAGGACTATATTCTTCCCAAAGTTTGTAAAGTTTAATTACGACTATATGTTGGATGGACTCCCTTCTAAAGGATTTAAACGATTTATTTAGACTATTATACTAATATATTCAACTTTGGTTACTTCTTGGTGAGCCAATTTTGTCTAAAGTTTCTCCTAATTCTCATAGGTACCAAAAACAGGACGATTTTCTTCTTAAAGATTGAAACTTTAAGTACGACTATATATTGGATGGACTCCCTTATAAAGGATTTAAAAGCTTGAATTAGACTATTATAGTAATATATTCAACTTTGGTTACTTCTTGGTGAGCCAATTTTGCCTGAAGTTTCTCCAAATTCCCATAGGTACCAAAATAGGACTATTTTCTTCCCAAAGTTTGAAAACTTTAATTACGACTATATATTGGATGGATTCCATTATAAAGGATTTTAAAGTTATATTTAGACTATTATACTACTATATTCAACTTTGGTTAGTTCTTGCTGAGCCAATTTTGCATAAAGTTTCTCCAAATTCCCATAGGTACCAAAATAGGACTATTTTCTTCCCAAAGTTTGAAAACTTTAATTACGACTATATGTTGGATGGACTCCCTTATAATGGATTTAAAAGATTTATTTAGACTATTATACTAATATATTCAACTTTGGTTACTTCTTGGTGAGCCAACTTTGTCTAAAGTTTCTCATAGGTACCGAAAACAGAACGATTTTCTTCTTAAATATTGAAACTTTAAGTACGACTATATATTGGATGGACTCCCTTCTAATGGATTTAAATGATTTATTTAGACTATTTTACTAATATATTCAACTTTGGTTACTTTTTGGTGAGTTAATTTTGTCTAAAGTTTCTCCAAATTCTAATAGGTACCGAAAACAGGACGATTTTCTTCTTAAAGATTGAAACTTTAAGTACGACTATATATTGGATGGACTCCCTTCTAAAGGATTTAAAAGTTTTAATTAGACCATTATAGTAATATATTCAACTTTGGTTACTTCTTCGTGAGCCAATTTACATAAAGTTTCTCCAAATTCCCAAAGGTACCAAAATAGGACTATATTCTTCCCAAAGTTTGAAAAGTTTAATTACGACTATATGTTGGATGGACTCCCTTCTAAAGGATTTAAACGATTTTTTTAGACTATTATACTAATATATTCAACTTTGGTAACTTCTTGGTGAGCCAATTTTGCCTGAAGTTTCTCCAAATTCCCATAGGTACCAAAATAGGACTATTTTCTTCCCAAAGTTTGAAAACTTTAAGTACGACTATATATTGGATGGACTCCCTTCTAATGGATTTAAAAGATTTATTTAGACTATTATACTAATATATTCAACTTTGGTTACTTCTTGGTGAGCCAATTTTGTCTAAAGTTTCTCCAAATTCTCATAGGTACCAAACTAGGGTGATTTTCTTCCCAAAGATTGAAAACTTTAATTACGACTATATATTGGATGGATTCCATTATAAAGGATTTTAAAGTTATATTTAGGCTATTATACTAATATATTCAACTTTGGTTAGTTCTTGCTGAGCCAATTTTGCATAAAGTTTCTCCAAATTCCCATAGGTACCAAAATAGGACTATTTTCTTCCCAAAGTTTGAAAACTTTAATTACGACTATATGTTGGATGGACTCCCTTCTAATGGATTTAAAAGATTTATTTAGACTATTATACTAATATATTCAACTTTGGTTACTTCTTGGTGAGCCAACTTTGTCTAAAGTTTCTCATAGGTACCGAAAACAGAACGATTTTCTTCTTAAAAATTGAAACTTTAAGTACGACTATATATTGGATGGACTCCCTTCTAATGGATTTAAATGATTTATTTAGACTATTTTACTAATATATTCAACTTTGGTTACTTTTTGGTGAGCTAATTTTGTCTAAAGTTTCTCCAAATTCTAATAGGTACCGAAAACAGGACGATTTTCTTCTTAAAGATTGAAACTTTAAGTACGACTATATATTGGATGGACTCCCTTCTAATGGATTTAAAAGATTTATTTAGACTATTATACTAATATATTCAACTTTGGTTACTTCTTGGTGAGCCAATTTTGTCTAAAGTTTCTCCAAATTCTCATAGGTAGCAAAATCAGGATGATTTTCTTCTTAAAGATTGAAACTTTAAGTACGACTATATATTGGATGGACTCCCTTCTAATGGATTTAAAAGATTTATTTAGACTATTATACTAATATATTCAACTTTGGTTAGTTCTTGCTGAGCCAATTTTGCATAAAGTTTCTCCAAATTCCCATAGGTACCAAAATAGGACTATTTTCTTCCCAAAGTTTGAAAAGTTTAATTACGACTATATGTTGGATGGACTCCCTTCTAATGGATTTAAAATATTTATTTAGACTATTATACTAATGTATTCAACTTTGGTTACTTCTTGGTGAGCCATTTTTGTCTAAAGTTTCTCATGGATACCGAAAACAGAACGATTTTCTTCTTAAATATTGAAACTTTAAGTACGACTATATATTGGATGGACTCCCTTCTAATGGATTTAAATGATTTATTTAGACTACTATACTAATGTATTCAACTTTGGTTACTTCTTGGTGAGCCATTTTTGTCTAAAGTTTCTCATGGATACCGAAAACAGAACGATTTTCTTCTTAAATATTGAAACTTTAAGTACGACTATATATTGGATGGACTCCCTTCTAATGGATTTAAATGATTTATTTAGACTATTATACTAATGTATTCAACTTTGGTTACTTCTTGGTGAGCCATTTTTGTCTAAAGTTTCTCATGGATACCGAAAACAGAACGATTTTCTTCTTAAATATTGAAACTTTAAGTACGACTATATATTGGATGGACTCCCTTCTAATGGATTTAAATGATTTATTTAGACTATTTTACTAATATATTCAACTTTGGTTACTTTTTGGTGAGCTAATTTTGTCTAAAGTTTCTCCAAATTCTAATAGGTACCGAAAACAGGACGATTTTCTTCTTAAAGATTGAAACTTTAAGTACGACTATATATTGGATGGACTCCCTTCTAATGGATTTAAAAGATTTATTTAGACTATTATACTAATATATTCAACTTTGGTTACTTCTTGGTGAGCCAATTTTGTCTAAAGTTTCTCCAAATTCTCATAGGTAGCAAAATCAGGATGATTTTCTTCTTAAAGATTGAAACTTTAAGTACGACTATATATTGGATGGACTCCCTTATAATGGATTTAAAAGATTTATTTAGACTATTATACTAATATATTCAACTTTGGTTACTTCTTGGTGAGCCAATTTTGTCTAAAGTTTCTCCAAATTCTCATAGGTAGCAAAATCAGGACGATTTTCTTCTTAAAGATTGAAACTTTAAGTACGACTATATATTGGATGGACTCCCTTCTAAAGGATTTAAAAGCTTTAATTAGACCATTATAGTAATATATTCTACTTTGGTTACTTCTTGGTGAGCCAATTTACATAAAGTTTCTCCAAATTCCCATAGGTACCAAAATAGGACTATTTTCTTCCCAAAGTTTGAAAAGTTTAATTACGACTATATGTTGGATGGACTCCCTTCTAATGGATTTAAAAGATTTATTTAGACTATTATACTAATATATTCAACTTTGGTTACTTCTTGGTGAGCCAACTTTGTCTAAAGTTTCTCATGGATACCGAAAACAGAACGATTTGCTTCTTAAATATTGAAACTTTAAGTACGACTATATATTGGATGGACTCCCTTCTAATGGATTTAAAAGATTTATTTAGACTATTATACTAATATACTCAACTTTGGTTACTTCTTGGTGATCCAACTTTGTCTAAAGTTTCTCATGGATACCGAAAACAGAACGATTTTCTTCTTAAATATTGAAACTTTAAGTACGACTATATATTGGATAGACTCCCTTCTAATGGATTTAAAAGATTTATTTAGACTATTATACTAATATATTCAACTTTGGTTACTTCTTGGTGAGCCAATTTTGTCTAAAGTTTCTCCAAATTCTCATAGGTAGCAAAATCAGGATGATTTTCTTCTTAAAGATTGAAACTTTAAGTACGACTATATATTGGATGGACTCCCTTCTAATGGATTTAAAAGATTTATTTAGACTATTATACTAATATATTCAACTTTGGTTACTTCTTGGTGAGCCAATTTTGTCTAAAGTTTCTCCAAATTCTCATAGGTAGCAAAATCAGGACGATTTTCTTCTTAAAGATTGAAACTTTAAGTACGACTATATATTGGATGGACTCCCTTCTAAAGGATTTAAAAGCTTTAATTAGACCATTATAGTAATATATTCTACTTTGGTTACTTCTTGGTGAGCCAATTTACATAAAGTTTCTCCAAATTCCCATAGGTACCAAAATAGGACTATTTTCTTCCCAAAGTTTGAAAAGTTTAATTACGACTATATGTTGGATGGACTCCCTTCTAATGGATTTAAAAGATTTATTTAGACTATTATACTAATATATTCAACTTTGGTTACTTCTTGGTGAGCCAACTTTGTCTAAAGTTTCTCATGGATACCGAAAACAGAACGATTTTCTTCTTAAATATTGAAACTTTAAGTATGACTATATATTGGATGGACTCCCTTCTAATGGATTTAAATGATTTATTTAGACTATTTTACTAATATATTCAACTTTGGTTACTTTTTGGTGAGCTAATTTTGTCTAAAGTTTCTCCAAATTCTAATAGGTACCGAAAACAGGACGATTTTCTTCTTAAAGATTGAAACTTTAAGTACGACTATATATTGGATGGACTCCCTTCTAATGGATTTAAAAGATTTATTTAGACTATTATACTAATATATTCAACTTTGGTTACTTCTTGGTGAGCCAATTTTGTCTAAAGTTTCTCCAAATTCTCATAGGTAGCAAAATCAGGATGATTTTCTTCTTAAAGATTGAAACTTTAAGTACGACTATATATTGGATGGACTCCCTTCTAATGGATTTAAATGATTTATTTAGACTATTATACTAATATATTCAACTTTGGTTACTTCTTGGTGAGCCAATTTTGTCTAAAGTTTCTCCAAATTCTCATAGGTAGCAAAATCAGGATGATTTTCTTCTTAAAGATTGAAACTTTAAGTACGACTATATATTGGATGGACTCCCTTCTAATGGATTTAAAAGATTTATTTAGACTATTATACTAATATATTCAACTTTGGTTACTTCTTGGTGAGCCAATTTTGTCTAAAGTTTCTCCAAATTCTCATAGGTAGCAAAATCAGGACGATTTTCTTCTTAAAGATTGAAACTTTAAGTACGACTATATATTGGATGGACTCCCTTCTAAAGGATTTAAAAGCTTTAATTAGACCATTATAGTAATATATTCTACTTTGGTTACTTCTTGGTGAGCCAATTTACATAAAGTTTCTCCAAATTCCCATAGGTACCAAAATAGGACTATTTTCTTCCCAAAGTTTGAAAAGTTTAATTACGACTATATGTTGGATGGACTCCCTTCTAATGGATTTAAAAGATTTATTTAGACTATTATACTAATATATTCAACTTTGGTTACTTCTTGGTGAGCCAACTTTGTCTAAAGTTTCTCATGGATACCGAAAACAGAACGATTTTCTTCTTAAATATTGAAACTTTAAGTACGACTATATATTGGATGGACTCCCTTCTAATGGATTTAAATGATTTATTTAGACTATTTTACTAATATATTCAACTTTGGTTACTTTTTGGTGAGCTAATTTTGTCTAAAGTTTCTCCAAATTCTAATAGGTACCGAAAACAGGACGATTTTCTTCTTAAAGATTGAAACTTTAAGTACGACTATATATTGGATGGACTCCCTTCTAATGGATTTAAAAGATTTATTTAGACTATTATACTAATATATTCAACTTTGGTTACTTCTTGGTGAGCCAATTTTGTCTAAAGTTTCTCCAAATTCTCATAGGTAGCAAAATCAGGATGATTTTCTTCTTAAAGATTGAAACTTTAAGTACGACTATATATTGGATGGACTCCCTTCTAATGGATTTAAAAGATTTATTTAGACTATTATACTAATATATTCAACTTTGGTTACTTCTTGGTGAGCCAATTTTGTCTAAAGTTTCTCCAAATTCTCATAGGTAGCAAAATCAGGACGATTTTCTTCTTAAAGATTGAAACTTTAAGTACGACTATATATTGGATGGACTCCCTTCTAAAGGATTTAAAAGCTTTAATTAGACCATTATAGTAATATATTCTACTTTGGTTACTTCTTGGTGAGCCAATTTACATAAAGTTTCTCCAAATTCCCATAGGTACCAAAATAGGACTATTTTCTTCCCAAAGTTTGAAAAGTTTAATTACGACTATATGTTGGATGGACTCCCTTCTAATGGATTTAAAAGATTTATTTAGACTATTATACTAATATATTCAACTTTGGTTACTTCTTGGTGAGCCAACTTTGTCTAAAGTTTCTCATGGATACCGAAAACAGAACGATTTTCTTCTTAAATATTGAAACTTTAAGTACGACTATATATTGGATGGACTCCCTTCTAATGGATTTAAAAGATTTATTTAGACTATTATACTAATATACTCAACTTTGGTTACTTCTTGGTGAGCCAACTTTGTCTAAAGTTTCTCATGGATACCGAAAACAGAACGATTTTCTTCTTAAATATTGAAACTTTAAGTACGACTATATATTGGATAGACTCCCTTCTAATGGATTTAAAAGATTTATTTAGACTATTATACTAATATATTCAACTTTGGTTACTTCTTGGTGAGCCAATTTTGTCTAAAGTTTCTCCAAATTCTCATAGGTAGCAAAATCAGGATGATTTTCTTCTTAAAGATTGAAACTTTAAGTACGACTATATATTGGATGGACTCCCTTCTAATGGATTTAAAAGATTTATTTAGACTATTATACTAATATATTCAACTTTGGTTACTTCTTGGTGAGCCAATTTTGTCTAAAGTTTCTCCAAATTCTCATAGGTAGCAAAATCAGGACGATTTTCTTCTTAAAGATTGAAACTTTAAGTACGACTATATATTGGATGGACTCCCTTCTAAAGGATTTAAAAGCTTTAATTAGACCATTATAGTAATATATTCTACTTTGGTTACTTCTTGGTGAGCCAATTTACATAAAGTTTCTCCAAATTCCCATAGGTACCAAAATAGGACTATTTTCTTCCCAAAGTTTGAAAAGTTTAATTACGACTATATGTTGGATGGACTCCCTTCTAATGGATTTAAAAGATTTATTTAGACTATTATACTAATATATTCAACTTTGGTTACTTCTTGGTGAGCCAACTTTGTCTAAAGTTTCTCATGGATACCGAAAACAGAACGATTTTCTTCTTAAATATTGAAACTTTAAGTACGACTATATATTGGATGGACTCCCTTCTAATGGATTTAAATGATTTATTTAGACTATTTTACTAATATATTCAACTTTGGTTACTTTTTGGTGAGCTAATTTTGTCTAAAGTTTCTCCAAATTCTAATAGGTACCGAAAACAGGACGATTTTCTTCTTAAAGATTGAAACTTTAAGTACGACTATATATTGGATGGACTCCCTTCTAATGGATTTAAAAGATTTATTTAGACTATTATACTAATATATTCAACTTTGGTTACTTCTTGGTGAGCCAATTTTGTCTAAAGTTTCTCCAAATTCTCATAGGTAGCAAAATCAGGATGATTTTCTTCTTAAAGATTGAAACTTTAAGTACGACTATATATTGGATGGACTCCCTTCTAATGGATTTAAATGATTTATTTAGACTATTTTACTAATATATTCAACTTTGGTTACTTTTTGGTGAGCTAATTTTGTCTAAAGTTTCTCCAAATTCTAATAGGTACCGAAAACAGGACGATTTTCTTCTTAAAGATTGAAACTTTAAGTACGACTATATATTGGATGGACTCCCTTCTAATGGATTTAAAAGATTTATTTAGACTATTATACTAATATATTCAACTTTGGTTACTTCTTGGTGAGCCAATTTTGTCTAAAGTTTCTCCAATTTCTCATAGGTAGCAAAATCAGGACGATTTTCTTCTTAAAGATTGAAACTTTAAGTACGACTATATATTGGATGGACTCCCTTCTAAAGGATTTAAAAGCTTTAATTAGACCATTATAGTAATATATTCAACTTTGGTTACTTCTTGGTGAGCCAATTTACATAAAGTTTCTCCAAATTCCCATAGGTACCAAAATAGGACTATATTCTTCCCAAAGTTTGTAAAGTTTAATTACGACTATATGTTGGATGGACTCCCTTCTAAAGGATTTAAACGATTTATTTAGACTATTATACTAATATATTCAACTTTGGTTACTTCTTGGTGAGCCAATTTTGTCTAAAGTTTCTCCTAATTCTCATAGGTACCAAAAACAAGACGATTTTCTTCTTAAAGATTGAAACTTTAAGTACGACTATATATTGGATGGACTCCCTTATAAAGGATTTAAAAGCTTGAATTAGACTATTATAGTAATATATTCAACTTTGGTTACTTCTTGGTGAGCCAATTTTGCCTGAAGTTTCTCCAAATTCCCATAGGTACCAAAATAGGACTATTTTCTTCCCAAAGTTTGAAAACTTTAATTACGACTATATGTTGGATGGACTCCCTTCTAATGGATTTAAAAGATTTATTTAGACTATTATACTAATATATTCAACTTTGGTTACTTCTTGGTGAGCCAACTTTGTCTAAAGTTTCTCATGGATACCGAAAACATAACGATTTTCTTCTTAAATATTGAAACTTTAAGTACGACTATATATTGGATGGACTCCCTTCTAATGGATTTAAATGATTTATTTAGACTATTTTACTAATATATTCAACTTTGGTTACTTTTTGGTGAGCTAATTTTGTCTAAAGTTTCTCCAAATTCTAATAGGTACCGAAAACAGGACGATTTTCTTCTTAAAGATTGAAACTTTAAGTACGACTATATATTATATGGACTCCCTTCTAATGGATTTAAAAGATTTATTTAGACTATTATACTAATATATTCAACTTTGGTTACTTCTTGGTGAGCCAATTTTGTCTAAAGTTTCTCCAAATTCTCATAGGTAGCAAAATCAGGACGATTTTCTTCTTAAAGATTGAAACTTTAAGTACGACTATATATTGGATGGACTCCCTTCTAAAGGATTAAAAAGCTTTAATTAGACCATTATAGTAATATATTCAACTTTGGTTACTTCTTGGTGAGCCAATTTACATAAAGTTTCTCCAAATTCCCATAGGTACCAAAATAGGACTATTTTCTTCCCAAAGTTTGAAAAGTTTAATTACTACTATATGTTGGATGGACTCCCTTCTAATGGATTTAAAAGATTTATTTAGACTTTTATACTAATATATTCAACTTTGGTTACTTCTTGGTGAGCCAATTTTGTCTAAAGTTTCTCCAATTTCTCATAGGTCGCAAAATCAGGACGATTTTCTTCTTAAAGATTGAAACTTTAAGTACGACTATATATTGGATGGACTCCCTTCTAAAGGATTTAAAAGCTTTAATTAGACCATTATAATAATATATTCAACTTTGGTTACTTCTTGGTGAGCCAATTTACATAAAGTTTCTCCAAATTCCCATAGGTACCAAAATAGGACTATATTCTTCCCAAAGTTTGTAAAGTTTAATTACGACTATATGTTGGATGGACTCCCTTCTAAAGGATTTAAACGATTTATTTAGACTATTATACTAATATATTCAACTTTGGTTACTTCTTGGTGAGCCAATTTTGTCTAAAGTTTCTCCTAATTCTCATAGGTACCAAAAACAAGACGATTTTCTTCTTAAAGATTGAAACTTTAAGTACGACTATATATTGGATGGACTCCCTTATAAAGGATTTAAAAGCTTGAATTAGACTATTATAGTAATATATTCAACTTTGGTTACTTCTTGGTGAGCCAATTTTGCCTGAAGTTTCTCCAAATTCCCATAGGTACCAAAATAGGACTATTTTCTTCCCAAAGTTTGAAAACTCTAATTACGACTATATATTGGATGGATTCCATTATAAAGGATTTTAAAGTTATATTTAGACTATTATACTAATATATTCAACTTTGGTTAGTTCTTGCTGAGCCAATTTTGCATAAAGTTTCTCCAAATTCCCATAGGTACCAAAATAGGACTATTTTCTTCCCAAAGTTTGAAAACTTTAATTACGACTATATGTTGGATGGACTCCCTTCTAATGGATTTAAAAGATTTATTTAGACTATTATACTAATATATTCAACTTTGGTTACTTCTTGGTGAGCCAATTTTGTCTAAAGTTTCTCCTAATTCTCATAGGTACCAAAAACAAGACGATTTTCTTCTGAAAGATTGAAACTTTAAGTACGACTATATATTGGATGGACTCCCTTATAAAGGATTTAAAAGCTTGAATTAGACTATTATAGTAATATATTCAACTTTGGTTACTTCTTGGTGAGCCAATTTTGCCTGAAGTTTCTCCAAATTCCCATAGGTACCAAAATAGGACTATTTTCTTCCCAAAGTTTGAAAACTTTAATTACGACTATATGTTGGATGGACTCTCTTCTAATGGATTTAAAAGATTTATTTAGACTATTATACTAATATATTCAACTTTGGTTACTTCTTGGTGAGCCAACTTTGTCTAAAGTTTCTCATGGATACCGAAAACATAACGATTTTCTTCTTAAATATTGAAACTTTAAGTACGACTATATATTGGATGGACTCCCTTCTAATGGATTTAAATGATTTATTTAGACTATTTTACTAATATATTAAACTTTGGTTACTTTTTGGTGAGCTAATTTTGTCTAAAGTTTCTCAAAATTCTAATAGGTACCGAAAACAGGACGATTTTCTTCTTAAAGATTGAAACTTTAAGTACGACTATATATTATATGGACTCCCTTCTAATGGATTTAAAAGATTTATTTAGACTATTATACTAATATATTCAACTTTGGTTACTTCTTGGTGAGCCAATTTTGTCTAAAGTTTCTCCAAATTCTCATAGGTAGCAAAATCAGGACGATTTTCTTCTTAAAGATTGAAACTTTAAGTACGACTATATATTGGATGGACTCCCTTCTAAAGGATTTAAAAGCTTTAATTAGACCATTATAGTAATATATTCAACTTTGGTTACTTCTTGGTGAGCCAATTTACATAAAGTTTCTCCAAATTCCCATAGGTACCAAAATAGGACTATTTTCTTCCCAAAGTTTGAAAAGTTTAATTACTACTATATGTTGGATGGACTCCCTTCTAATGGATTTAAAAGATTTATTTAGACTATTATACTAATATATTCAACTTTGGTTACTTCTTGGTGAGCCAATTTTGTCTAAAGTTTCTCCAATTTCTCATAGGTAGCAAAATCAGGACGATTTTCTTCTTAAAGATTGAAACTTTAAGTACGACTATATATTGGATGGACTCCCTTATAAAGGATTTAAAAGCTTTAATTAGACCATTATAGTAATATATTCAACTTTGGTTACTTCTTGGTGAGCCAATTTACATAAAGTTTCTCCAAATTCCCATAGGTACCAAAATAGGACTATATTCTTCCCAAAGTTTGTAAAGTTTAATTACGACTATATGTTGGATGGACTCCCTTCTAAAGGATTTAAACGATTTATTTAGACTATTATACTAATATATTCAACTTTGGTTACTTCTTGGTGAGCCAATTTTGTCTAAAGTTTCTCCTAATTCTCATAGGTACCAAAAACAAGACGATTTTCTTCTTAAAGATTGAAACTTTAAGTACGACTATATATTGGATGGACTCCCTTATAAAGGATTTAAAAGCTTGAATTAGACTATTATAGTAATATATTCAACTTTGGTTACTTCTTGGTGAGCCTATTTTGCCTGAAGTTTCTCCAAATTCCCATAGGTACCAAAATAGGACTATTTTCTTCCCAAAGTTTGAAAACTTTAATTACGACTATATGTTGGATGGACTCCCTTCTAATGGATTTAAAAGATTTATTTAGACTATTATACTAATATATTCAACTTTGGTTACTTCTTGGTGAGCCAACTTTGTCTAAAGTTTCTCATGGATACCGAAAACATAACGATTTTCTTCTTAAATATTGAAACTTTAAGTACGACTATATATTGGATGGACTCCCTTCTAATGGATTTAAATGATTTATTTAGACTATTTTACTAATATATTCAACTTTGGTTACTTTTTGGTGAGCTAATTTTGTCTAAAGTTTCTCCAAATTCTAATAGGTACCGAAAACAGGACGATTTTCTTCTTAAAGATTGAAACTTTAAGTACGACTATATATTATATGGACTCCCTTCTAATGGATTTAAAAGATTTATTTAGACTATTATACTAATATATTCAACTTTGGTTACTTCTTGGTCAGCCAATTTTGTCTAAAGTTTCTCCAAATTCTCATAGGTAGCAAAATCAGGACGATTTTCTTCTTAAAGATTGAAACTTTAAGTACGACTATATATTGGATGGACTCCCTTCTAAAGGATTTAAAAGCTTTAATTAGACCATTATAGTAATATATTCAACTTTGGTTACTTCTTGGTGAGCCAATTTACATAAAGTTTCTCCAAATTCCCATAGGTACCAAAATAGGACTATTTTCTTCCCAAAGTTTGAAAAGTTTAATTACTACTATATGTTGGATGGACTCCCTTCTAATGGATTTAAAAGATTTATTTAGACTATTATACTAATATATTCAACTTTGGTTACTTCTTGGTGAGCCAATTTTGTCTAAAGTTTCTCCAATTTCTCATAGGTAGCAAAATCAGGACGATTTTCTTCTTAAAGATTGAAACTTTAAGTACGACTATATATTGGATGGACTCCCTTATAAAGGATTTAAAAGCTTTAATTAGACCATTATAGTAATATATTCAACTTTGGTTACTTCTTGGTGAGCCAATTTACATAAAGTTTCTCCAAATTCCCATAGGTACCAAAATAGGACTATATTCTTCCCAAAGTTTGTAAAGTTTAATTACGACTATATGTTGGATGGACTCCCTTCTAAAGGATTTAAACGATTTATTTAGACTATTATACTAATATATTCAACTTTGGTTACTTCTTGGTGAGCCAATTTTGTCTAAAGTTTCTCCTAATTCTCATAGGTACCAAAAACAAGACGATTTTCTTCTTAAAGATTGAAACTTTAAGTACGACTATATATTGGATGGACTCCCTTATAAAGGATTTAAAAGCTTGAATTAGACTATTATAGTAATATATTCAACTTTGGTTACTTCTTGGTGAGCCTATTTTGCCTGAAGTTTCTCCAAATTCCCATAGGTACCAAAATAGGACTATTTTCTTCCCAAAGTTTGAAAACTTTAATTACGACTATATGTTGGATGGACTCCCTTCTAATGGATTTAAAAGATTTATTTAGACTATTATACTAATATATTCAACTTTGGTTACTTCTTGGTGAGCCAACTTTGTCTAAAGTTTCTCATGGATACCGAAAACATAACGATTTTCTTCTTAAATATTGAAACTTTAAGTACGACTATATATTGGATGGACTCCCTTCTAATGGATTTAAATGATTTATTTAGACTATTTTACTAATATATTCAACTTTGGTTACTTTTTGGTGAGCTAATTTTGTCTAAAGTTTCTCCAAATTCTAATAGGTACCGAAAACAGGACGATTTTCTTCTTAAAGATTGAAACTTTAAGTACGACTATATATTATATGGACTCCCTTCTAATGGATTTAAAAGATTTATTTAGACTATTATACTAATATATTCAACTTTGGTTACTTCTTGGTCAGCCAATTTTGTCTAAAGTTTCTCCAAATTCTCATAGGTAGCAAAATCAGGACGATTTTCTTCTTAAAGATTGAAACTTTAAGTACGACTATATATTGGATGGACTCCCTTCTAAAGGATTTAAAAGCTTTAATTAGACCATTATAGTAATATATTCAACTTTGGTTACTTCTTGGTGAGCCAATTTACATAAAGTTTCTCCAAATTCCCATAGGTACCAAAATAGGACTATTTTCTTCCCAAAGTTTGAAAAGTTTAATTACTACTATATGTTGGATGGACTCCCTTCTAATGGATTTAAAAGATTTATTTAGACTATTATACTAATATATTCAACTTTGGTTACTTCTTGGTGAGCCAATTTTGTCTAAAGTTTCTCCAATTTCTCATAGGTAGCAAAATCAGGACGATTTTCTTCTTAAAGATTGAAACTTTAAGTACGACTATATATTGGATGGACTCCCTTCTAAAGGATTTAAAAGCTTTAATTAGACCATTATAATAATATATTCAACTTTGGTTACTTCTTGGTGACCCAATTTACATAAAGTTTCTCCAAATTCCCATAGGTACCAAAATAGGACTATATTCTTCCCAAAGTTTGTAAAGTTTAATTACGACTATATGTTGGATGGACTCCCTTCTAAAGGATTTAAACGATTTATTTAGACTATTATACTAATATATTCAACTTTGGTTACTTCTTGGTGAGCCAATTTTGTCTAAAGTTTCTCCTAATTCTCATAGGTACCAAAAACAAGACGATTTTCTTCTTAAAGATTGAAACTTTAAGTACGACTATATATTGGATGGACTCCCTTATAAAGGATTTAAAAGCTTGAATTAGACTATTATAGTAATATATTCAACTTTGGTTACTTCTTGGTGAGCCAATTTTGCCTGAAGTTTCTCCAAATTCCCATAGGTACCAAAATAGGACTATTTTCTTCCCAAAGTTTGAAAACTCTAATTACGACTATATATTGGATGGATTCCATTATAAAGGATTTTAAAGTTATATTTAGACTATTATACTAATATATTCAACTTTGGTTAGTTCTTGCTGAGCCAATTTTGCATAAAGTTTCTCCAAATTCCCATAGGTACCAAAATAGGACTATTTTCTTCCCAAAGTTTGAAAACTTTAATTACGACTATATGTTGGATGGACTCCCTTCTAATGGATTTAAAAGATTTATTTAGACTATTATACTAATATATTCAACTTTGGTTACTTCTTGGTGAGCCAACTTTGTCTAAAGTTTCTCATAGGTACCGAAAACAGAACGATTTTCTTCTTAAATATTGAAACTTTAAGTACGACTATATATTGGATGGACTCCCTTCTAATGGATTTAAATGATTTATTTAGACTATTTTACTAATATATTCAACTTTGGTTACTTTTTGGTGAGCTAATTTTGTCTAAAGTTTCTCCAAATTCTAATAGGTACCGAAAACAGGACGATTTTCTTCTTAAAGATTGAAACTTTAAGTACGACTATATATTGGATGGACTCCCTTCTAATGGATTTAAAAGATTTATTTAGACTATTATACTAATATATTCAACTTTGGTTACTTCTTGGTGAGCCAATTTTGTCTAAAGTTTCTCCAAATTCTCATAGCTAGCAAAATCAGGATGATTTTCTTCTTAAAGATTGAAACTTTAAGTACGACTATATATTGGATGGACTCCCTTCTAATTGATTTAAAAGATTTATTTAGACTATTATACTAATATATTCAACTTTGGTTACTTCTTGGTGAGCCAACTTTGTCTCAAGTTTCTCATAGGTACCGAAAACATAACGATTTTCTTCTTAAATATTGAAACTTTAAGTACGACTATATATTGGATGGACTCCCTTCTAATGGATTTAAATGATTTATTTAGACTATTTTACTAATATATTCAACTTTGGTTACTTTTTGCTGAGCTAATTTTGTCTAAAGTTTCTCCAAATTCTAATAGGTACCGAAAACAGGACGATTTTCTTCTTAAAGATTGAAACTTTAAGTACGACTATATATTGGATGGACTCCCTTCTAATGGATTTAAAAGATTTATTTAGACTATTATACTAATATATTCAACTTTGGTTACTTCTTGGTGAGCCAATTTTGTCTAAAGTTTCTCCAAATTCTCATAGGTAGCAAAATCAGGATGATTATCTTCTTAAAGATTGAAACTTTAAGTACGACTATATATTGGATGGACTCCCTTCTAATGGATTTAAAAGATTTATTTAGACTATTATACTAATATATTCAACTTTGGTTACTTCTTGGTGAGCCAATTTTGTCTAAAGTTTCTCCAAATTCTCATAGGTAGCAAAATCAGGACGATTTTCTTCTTAAAGAATGAAACTTTAAGTACGACTATATATTGGATGGACTCCCTTCTAATGGATTTAAAAGATTTATTTAGACTATTATACTAATATATTCAACTTTGGTTACTTCTTGGTGAGCCAACTTTGTCTAAAGTTTCTTATAGGTACCGAAAACATAACGATTTTCTTCTTAAATATTGAAACTTTAAGTACGACTATATATTGGATGGACTCCCTTCTAATGGATTTAAATGATTTATTTAGACTATTTTACTAATATATTCAACTTTGGTTACTTTTTGGTGAGCTAATTTTGTCTAAAGTTTCTCCAAATTCTAATAGGTACCGAAAACAGGACGATTTTCTTCTTAAAGATTGAAACTTTAAGTACGACTATATATTGGATGGACTCCCTTCTAATGGATTTAAAAGATTTATTTAGACTATTATACTAATATATTCAACTTTGGTTACTTCTTGGTGAGCCAATTTTGTCTAAAGTTTCTCCAAATTCTCATAGGTAGCAAAATCAGGATGATTATCTTCTTAAAGATTGAAACTTTAAGTACGACTATATATTGGATGGACTCCCTTCTAATGGATTTAAAAGATTTATTTAGACTATTATACTAATATATTCAACTTTGGTTACTTCTTGGTGAGCCAATTTTGTCTAAAGTTTCTCCAAATTCTCATAGGTAGCAAAATCAGGACGATTTTCTTCTTAAAGATTGAAACTTTAAGTACGACTATATATTGGATGGACTCCCTTCTAAAGGATTTAAAAGCTTTAATTAGACCATTATAGTAATATATTCAACTTTGGTTACTTCTTGGTGAGCCAATTTACATAAAGTTTCTCCAAATTCCCATAGGTACCAAAATAGGACTATTTTCTTCCCAAAGTTTGAAAACTTTAATTACGACTATATGTTGGATGGACTCCCTTCTAATGGATTTAAAAGATTTATTTAGACTATTATACTAATATATTCAACTTTGGTTACTTCTTGGTGAGCCAACTTTGTCTAAAGTTTCTCATGGATACCGAAAACATAACGATTTTCTTCTTAAATATTGAAACTTTAAGTACGACTATATATTGGATGGACTCCCTTCTAATGGATTTAAAAGATTTATTTAGACTATTATACTAATATACTCAACTTTGGTTACTTCTTGGTGAGCCAACTTTGTCTAAAGTTTCTCATGGATACCGAAAACAGAACGATTTTCTTCTTAAATATTGAAACTTTAAGTACGACTATATATTGGATAGACTCCCTTCTAATGGATTTAAAAGATTTATTTAGACTATTATACTAATATATTCAACTTTGGTTACTTCTTGGTGAGCCAATTTTGTCTAAAGTTTCTCCAAATTCTCATAGGTAGCAAAATCAGGATGATTTTCTTCTTAAAGATTGAAACTTTAAGTACGACTATATATTGGATGGACTCCCTTCTAATGGATTTAAAAGATTTATTTAGACTATTATACTAATATATTCAACTTTGGTTACTTCTTGGTGAGCCAATTTTGTCTAAAGTTTCTCCAAATTCTCATAGGTAGCAAAATCAGGACGATTTTCTTCTTAAAGATTGAAACTTTAAGTACGACTATATATTGGATGGACTCCCTTCTAAAGGATTTAAAAGCTTTAATTAGACCATTATAGTAATATATTCTACTTTGGTTACTTCTTGGTGAGCCAATTTACATAAAGTTTCTCCAAATTCCCATAGGTACCAAAATAGGACTATTTTCTTCCCAAAGTTTGAAAAGTTTAATTACGACTATATGTTGGATGGACTCCCTTCTAATGGATTTAAAAGATTTATTTAGACTATTATACTAATATATTCAACTTTGGTTACTTCTTGGTGAGCCAACTTTGTCTAAAGTTTCTCATGGATACCGAAAACAGAACGATTTTCTTCTTAAATATTGAAACTTTAAGTACGACTATATATTGGATGGACTCCCTTCTAATGGATTTAAATGATTTATTTAGACTATTTTACTAATATATTCAACTTTGGTTACTTTTTGGTGAGCTAATTTTGTCTAAAGTTTCTCCAAATTCTAATAGGTACCGAAAACAGGACGATTTTCTTCTTAAAGATTGAAACTTTAAGTACGACTATATATTGGATGGACTCCCTTCTAATTGATTTAAAAGATTTATTTAGACTATTATACTAATATATTAAACTTTGGTTACTTCTTGGTGAGCCAACTTTGTCTCAAGTTTCTCATAGGTACCGAAAACATAACGATTTTCTTCTTAAATATTGAAACTTTAAGTACGACTATATATTGGATGGACTCCCTTCTAATGGATTTAAATGATTTATTTAGACTATTTTACTAATATATTCAACTTTGGTTACTTTTTGGTGAGCTAATTTTGTCTAAAGTTTCTCCAAATTCTAATAGGTACCGAAAACAGGACGATTTTCTTCTTAAAGATTGAAACTTTAAGTACGACTATATATTGGATGGACTCCCTTCTAATGGATTTAAAAGATTTATTTAGACTATTATACTAATATATTCAACTTTGGTTACTTCTTGGTGAGCCAATTTTGTCTAAAGTTTCTCCAAATTCTCATAGGTAGCAAAATCAGGATGATTATCTTCTTAAAGATTGAAACTTTAAGTACGACTATATATTGGATGGACTCCCTTCTAATGGATTTAAAAGATTTATTTAGACTATTATACTAATATATTCAACTTTGGTTACTTCTTGGTGAGCCAATTTTGTCTAAAGTTTCTCCAAATTCTCATAGGTAGCAAAATCAGGACGATTTTCTTCTTAAAGATTGAAACTTTAAGTACGACTATATATTGGATGGACTCCCTTCTAATGGATTTAAAAGATTTATTTAGACTATTATACTAATATATTCAACTTTGGTTACTTCTTGGTGAGCCAACTTTGTCTAAAGTTTCTTATAGGTACCGAAAACATAACGATTTTCTTCTTAAATATTGAAACTTTAAGTACGACTATATATTGGATGGACTCCCTTCTAATGGATTTAAATGATTTATTTAGACTATTTTACTAATATATTCAACTTTGGTTACTTTTTGGTGAGCTAATTTTGTCTAAAGTTTCTCCAAATTCTAATAGGTACCGAAAACAGGACGATTTTCTTCTTAAAGATTGAAACTTTAAGTACGACTATATATTGGATGGACTCCCTTCTAATGGATTTAAAAGATTTATTTAGACTATTATACTAATATATTCAACTTTGGTTACTTCTTGGTGAGCCAATTTTGTCTAAAGTTTCTCCAAATTCTCATAGGTAGCAAAATCAGGATGATTATCTTCTTAAAGATTGAAACTTTAAGTACGACTATATATTGGATGGACTCCCTTCTAATGGATTTAAAAGATTTATTTAGACTATTATACTAATATATTCAACTTTGGTTACTTCTTGGTGAGCCAATTTTGTCTAAAGTTTCTCCAAATTCTCATAGGTAGCAAAATCAGGACGATTTTCTTCTTAAAGATTGAAACTTTAAGTACGACTATATATTGGATGGACTCCCTTCTAAAGGATTTAAAAGCTTTAATTAGACCATTATAGTAATATATTCAACTTTGGTTACTTCTTGGTGAGCCAATTTACATAAAGTTTCTCCAAATTCCCATAGGTACCAAAATAGGACTATTTTCTTCCCAAAGTTTGAAAACTTTAATTACGACTATATGTTGGATGGACTCCCTTCTAATGGATTTAAAAGATTTATTTAGACTATTATACTAATATATTCAACTTTGGTTACTTCTTGGTGAGCCAACTTTGTCTAAAGTTTCTCATGGATACCGAAAACATAACGATTTTCTTCTTAAATATTGAAACTTTAAGTACGACTATATATTGGATGGACTCCCTTCTAATGGATTTAAATGATTTATTTAGACTATTTTACTAATATATTCAACTTTGGTTACTTTTTGGTGAGCTAATTTTGTCTAAAGTTTCTCCAAATTCTAATAGGTACCGAAAACAGGACGATTTTCTTCTTAAAGATTGAAACTTTAAGTACGACTATATATTATATGGACTCCCTTCTAATGGATTTAAAAGATTTATTTAGACTATTATACTAATATATTCAACTTTGGTTACTTCTTGGTGAGCCAATTTTGTCTAAAGTTTCTCCAAATTCTCATAGGTAGCAAAATCAGGACGATTTTCTTCTTAAAGATTGAAACTTTAAGTACGACTATATATTGGATGGACTCCCTACTAATGGATTTAAATGATTTATTTAGACTATTTTACTAATATATTCAACTTTGGTTACTTTTTGGTGAGCTAATTTTGTCTAAAGTTTCTCCAAATTCTAATAGGTACCGAAATCAGGACGATTTTCTTCTTAAAGATTGAAACTTTAAGTACGACTATATATTGGATGGACTCCCTTCTAATGGATTTAAAAGATTTATTTAGACTATTATACTAATATATTCAACTTTGGTTACTTCTTGGTGAGCCAATTTTGTCTAAAGTTTCTCCAAATTCTCATAGCTAGCAAAATCAGGATGATTTTCTTCTTAAAGATTGAAACTTTAAGTACGACTATATATTGGATGGACTCCCTTCTAATGGATTTAAAAGATTTATTTAGACTATTATACTAATATATTCAACTTTGGTTACTTCTTGGTGAGCCAACTTTGTCTAAAGTTTCTTATAGGTACCGAAAACATAACGATTTTCTTCTTAAATATTGAAACTTTAAGTACGACTATATATTGGATGGACTCCCTTCTAATGGATTTAAATGATTTATTTAGACTATTTTACTAATATATTCAACTTTGGTTACTTTTTGGTGAGCTAATTTTGTCTAAAGTTTCTCCAAATTCTAATAGGTACCGAAAACAGGACGATTTTCTTCTTAAAGATTGAAACTTTAAGTACGACTATATATTGGATGGACTCCCTTCTAATGGATTTAAAAGATTTATTTAGACTATTATACTAATATATTCAACTTTGGTTACTTCTTGGTGAGCCAATTTTGTCTAAAGTTTCTCCAAATTCTCATAGGTACCAAACTAGGGTGATTTTCTTCCCAAAGATTGAAAACTTTAATTACGACTATATATTGGATGGATTCCATTATAAAGGATTTTAAAGTTATATTTAGACTATTATACTAATATATTCAACTTTGGTTAGTTCTTGCTGAGCCAATTTTGCATAAAGTTTCTCCAAATTCCCATAGGTACCAAAATAGGACTATTTTCTTCCCAAAGTTTGAAAACTTTAATTACGACTATATGTTGGATGGACTCCCTTCTAATGGATTTAAAAGATTTATTTAGACTATTATACTAATATATTCAACTTTGGTTACTTCTTGGTGAGCCAACTTTGTCTAAAGTTTCTCATGGATACCGAAAACAGAACGATTTTCTTCTTAAATATTGAAACTTTAAGTACGACTATATATTGGATAGACTCCCTTCTAATGGATTTAAAAGATTTATTTAGACTATTATACTAATATATTCAACTTTGGTTACTTCTTGGTGAGCCAATTTTGTCTAAAGTTTCTCCAAATTCTCATAGGTAGCAAAATCAGGATGATTTTCTTCTTAAAGATTGAAACTTTAAGTACGACTATATATTGGATGGACTCCCTTCTAATGGATTTAAAAGATTTATTTAGACTATTATACTAATATATTCAACTTTAATTACGACTATATATTGGATGGATTCCATTATAAAGGATTTTAAAGTTATATTTAGACTATTATACTAATATATTCAACTTTGGTTACTTCTTGGTGAGCCAATTTTGTCTAAAGTTTCTCCAAATTCTAATAGGTACCGAAAACAAGACGATTTTCTTCTTAAAGATTGAAACTTTAAGTACGACTATATATTGGATGGACTCCCTTCTAATGGATTTAAAAGATTTATTTAGACTATTATACTAATATATTCAACTTTGGTTACTTCTTGGTGAGCCAATTTTGTCTAAAGTTTCTCCAAATTCTCATAGGTACCAAACTAGGGTGATTTTCTTCCCAAAGATTGAAAACTTTAATTACGACTATATATTGGATGGATTCCATTATAAAGGATTTTAAAGTTATATTTAGACTATTATACTAATATATTCAACTTTGGTTACTTCTTGGTGAGCCAATTTTGTCTAAAGTTTCTCCAAATTCTAATAGGTACCAAACTAGGGTGATTTTCTTCCCAAAGATTGAAAACTTTAATTACGACTATATATTGGATGGATTCCATTATAAAGGATTTTAAAGTTATATTTAGACTATTATACTAATATATTCAACTTTGGTTACTTCTTGGTGAGCCAATTTTGTCTAAAGTTTCTCCAAATTCTCATAGGTACCAAACTAGGGTGATTTTCTTCCCAAAGTTTGAAAACTTTAATTACGACTATATGTTGGATGGACTCCCTTCTAATGGATTTAAAAGATTTATTTAGACTATTATACTAATATATTCAACTTTGGTTACTTCTTGGTGAGCCAACTTTGTCTAAAGTTTCTCATAGGTACCGAAAACAGAACGATTTTCTTCTTAAATATTGAAACTTTAAGTACGACTATATATTGGATGGACTCCCTTCTAATGGATTTAAATGATTTATTTAGACTATTTTACTAATATATTCAACTTTGGTTACTTTTTGGTGAGCTAATTTTGTCTAAAGTTTCTCCAAATTCTAATAGGTACCGAAAACAGGACGATTTTCTTCTTAAAGATTGAAACTTTAAGTATGACTATATATTGGATGGACTCCCTTCTAATGGATTTAAAAGATTTATTTAGACTATTATACTAATATATTCAACTTTGGTTACTTCTTGGTGAACCAATTTTGTCTAAAGTTTCTCCAAATTCTCATAGGTACCAAACTAGGGTGATTTTCTTCCCAAAGATTGAAAACTTTAATTACGACTATATATTGGATGGATTCCATTATAAAGGATTTTAAAGTTATATTTAGACTATTATACTAATATATTCAACTTTGGTTAGTTCTTGCTGAGCCAATTTTGCATAAAGTTTCTCCAAATTCCCATAGGTACCAAAATAGGACTATTTTCTTCCCAAAGTTTGAAAACTTTAATTACGACTATATGTTGCATGGACTCCCTTCTAATGGATTTAAAAGATTTATTTAGACTATTATACTAATATATTCAACTTTGGTTACTTCTTGGTGAGCCAACTTTGTCTAAAGTTTCTCATGGATACCGAAAACAGAACGATTTTCTTCTTAAATATTGAAACTTTAAGTACGACTATATATTGGATAGACTCCCTTCTAATGGATTTAAAAGATTTATTTAGACTATTATACTAATATATTCAACTTTGGTTACTTCTTGGTGAGCCAATTTTGTCTAAAGTTTCTCCAAATTCTCATCGGTAGCAAAATCAGGATGATTTTCTTCTTAAAGATTGAAACTTTAAGTACGACTATATATTGGATGGACTCCCTTCTAATGGATTTAAAAGATTTATTTAGACTATTATACTAATATATTCAACTTTAATTACGACTATATATTGGATGGATTCCATTATAAAGGATTTTAAAGTTATATTTAGACTATTATACTAATATATTCAACTTTGGTTACTTCTTGGTGAGCCAATTTTGTCTAAAGTTTCTCCAAATTCTAATAGGTACCAAACTAGGGTGATTTTCTTCCCAAAGATTGAAAACTTTAATTACGACTATATATTGGATGGATTCCATTATAAAGGATTTTAAAGTTATATTTAGACTATTATACTAATATATTCAACTTTGGTTACTTCTTGGTGAGCCAATTTTGTCTAAAGTTTCTCCAAATTCTAATAGGTACCAAACTAGGGTGATTTTCTTCCCAAAGATTGAAAACTTTAATTACGACTATATATTGGATGGATTCCATTATAAAGGATTTTAAAGTTATATTTAGACTATTATACTAATATATTCAACTTTGGTTACTTCTTGGTGAGCCAATTTTGTCTAAAGTTTCTCCAAATTCTCATAGGTACCAAACTAGGGTGATTTTCTTCCCAAAGTTTGAAAACTTTAATTACGACTATATGTTGGATGGACTCCCTTCTAATGGATTTAAAAGATTTATTTAGACTATTATACTAATATATTCAACTTTGGTTACTTCTTGGTGAGCCAACTTTGTCTAAAGTTTCTCATAGGTACCGAAAACAGAACGATTTTCTTCTTAAATATTGAAACTTTAAGTACGACTATATATTGGATGGACTCCCTTCTAATGGATTTAAATGATTTATTTAGACTATTTTACTAATATATTCAACTTTGGTTACTTTTTGGTGAGCTAATTTTGTCTAAAGTTTCTCCAAATTCTAATAGGTACCGAAAACAGGACGATTTTCTTCTTAAAGATTGAAACTTTAAGTACGACTATATATTGGATGGACTCCCTTCTAATGGATTTAAAAGATTTATTTAGACTATTATACTAATATATTCAACTTTGGTTACTTCTTGGTGAGCCAATTTTGTCTAAAGTTTCTCCAAATTCTCATAGGTACCAAACTAGGGTGATTTTCTTCCCAAAGATTGAAAACTTTAATTACGACTATATATTGGATGGATTCCATTATAAAGGATTTTAAAGTTATATTTAGACTATTATACTAATATATTCAACTTTGGTTACTTCTTGGTGAGCCAATTTTGTCTAAAGTTTCTCCAAATTCTAATAGGTACCAAACTAGGGTGATTTTCTTCCCAAAGATTGAAAACTTTAATTACGACTATATATTGGATGGATTCCATTATAAAGGATTTTAAAGTTATATTTAGACTATTATACTAATATATTCAACTTTGGTTACTTCTTGGTGAGCCAATTTTGTCTAAAGTTTCTCCAAATTCTCATAGGTACCAAACTAGGGTGATTTTCTTCCCAAAGATTGAAAACTTTAATTACGACTATATATTGGATGGATTCCATTATAAAGGATTTTAAAGTTATATTTAGACTATTATACTAATATATTCAACTTTGGTTACTTCTTGGTGAGCCAATTTTGTCTAAAGTTTCTCCAAATTCTAATAGGTACCAAACTAGGGTGATTTTCTTCCCAAAGATTGAAAACTTTAATTACGACTATATATTGGATGGATTCCATTATAAAGGATTTTAAAGTTATATTTAGACTATTATACTAATATATTCAACTTTGGTTACTTCTTGGTGAGCCAATTTTGTCTAAAGTTTCTCCAAATTCTCATAGGTACCAAACTAGGGTGATTTTCTTCCCAAAGATTGAAAACTTTAATTACGACTATATATTGGATGGATTCCATTATAAAGGATTTTAAAGTTATATTTAGACTATTATACTAATATATTCAACTTTGGTTACTTCTTGGTGAGCCAATTTTGTCTAAAGTTTCTCCAAATTCTAATAGGTACCGAAAACAGGACGATTTTCTTCTTAAAGATTGAAACTTTAAGTACGACTATATATTGGATGGACTCCCTTCTAATGGATTTAAAAGATTTATTTAGACTATTATACTAATATATTCAACTTTGGTTACTTCTTGGTGAGCCAATTTTGTCTAAAGTTTCTCCAAATTCTCATAGGTAGCAAAATCAGGATGATTATCTTCTTAAAGATTGAAACTTTAAGTACGACTATATATTGGATGGACTCCCTTCTAATGGATTTAAAAGATTTATTTAGACTATTATACTAATATATTCAACTTTGGTTACTTCTTGGTGAGCCAATTTTGTCTAAAGTTTCTCCAAATTCTCATAGGTAGCAAAATCAGGACGATTTTCTTCTTAAAGATTGAAACTTTAAGTACGACTATATATTGGATGGACTCCCTTCTAAAGGATTTAAAAGCTTTAATTAGACCATTATAGTAATATATTCAACTTTGGTTACTTCTTGGTGAGCCAATTTACATAAAGTTTCTCCAAATTCCCATAGGTACCAAAATAGGACTATTTTCTTCCCAAAGTTTGAAAACTTTAATTACGACTATATGTTGGATGGACTCCCTTCTAATGGATTTAAAAGATTTATTTAGACTATTATACTAATATATTCAACTTTGGTTACTTCTTGGTGAGCCAACTTTGTCTAAAGTTTCTCATGGATACCGAAAACATAACGATTTTCTTCTTAAATATTGAAACTTTAAGTACGACTATATATTGGATGGACTCCCTTCTAATGGATTTAAATGATTTATTTAGACTATTATACTAATATATTCAACTTTGGTTACTTCTTGGTGAGCCAATTTTGTCTAAAGTTTCTCCAAATTCTCATAGGTAGCAAAATCAGGACGATTTTCTTCTTAAAGATTGAAACTTTAAGTACGACTATATATTGGATGGACTCCCTTCTAAAGGATTTAAAAGCTTTAATTAGACCATTATAGTAATATATTCTACTTTGGTTACTTCTTGGTGAGCCAATTTACATAAAGTTTCTCCAAATTCCCATAGGTACCAAAATAGGACTATTTTCTTCCCAAAGTTTGAAAAGTTTAATTACGACTATATGTTGGATGGACTCCCTTCTAATGGATTTAAAAGATTTATTTAGACTATTATACTAATATATTCAACTTTGGTTACTTCTTGGTGAGCCAATTTTGTCTAAAGTTTCTCCAAATTCTCATCGGTAGCAAAATCAGGATGATTTTCTTCTTAAAGATTGAAACTTTAAGTACGACTATATATTGGATGGACTCCCTTCTAATGGATTTAAAAGATTTATTTAGACTATTATACTAATATATTCAACTTTAATTACGACTATATATTGGATGGATTCCATTATAAAGGATTTTAAAGTTATATTTAGACTATTATACTAATATATTCAACTTTGGTTACTTCTTGGTGAGCCAATTTTGTCTAAAGTTTCTCCAAATTCTAATAGGTACCAAACTAGGGTGATTTTCTTCCCAAAGATTGAAAACTTTAATTACGACTATATATTGGATGGATTCCATTATAAAGGATTTTAAAGTTATATTTAGACTATTATACTAATATATTCAACTTTGGTTACTTCTTGGTGAGCCAATTTTGTCTAAAGTTTCTCCAAATTCTAATAGGTACCAAACTAGGGTGATTTTCTTCCCAAAGATTGAAAACTTTAATTACGACTATATATTGGATGGATTCCATTATAAAGGATTTTAAAGTTATATTTAGACTATTATACTAATATATTCAACTTTGGTTACTTCTTGGTGAGCCAATTTTGTCTAAAGTTTCTCCAAATTCTAATAGGTACCAAACTAGGGTGATTTTCTTCCCAAAGATTGAAAACTTTAATTACGACTATATATTGGATGGATTCCATTATAAAGGATTTTAAAGTTATATTTAGACTATTATACTAATATATTCAACTTTGGTTACTTCTTGGTGAGCCAATTTTGTCTAAAGTTTCTCCAAATTCTCATAGGTACCAAACTAGGGTGATTTTCTTCCCAAAGATTGAAAACTTTAATTACGACTATATATTGGATGGATTCCATTATAAAGGATTTTAAAGTTATATTTAGACTATTATACTAATATATTCAACTTTGGTTACTTCTTGGTGAGCCAATTTTGTCTAAAGTTTCTCCAAATTCTAATAGGTACCAAACTAGGGTGATTTTCTTCCCAAAGATTGAAAACTTTAATTACGACTATATATTGGATGGATTCCATTATAAAGGATTTTAAAGTTATATTTAGACTATTATACTAATATATTCAACTTTGGTTACTTCTTGGTGAGCCAATTTTGTCTAAAGTTTCTCCAAATTCTCATAGGTACCAAACTAGGGTGATTTTCTTCCCAAAGATTGAAAACTTTAATTACGACTATATATTGGATGGATTCCATTATAAAGGATTTTAAAGTTATATTTAGACTATTATACTAATATATTCAACTTTGGTTACTTCTTGGTGAGCCAATTTTGTCTAAAGTTTCTCCAAATTCTAATAGGTACCGAAAACAGGACGATTTTCTTCTTAAAGATTGAAACTTTAAGTACGACTATATATTGGATGGACTCCCTTCTAATGGATTTAAAAGATTTATTTAGACTATTATACTAATATATTCAACTTTGGTTACTTCTTGGTGAGCCAATTTTGTCTAAAGTTTCTCCAAATTCTCATAGGTAGCAAAATCAGGATGATTATCTTCTTAAAGATTGAAACTTTAAGTACGACTATATATTGGATGGACTCCCTTCTAATGGATTTAAAAGATTTATTTAGACTATTATACTAATATATTCAACTTTGGTTACTTCTTGGTGAGCCAATTTTGTCTAAAGTTTCTCCAAATTCTCATAGGTAGCAAAATCAGGACGATTTTCTTCTTAAAGATTGAAACTTTAAGTACGACTATATATTGGATGGACTCCCTTCTAAAGGATTTAAAAGCTTTAATTAGACCATTATAGTAATATATTCAACTTTGGTTACTTCTTGGTGAGCCAATTTACATAAAGTTTCTCCAAATTCCCATAGGTACCAAAATAGGACTATTTTCTTCCCAAAGTTTGAAAACTTTAATTACGACTATATGTTGGATGGACTCCCTTCTAATGGATTTAAAAGATTTATTTAGACTATTATACTAATATATTCAACTTTGGTTACTTCTTGGTGAGCCAACTTTGTCTAAAGTTTCTCATGGATACCGAAAACATAACGATTTTCTTCTTAAATATTGAAACTTTAAGTACGACTATATATTGGATGGACTCCCTTCTAATGGATTTAAATGATTTATTTAGACTATTATACTAATATATTCAACTTTGGTTACTTCTTGGTGAGCCAATTTTGTCTAAAGTTTCTCCAAATTCTCATAGGTAGCAAAATCAGGACGATTTTCTTCTTAAAGATTGAAACTTTAAGTACGACTATATATTGGATGGACTCCCTTCTAAAGGATTTAAAAGCTTTAATTAGACCATTATAGTAATATATTCTACTTTGGTTACTTCTTGGTGAGCCAATTTACATAAAGTTTCTCCAAATTCCCATAGGTACCAAAATAGGACTATTTTCTTCCCAAAGTTTGAAAAGTTTAATTACGACTATATGTTGGATGGACTCCCTTCTAATGGATTTAAAAGATTTATTTAGACTATTATACTAATATATTCAACTTTGGTTACTTCTTGGTGAGCCAACTTTGTCTAAAGTTTCTCATGGATACCGAAAACATAACGATTTTCTTCTTAAATATTGAAACTTTAAGTACGACTATATATTGGATGGACTCCCTTCTAATGGATTTAAATGATTTATTTAGACTATTTTACTAATATATTCAACTTTGGTTACTTTTTGGTGAGCTAATTTTGTCTAAAGTTTCTCCAAATTCTAATAGGTACCGAAAACAGGACGATTTTCTTCTTAAAGATTGAAACTTTAAGTACGACTATATATTATATGGACTCCCTTCTAATGGATTTAAAAGATTTATTTAGACTATTATACTAATATATTCAACTTTGGTTACTTCTTGGTGAGCCAATTTTGTCTAAAGTTTCTCCAAATTCTCATAGGTAGCAAAATCAGGACGATTTTCTTCTTAAAGATTGAAACTTTAAGTACGACTATATATTGGATGGACTCCCTACTAATGGATTTAAATGATTTATTTAGACTATTTTACTAATATATTCAACTTTGGTTACTTTTTGGTGAGCTAATTTTGTCTAAAGTTTCTCCAAATTCTAATAGGTACCGAAATCAGGACGATTTTCTTCTTAAAGATTGAAACTTTAAGTACGACTATATATTGGATGGACTCCCTTCTAAAGGATTTAAAAGCTTTAATTAGACCATTATAGTAATATATTCAACTTTGGTTACTTCTTGGTGAGCCAATTTACATAAAGTTTCTCCAAATTCCCATAGGTACCAAAATAGGACTATTTTCTTCCCAAAGTTTGAAAAGTTTAATTACGACTATATGTTGGATGGACTCCCTTCTAATGGATTTAAAAGATTTATTTAGACTATTATACTAATATATTCAACTTTGGTTACTTCTTGGTGAGCCAATTTTGTCTAAAGTTTCTCCAATTTCTCATAGGTAGCAAAATCAGGACGATTTTCTTCTTAAAGATTGAAACTTTAAGTACGACTATATATTGGATGGACTCCCTTCTAAAGGATTTAAAAGCTTTAATTAGACCATTATAGTAATATATTCAACTTTGGTTACTTCTTGGTGAGCCAATTTACATAAAGTTTCTCCAAATTCCCATAGGTACCAAATTAGGACTATATTCTTCCCAAAGTTTGTAAAGTTTAATTACGACTATATGTTGGATGGACTCCCTTCTAAAGGATTTAAACGATTTATTTAGACTATTATACTAATATATTCAACTTTGGTTACTTCTTGGTGAGCCAATTTTGTCTAAAGTTTCTCCTAATTCTCATAGGTACCAAAAACAGGACGATTTTCTTCTTAAAGATTGAAACTTTAAGTACGACTATATATTGGATGGACTCCCTTATAAAGGATTTAAAAGCTTGAATTAGACTATTATAGTAATATATTCAACTTTGGTTACTTCTTGGTGAGCCAATTTTGCCTGAAGTTTCTCCAAATTCCCATAGGTACCAAAATAGGACTATTTTCTTCCCAAAGTTTGAAAACTTTAATTACGACTATATATTGGATGGATTCCATTATAAAGGATTTTAAAGTTATATTTAGACTATTATACTAATATATTCAACTTTGGTTAGTTCTTGCTGAGCCAATTTTGCATAAAGTTTCTCCAAATTCCCGTAGGTACCAAAATAGGACTATTTTCTTCCCAAAGTTTGAAAACTTTAATTACGACTATATGTTGGATGGACTCCCTTCTAATGGATTTAAAAGATTTATTTAGACTATTATACTAATATATTCAACTTTGGTTACTTCTTGGTGAGCCAATTTTGTCTAAAGTTTCTCCTAATTCTCATAGGTACCAAAAACAGGACGATTTTCTTCTTAAAGATTGAAACTTTAAGTACGACTATATATTGGATGGACTCCCTTATAAAGGATTTAAAAGCTTGAATTAGACTATTATAGTAATATATTCAACTTTGGTTACTTCTTGGTGAGCCAATTTTGCCTGAAGTTTCTCCAAATTCCCATAGGTACCAAAATAGGACTATTTTCTTCCCAAAGTTTGAAAACTTTAATTACGACTATATATTGGATGGATTCCATTATAAAGGATTTTAAAGTTATATTTAGACTATTATACTAATATATTCAACTTTGGTTAGTTCTTGCTGAGCCAATTTTGCATAAAGTTTCTCCAAATTCCCGTAGGTACCAAAATAGGACTATTTTCTTCCCAAAGTTTGAAAACTTTAATTACGACTATATGTTGGATGGACTCCCTTCTAATGGATTTAAAAGATTTATTTAGACTATTATACTAATATATTCAACTTTGGTTACTTCTTGGTGAGCCAATTTTGTCTAAAGTTTCTCCTAATTCTCATAGGTACCAAAAACAGGACGATTTTCTTCTTAAAGATTGAAACTTTAAGTACGACTATATATTGGATGGACTCCCTTATAAAGGATTTAAAAGCTTGAATTAGACTATTATAGTAATATATTCAACTTTGGTTACTTCTTGGTGAGCCAATTTTGCCTGAAGTTTCTCCAAATTCCCATAGGTACCAAAATAGGACTATTTTCTTCCCAAAGTTTGAAAAGTTTAATTACGACTATATGTTGGATGGACTCCCTTCTAATGGATTTAAAAGATTTATTTAGACTATTATACTAATATATTCAACTTTGGTTACTTCTTGGTGAGCCAATTTTGTCTAAAGTTTCTCCAATTTCTCATAGGTAGCAAAATCAGGACGATTTTCTTCTTAAAGATTGAAACTTTAAGTACGACTATATATTGGATGGACTCCCTTCTAAAGGATTTAAAAGCTTTAATTAGACCATTATAGTAATATATTCAACTTTGGTTACTTCTTGGTGAGCCAATTTACATAAAGTTTCTCCAAATTCCCATAGGTACCAAATTAGGACTATATTCTTCCCAAAGTTTGTAAAGTTTAATTACGACTATATGTTGGATGGACTCCCTTCCAAAGGATTTAAACGATTTATTTAGACTATTATACTAATATATTCAACTTTGGTTACTTCTTGGTGAGCCAATTTTGTCTAAAGTTTCTCCAATTTCTCATAGGTAGCAAAATCAGGACGATTTTCTTCTTAAAGATTGAAACTTTAAGTACGACTATATATTGGATGGACTCCCTTCTAAAGGATTTAAAAGCTTTAATTAGACCATTATAGTAATATATTCAACTTTGGTTACTTCTTGGTGAGCCAATTTACATAAAGTTTCTCCAAATTCCCATAGGTACCAAATTAGGACTATATTCTTCCCAAAGTTTGTAAAGTTTAATTACGACTATATGTTGGATGGACTCCCTTCTAAAGGATTTAAACGATTTATTTAGACTATTATACTAATATATTCAACTTTGGTTACTTCTTGGTGAGCCAAATTTGTCTAAAGTTTCTCCTAATTCTCATAGGTACCAAAAACAGGACGATTTTCTTCTTAAAGATTGAAACTTTAAGTACGACTATATATTGGATGGACTCCCTTATAAAGGATTTAAAAGCTTGAATTAGACTATTATAGTAATATATTCAACTTTGGTTACTTCTTGGTGAGCCAATTTTGCCTGAAGTTTCTCCAAATTCCCATAGGTACCAAAATAGGACTATTTTCTTCCCAAAGTTTGAAAACTTTAATTACGACTATATATTGGATGGATTCCATTATAAAGGATTTTAAAGTTATATTTAGACTATTATACTAATATATTCAACTTTGGTTAGTTCTTGCTGAGCCAATTTTGCATAAAGTTTCTCCAAATTCCCATAGGTACCAAAATAGGACTATTTTCTTCCCAAAGTTTGAAAACTTTAATTACGACTATATGTTGGATGGACTCCCTTCTAATGGATTTAAAAGATTTATTTAGACTATTATACTAATATATTCAACTTTGGTTACTTCTTGGTGAGCCAATTTTGTCTAAAGTTTCTCCAATTTCTCATAGGTAGCAAAATCAGGACGATTTTCTTCTTAAAGATTGAAACTTTAAGTACGACTATATATTGGATGGACTCCCTTCTAAAGGATTTAAAAGCTTTAATTAGACCATTATAGTAATATATTCAACTTTGGTTACTTCTTGGTGAGCCAATTTACATAAAGTTTCTCCAAATTCCCATAGGTACAAAATTAGGACTATATTCTTCCCAAAGTTTTTAAAGTTTAATTACGACTATATGTTGGATGGACTCCCTTCTAAAGGATTTAAACGATTTATTTAGACTATTATACTAATATATTCAACTTTGGTTACTTCTTGGTGAGCCAATTTTGTCTAAAGTTTCTCCTAATTCTCATAGGTACCAAAAACAGGACGATTTTCTTCTTAAAGATTGAAACTTTAAGTACGACTATATATTGGATGGACTCCCTTATAAAGGATTTAAAAGCTTGAATTAGACTATTATAGTAATATATTCAACTTTGGTTACTTCTTGGTGAGCCAATTTTGCCTGAAGTTTCTCCAAATTCCCATAGGTACCAAAATAGGACTATTTTCTTCCCAAAGTTTGTAAAGTTTAATTACGACTATATGTTGGATGGACTCCCTTCTAAAGGATTTAAACGATTTATTTAGACTATTATACTAATATATTCAACTTTGGTAACTTCTTGGTGAGCCAATTTTGCCTGAAGTTTCTCCAAATTCCCATAGGTACCAAAATAGGACTATTTTCTTCCCAAAGTTTGAAAACTTTAAGTACGACTATATATTGGATGGACTCCCTTCTAATGGATTTAAAAGATTTATTTAGACTATTATACTAATATATTCAACTTTGGTTACTTCTTGGTGAGCCAATTTTGTCTAAAGTTTCTCCAAATTCTCATAGGTACCAAACTAGGGTGATTTTCTTCCCAAAGATTGAATACTTTAATTACGACTATATATTGGATGGATTCCATTATAAAGGATTTTAAAGTTATATTTAGGCTATTATACTAATATATTCAACTTTGGTTAGTTCTTGCTGAGCCAATTTTGCATAAAGTTTCTCCAAATTCCCATAGGTACCAAAATAGGACTATTTTCTTCCCAAAGTTTGAAAACTTTAATTACGACTATATGTTGGATGGACTCCCTTCTAATGGATTTAAAAGATTTATTTAGACTATTATACTAATATATTCAACTTTGGTTACTTCTTGGTGAGCCAACTTTGTCTAAAGTTTCTCATAGGTACCGAAAACATAACGATTTTCTTCTTAAATATTGAAACTTTAAGTACGACTATATATTGGATGGACTCCCTTCTAATGGATTTAAATGATTTATTTAGACTATTTTACTAATATATTCAACTTTGGTTACTTTTTGGTGAGCTAATTTTGTCTAAAGTTTCTCCAAATTCTAATAGGTACCGAAAACAGGACGATTTTCTTCTTAAAGATTGAAACTTTAAGTACGACTATATATTGGATGGACTCCCTTCTAATGGATTTAAAAGATTTATTTAGACTATTATACTAATATATTCAACTTTGGTTACTTCTTGGTGAGCCAATTTTGTCTAAAGTTTCTCCAAATTCTCATAGCTAGCAAAATCAGGATGATTTTCTTCTTAAAGATTGAAACTTTAAGTACGACTATATATTGGATGGACTCCCTTCTAATGGATTTAAAAGATTTATTTAGACTATTATACTAATATATTCAACTTTGGTTACTTCTTGGTGAGCCAACTTTGTCTAAAGTTTCTCATAGGTACCGAAAACATAACGATTTTCTTCTTAAATATTGAAACTTTAAGTACGACTATATATTGGATGGACTCCCTTCTAATGGATTTAAATGATTTATTTAGACTATTTTACTAATATATTCAACTTTGGTTACTTTTTGGTGAGCTAATTTTGTCTAAAGTTTCTCCAAATTCTAATAGGTACCGAAAACAGGACGATTTTCTTCTTAAAGATTGAAACTTTAAGTACGACTATATATTGGATGGACTCCCTTCTAATGGATTTAAAAGATTTATTTAGACTATTATACTAATATATTCAACTTTGGTTACTTCTTGGTGAGCCAATTTTGTCTAAAGTTTCTCCAAATTCTCATAGGTAGCACAATCAGGATGATTTTCTTCTTAAAGATTGAAACTTTAAGTAGGACTATATATTGGATGGACTCCCTTCTAATGGATTTAAAAGATTTATTTAGACTATTATACTAATATATTCAACTTTGGTTACTTCTTGGTGAGCCAATTTTGCATAAAGTTTCTCCAAATTCTCATAGGTAGCAAAATCAGGACGATTTTCTTCCCAAAGTTTGAAAAGTTTAATTACGACTATATGTTGGATGGACTCCCTTCTAATGGATTTAAAATATTTATTTAGACTATTATACTAATGTATTCAACTTTGGTTACTTCTTGGTGAGCCATTTTTGTCTAAAGTTTCTCATGGATACCGAAAACAGAACGATTTTCTTCTTAAATATTGAAACTTTAAGTACGACTATATATTGGATGGACTCCCTTCTAATGGATTTAAATGATTTATTTAGACTATTATACTAATGTATTCAACTTTGGTTACTTCTTGGTGAGCCATTTTTGTCTAAAGTTTCTCATGGATACCGAAAACAGAACGATTTTCTTCTTAAATATTGAAACTTTAAGTACGACTATATATTGGATGGACTCCCTTCTAATGGATTTAAATGATTTATTTAGACTATTTTACTAATATATTCAACTTTGGTTACTTTTTGGTGAGCTAATTTTGTCTAAAGTTTCTCCAAATTCTAATAGGTACCGAAAACAGGACGATTTTCTTCTTAAAGATTGAAACTTTAAGTACGACTATATATTGGATGGACTCCCTTCTAATGGATTTAAAAGATTTATTTAGACTATTATACTAATATATTCAACTTTGGTTACTTCTTGGTGAGCCAATTTTGTCTAAAGTTTCTCCAAATTCTCATAGGTAGCAAAATCAGGATGATTTTCTTCTTAAAGATTGAAACTTTAAGTACGACTATATATTGGATGGACTCCCTTCTAATGGATTTAAAAGATTTATTTAGACTATTATACTAATATATTCAACTTTGGTTACTTCTTGGTGAGCCAATTTTGTCTAAAGTTTCTCCAAATTCTCATAGGTAGCAAAATCAGGACGATTTTCTTCTTAAAGATTGAAACTTTAAGTACGACTATATATTGGATGGACTCCCTTCTAAAGGATTTAAAAGCTTTAATTAGACCATTATAGTAATATATTCTACTTTGGTTACTTCTTGGTGAGCCAATTTACATAAAGTTTCTCCAAATTCCCATAGGTACCAAAATAGGACTATTTTCTTCCCAAAGTTTGAAAAGTTTAATTACGACTATATGTTGGATGGACTCCCTTCTAATGGATTTAAAAGATTTATTTAGACTATTATACTAATATATTCAACTTTGGTTACTTCTTGGTGAGCCAACTTTGTCTAAAGTTTCTCATGGATACCGAAAACAGAACGATTTTCTTCTTAAATATTGAAACTTTAAGTACGACTATATATTGGATGGACTCCCTTCTAATGGATTTAAAAGATTTATTTAGACTATTATACTAATATACTCAACTTTGGTTACTTCTTGGTGAGCCAACTTTGTCTAAAGTTTCTCATGGATACCGAAAACAGAACGATTTTCTTCTTAAATATTGAAACTTTAAGTACGACTATATATTGGATAGACTCCCTTCTAATGGATTTAAAAGATTTATGTAGACTATTATACTAATATATTCAACTTTGGTTACTTCTTGGTGAGCCAATTTTGTCTAAAGTTTCTCCAAATTCTCATAGGTAGCAAAATCAGGATGATTTTCTTCTTAAAGATTGAAACTTTAAGTACGACTATATATTGGATGGACTCCCTTCTAATGGATTTAAAAGATTTATTTAGACTATTATACTAATATATTCAACTTTGGTTACTTCTTGGTGAGCTAATTTTGTCTAAAGTTTCTCCAAATTCTCATAGGTAGCAAAATCAGGACGATTTTCTTCTTAAAGATTGAAACTTTAAGTACGACTATATATTGGATGGACTCCCTTCTAAAGGATTTAAAAGCTTTAATTAGACCATTATAGTAATATATTCTACTTTGGTTACTTCTTGGTGAGCCAATTTACATAAAGTTTCTCCAAATTCCCATAGGTACCAAAATAGGACTATTTTCTTCCCAAAGTTTGAAAAGTTTAATTACGACTATATGTTGGATGGACTCCCTTCTAATGGATTTAAAAGATTTATTTAGACTATTATACTAATATATTCAACTTTGGTTACTTCTTGGTGAGCCAACTTTGTCTAAAGTTTCTCATGGATACCGAAAACAGAACGATTTTCTTCTTAAATATTGAAACTTTAAGTACGACTATATATTGGATGGACTCCCTTCTAATGGATTTAAATGATTTATTTAGACTATTTTACTAATATATTCAACTTTGGTTACTTTTTGGTGAGCTAATTTTGTCTAAAGTTTCTCCAAATTCTAATAGGTACCGAAAACAGGACGATTTTCTCCTTAAAGATTGAAACTTTAAGTACGACTATATATTGGATGGACTCCCTTCTAATGGATTTAAAAGATTTATTTAGACTATTATACTAATATATTCAACTTTGGTTACTTCTTGGTGAGCCAATTTTGTCTAAAGTTTCTCCAAATTCTCATAGGTAGCAAAATCAGGATGATTTTCTTCTTAAAGATTGAAACTTTAAGTACGACTATATATTGGATGGAATCCCTTCTAATGGATTTAAAAGATTTATTTAGACTATTATACTAATATATTCAACTTTGGTTACTTCTTGGTGAGCCAATTTTGTCTAAAGTTTCTCCAAATTCTCATAGGTAGCAAAATCAGGACGATTTTCTTCTTAAAGATTGAAACTTTAAGTACGACTATATATTGGATGGACTCCCTTCTAAAGGATTTAAAAGCTTTAATTAGACCATTATAGTAATATATTCTACTTTGGTTACTTCTTGGTGAGCCAATTTACATAAAGTTTCTCCAAATTCCCATAGGTACCAAAATATGACTATTTTCTTCCCAAAGTTTGAAAAGTTTAATTACGACTATATGTTGGATGGACTCCCTTCTAATGGATTTAAAAGATTTATTTAGACTATTATACTAATATATTCAACTTTGGTTACTTCTTGGTGAGCCAACTTTGTCTAAAGTTTCTCATGGATACCGAAAACAGAACGATTTTCTTCTTAAATATTGAAACTTTAAGTACGACTATATATTGGATGGACTCCCTTCTAATGGATTTAAAAGATTTATTTAGACTATTATACTAATATATTCAACTTTGGTTACTTCTTGGTGAGCCAACTTTGTCTAAAGTTTCTCATGGATACCGAAAACAGAACGATTTTCTTCTTAAATATTGAAACTTTAAGTACGACTATATATTGGATAGACTCCCTTCTAATGGATTTAAAAGATTTATTTAGACTATTATACTAATATATTCAACTTTGGTTACTTCTTGGTGAGCCATTTTTGTCTAAAGTTTCTCATGGATACCGAAAACAGAACGATTTTCTTCTTAAATATTGAAACTTTAAGTACGACTATATATTGGATGGACTCCCTTCTAATGGATTTAAATGATTTATTTAGACTATTTTACTAATATATTCAACTTTGGTTACTTTTTGGTGAGCTAATTTTGTCTAAAGTTTCTCCAAATTCTAATAGGTACCGAAAACAGGACGATTTTCTTCTTAAAGATTGAAACTTTAAGTACGACTATATATTGGATGGACTCCCTTCTAATGGATTTAAAAGATTTATTTAGACTATTATACTAATATATTCAACTTTGGTTACTTCTTGGTGAGCCAATTTTGTCTAAAGTTTCTCCAAATTCTCATAGGTAGCAAAATCAGGATGATTTTCTTCTTAAAGATTGAAACTTTAAGTACGACTATATATTGGATGGACTCCCTTCTAATGGATTTAAAAGATTTATTTAGACTATTATACTAATATATTCAACTTTGGTTACTTCTTGGTGAGCCAATTTTGTCTAAAGTTTCTCCAAATTCTCATAGGTAGCAAAATCAGGACGATTTTCTTCTTAAAGATTGAAACTTTAAGTACGACTATATATTGGATGGACTCCCTTCTAAAGGATTTAAAAGCTTTAATTAGACCATTATAGTAATATATTCTACTTTGGTTACTTCTTGGTGAGCCAATTTACATAAAGTTTCTCCAAATTCCCATAGGTACCAAAATAGGACTATTTTCTTCCCAAAGTTTGAAAAGTTTAATTACGACTATATGTTAGATGGACTCCCTTCTAATGGATTTAAAAGATTTATTTAGACTATTATACTAATATATTCAACTTTGGTTACTTCTTGGTGAGCCAACTTTGTCTAAAGTTTCTCATGGATACCGAAAACAGAACGATTTTCTTCTTAAATATTGAAACTTTAAGTACGACTATATATTGGATGGACTCCCTTCTAATGGATTTAAAAGATTTATTTAGACTATTATACTAATATACTCAACTTTGGTTACTTCTTGGTGAGCCAACTTTGTCTAAAGTTTCTCATGGATACCGAAAACAGAACGATTTTCTTCTTAAATATTGAAACTTTAAGTACGACTATATATTGGATAGACTCCCTTCTAATGGATTTAAAAGATTTATTTAGACTATTATACTAATATATTCAACTTTGGTTACTTCTTGGTGATCCAATTTTGTCTAAAGTTTCTCCAAATTCTCATAGGTAGCAAAATCAGGATGATTTTCTTCTTAAAGATTGAAACTTTAAGTACGACTATATATTGGATGGACTCCCTTCTAATGGATTTAAAAGATTTATTTAGACTATTATACTAATATATTCAACTTTGGTTACTTCTTGGTGAGCCAATTTTGTCTAAAGTTTCTCCAAATTCTCATAGGTAGCAAAATCAGGATGATTTTCTTCTTAAAGATTGAAACTTTAAGTACGACTATATATTGGATGGACTCCCTTCTAATGGATTTAAAAGATTTATTTAGACTATTATACTAATATATTCAACTTTGGTTACTTCTTGGTGAGCCAATTTTGTCTAAAGTTTCTCCAAATTCTCATAGGTAGCAAAATCAGGACGATTTTCTTCTTAAAGATTGAAACTTTAAGTACGACTATATATTGGATGGACTCCCTTCTAAAGGATTTAAAAGCTTTAATTAGACCATTATAGTAATATATTCTACTTTGGTTACTTCTTGGTGAGCCAATTTACATAAAGTTTCTCCAAATTCCCATAGGTACCAAAATAGGACTATTTTCTTCCCAAAGTTTGAAAAGTTTAATTACGACTATATGTTGGATGGACTCCCTTCTAATGGATTTAAAAGATTTATTTAGACTATTATACTAATATATTCAACTTTGGTTACTTCTTGGTGAGCCAACTTTGTCTAAAGTTTCTCATGGATACCGAAAACAGAACGATTTTCTTCTTAAATATTGAAACTTTAAGTACGACTATATATTGGATGGACTCCCTTCTAATGGATTTAAATGATTTATTTAGACTATTTTACTAATATATTCAACTTTGGTTACTTTTTGGTGAGCTAATTTTGTCTAAAGTTTCTCCAAATTCTAATAGGTACCGAAAACAGGACGATTTTCTTCTTAAAGATTGAAACTTTAAGTACGACTATATATTGGATGGACTCCCTTATAATGGATTTAAAAGATTTATTTAGACTATTATACTAATATATTCAACTTTGGTTACTTCTTGGTGAGCCAATTTTGTCTAAAGTTTCTCCAAATTCTCATAGGTAGCAAAATCAGGATGATTTTCTTCTTAAAGATTGAAACTTTAAGTACGACTATATATTGGATGGACTCCCTTCTAATGGATTTAAAAGATTTATTTAGACTATTATACTAATATATTCAACTTTGGTTACTTCTTGGTGAGCCAATTTTGTCTAAAGTTTCTCCAAATTCTCATAGGTAGCAAAATCAGGACGATTTTCTTCTTAAAGATTGAAACTTTAAGTACGACTATATATTGGATGGACTCCCTTCTAAAGGATTTAAAAGCTTTAATTAGACCATTATAGTAATATATTCTACTTTGGTTACTTCTTGGTGAGCCAATTTACATAAAGTTTCTCCAAATTCCCATAGGTACCAAAATAGGACTATTTTCTTCCCAAAGTTTGAAAAGTTTAATTACGACTATATGTTGGATGGACTCCCTTCTAATGGATTTAAAAGATTTACTTAGACTATTATACTAATATATTCAACTTTGGTTACTTCTTGGTGAGCCAACTTTGTCTAAAGTTTCTCATGGATACCGAAAACAGAACGATTTTCTTCTTAAATATTGAAACTTTAAGTACGACTATATATTGGATGGACTCCCTTCTAATGGATTTAAAAGATTTATTTAGACTATTATACTAATATATTCAACTTTGGTTACTTCTTGGTGAGCCAACTTTGTCTAAAGTTTCTCATGGATACCGAAAACAGAACGATTTTCTTCTTAAATATTGAAACTTTAAGTACGACTATATATTGGATAGACTCCCTTCTAATGGATTTAAAAGATTTATTTAGACTATTATACTAATATATTCAACTTTGGTTACTTCTTGGTGAGCCAATTTTGTCTAAAGTTTCTCCAAATTCTCATAGGTAGCAAAATCAGGATGATTTTCTTCTTAAAGATTGAAACTTTAAGTACGACTATATATTGGATGGACTCCCTTCTAATGGATTTAAAAGATTTATTTAGACTATTATACTAATATATTCAACTTTGGTTACTTCTTGGTGAGCCAATTTTGTCTAAAGTTTCTCCAAATTCTCATAGGTAGCAAAATCAGGATGATTTTCTTCTTAAAGATTGAAACTTTAAGTACGACTATATATTGGATGGACTCCCTTCTAATGGATTTAAAAGATTTATTTAGACTATTATACTAATATATTCAACTTTGGTTACTTCTTGGTGAGCCAATTTTGTCTAAAGTTTCTCCAAATTCTCATAGGTAGCAAAATCAGGATGATTTTCTTCTTAAAGATTGAAACTTTAAGTACGACTATATATTGGATGGACTCCCTTCTAATGGATTTAAAAGATTTATTTAGACTATTATCCTAATATATTCAACTTTGGTTACTTCTTGGTGAGCCAATTTTGTCTAAAGTTTCTCCAAATTCTAATAGGTACCGAAAACAGGACGATTTTCTTCTTAAAGATTGAAACTTTAAGTACGACTATATATTGGATGGACTCCCTTCTAATGGATTTAAAAGATTTATTTAGACTATTATACTAATATATTCAACTTTGGTTACTTCTTGGTGAGCCAATTTTGTCTAAAGTTTCTCCAAATTCTCATAGGTAGCAAAATCAGGATGATTTTCTTCTTAAAGATTGAAACTTTAAGTACGACTATATATTGGATGGACTCCCTTCTAATGGATTTAAAAGATTTATTTAGACTATTATACTAATATATTCAACTTTGGTTACTTCTTGGTGAGCCAATTTTGTCTAAAGTTTCTCCAAATTCTCATAGGTAGCAAAATCAGGACGATTTTCTTCTTAAAGATTGAAACTTTAAGTACGACTATATATTGGATGGACTCCCTTCTAAAGGATTTAAAAGCTTTAATTAGACCATTATAGTAATATATTCTACTTTGGTTACTTCTTGGTGAGCCAATTTACATAAAGTTTCTCCAAATTCCCATAGGTACCAAAATAGGACTATTTTCTTCCCAAAGTTTGAAAAGTTTAATTACGACTATATGTTGGATGGACTCCCTTCTAATGGATTTAAAAGATTTACTTAGACTATTATACTAATATATTCAACTTTGGTTACTTCTTGGTGAGCCAACTTTGTCTAAAGTTTCTCATGGATACCGAAAACAGAACGATTTTCTTCTTAAATATTGAAACTTTAAGTACGACTATATATTGGATGGACTCCCTTCTAATGGATTTAAAAGATTTATTTAGACTATTATACTAATATATTCAACTTTGGTTACTTCTTGGTGAGCCAACTTTGTCTAAAGTTTCTCATGGATACCGAAAACAGAACGATTTTCTTCTTAAATATTGAAACTTTAAGTACGACTATATATTGGATAGACTCCCTTCTAATGGATTTAAAAGATTTATTTAGACTATTATACTAATATATTCAACTTTGGTTACTTCTTGGTGAGCCAATTTTGTCTAAAGTTTCTCCAAATTCTCATAGGTAGCAAAATCAGGATGATTTTCTTCTTAAAGATTGAAACTTTAAGTACGACTATATATTGGATGGACTCCCTTCTAATGGATTTAAAAGATTTATTTAGACTATTATCCTAATATATTCAACTTTGGTTACTTCTTGGTGAGCCAATTTTGTCTAAAGTTTCTCCAAATTCTCATAGGTAGGAAAATCAGGACGATTTTCTTCTTAAAGATTGAAACTTTAAGTACGACTATATATTGGATGGACTCCCTTCTAAAGGATTTAAAAGCTTTAATTAGACCATTATAGTAATATATTCTACTTTGGTTACTTCTTGGTGAGCCAATTTACATAAAGTTTCTCCAAATTCCCATAGGTACCAAAATAGGACTATTTTCTTCCCAAAGTTTGAAAAGTTTAATTATGACTATATGTTGGATGGACTCCCTTCTAATGGATTTAAAAGATTTATTTAGACTATTATACTAATATATTCAACTTTGGTTACTTCTTGGTGAGCCAACTTTGTCTAAAGTTTCTCATGGATACCGAAAACAGAACGATTTTCTTCTTAAATATTGAAACTTTAAGTACGACTATATATTGGATGGACTCCCTTCTAATGGATTTAAATGATTTATTTAGACTATTTTACTAATATATTCAACTTTGGTTACTTTTTGGTGAGCTAATTTTGTCTAAAGTTTCTCCAAATTCTAATAGGTACCGAAAACAGGACGATTTTCTTCTTAAAGATTGAAACTTTAAGTACGACTATATATTGGATGGACTCCCTTCTAATGGATTTAAAAGATTTATTTAGACTATTATACTAATATATTCAACTTTGGTTACTTCTTGGTGAGCCAATTTACATAAAGATTCTCCAAATTCCCATAGGTACCAAAATAGGACTATTTTCTTCCCAAAGTTTGAAAAGTTTAATTACGACTATATGTTGGATGGACTCCCTTCTAATGGATTTAAAAGATTTATTTAGACTATTATACTAATATATTCAACTTTGGTTACTTCTTGGTGAGCCAACTTTGTCTAAAGTTTCTCATGGATACCGAAAACAGAACGATTTTCTTCTTAAATATTGAAACTTTAAGTACGACTATATATTGGATGGACTCCCTTCTAATGGATTTAAATGATTTATTTAGACTATTTTACTAATATATTCAACTTTGGTTACTTTTTGGTGAGCTAATTTTGTCTAAAGTTTCTCCAAATTCTAATAGGTACCGAAAAAAGGACGATTTTCTTCTCAAAGTTTGAAAACTTTAAGTACGACTATATATTGGATGGATTCCATTATAAAGGATTTTAAAGTTATATTTAGACTATTATACTAATATATTCAACTTTGGTTAGTTCTTGGTGAGCCAATTTTGCATAAAGTTTCTCCAAATTCCCATAGGTAGCAAAATCAGGAAGATTTTCTTCTTAAAGATTGAAACTTTAAGTACGACTATATATTGGATGGACTCCCTTCTAATGGATTTAAAAGATTTATTTAGACTATTATACTAATATATTCAACTTTGGTTACTTCTTGGTGAGCCAATTTTGTCTAAAGTTTCTCCAAATTCTCATAGGTAGCAAAATCAGGATGATTTTCTTCTTAAAGATTGAAACTTTAAGTACGACTATATATTGGATGGACTCCCTTCTAATGGATTTAAAAGATTTATTTAGACTATTATACTAATATATTCAACTTTGGTTACTTCTTGGTGAGCCAATTTTGTCTAAAGTTTCTCCAAATTCTCATAGGTAGCAAAATCAGGATGATTTTCTTCTTAAAGATTGAAACTTTAAGTACGACTATATATTGGATGGACTCCCTTCTAATGGATTTAAAAGATTTATTTAGACTATTATACTAATATATTCAACTTTGGTTACTTCTTGGTGAGCCAATTTACATAAAGATTCTCCAAATTCCCATAGGTACCAAAATAGGACTATTTTCTTCCCAAAGTTTGAAAAGTTTAATTACGACTATATGTTGGATGGACTCCCTTCTAATGGATTTAAAAGATTTATTTAGACTATTATACTAATATATTCGACTTTGGTTACTTCTTGGTGAGCCAACTTTGTCTAAAGTTTCTCATGGATACCGAAAACAGAACGATTTTCTTCTTAAATATTGAAACTTTAAGTACGACTATATATTGGATGGACTCCCTTCTAATGTATTTAAATGATTAATTTAGACTATTTTACTAATATATTCAACTTTGGTTACTTTTTGGTGAGCTAATTTTGTCTAAAGTTTCTCCAAATTCTAATAGGTACCGAAAACAGGACGATTTTCTTCTCAAAGTTTGAAAACTTTAAGTACGACTATATATTGGATGGATTCCATTATAAAGGATTTTAAAGTTATATTTAGACTATTATACTAATATATTCAACTTTGGTTAGTTCTTGGTGAGCCAATTTTGCATAAAGTTTCTCCAAATTCCCATAGGTAGCAAAATCAGGAAGATTTTCTTCTTAAAGATTGAAACTTTAAGTACGACTATATATTGGATGGACTCCCTTCTAATGGATTTAAAAGATTTATTTAGACTATTATACTAATATATTCAACTTTGGTTACTTCTTGGTGAGCCAACTTTGTCTAAAGTTTCTCATGGATACCGAAAACAGAACGATTTTCTTCTTAAATATTGAAACTTTAAGTACGACTATATATTGGATGGACTCCCTTCTAATGGATTTAAAAGATTTATTTAGACTATTATACTAATATATTCAACTTTGGTTACTTCTTGGTGAGCCAATTTTGTCTAAAGTTTCTCCAAATTCTCATAGGTACCAAACTAGGGTGATTTTCTTCCCAAAGATTGAAAACTTTAATTACGACTATATATTGGATGGATTCCATTATAAAGGATTTTAAAGTTATATTTAGACTATTATACTAATATATTCAACTTTGGTTAGTTCTTGGTGAGCCAATTTTGCATAAAGTTTCTCCAAATTCCCATAGGTACCAAAATAGGACTATTTTCTTCCCAAAGTTTGAAAACTTTAATTACGACTATATGTTGGATGGACTCCCTTCTAATGGATTTAAAAGATTTATTTAGACTATTATACTAATATATTCAACTTTGGTTACTTCTTGGTGAGCCAACTTTGTCTAAAGTTTCTCATGGATACCGAAAACATAACGATTTTCTTCTTAAATATTGAAACTTTAAGTACGACTATATATTGGATGGACTCCCTTCTAATGGATTTAAATGATTTATTTAGACTATTTTACTAATATATTCAACTTTGGTTACTTTTTGGTGAGCTAATTTTGTCTAAAGTTTCTCCAAATTCTAATAGGTACCGAAAACAGGACGATTTTCTTCTTAAAGATTGAAACTTTAAGTACGACTATATATTGGATGGACTCCCTTATAAAGGATTTAAAACCATTAATTAGACTATTATAGTAATATATTCAAATTTGGTTACTTCTTGGTGAGCCAATTTTGCCTAAAGTTTCTCCAAATTCCCATAGGTACCAAACTAGGGTGATTTTCTTCCCAAAGTTTGAAAACTTTAATTACGACTATATATTGGATGGATTCCATTATAAAGGATTTTAAAGTTATATTTAGACTATTATACTAATATATTCAACTTTGGTTAGTTCTTGGTGAGCCAATTTTGCATAAAGTTTCTCCAAATTCCCATTGGTACCAAAATAGGACTATTTTCTTCCCAAAGTTTGAAAACTTTAATTACGACTATATGTTGGATGGACTCCCTTCTAATGGATTTAAAAGATTTATTTAGACTATTATACTAATATATTCAACTTTGGTTACTTCTTGGTGAGCCAACTTTGTCTAAAGTTTCTCATGGATACCGAAAACAGAACGATTTTCTTCTTAAATATTGAAACTTTAAGTACGACTATATATTGGATGGACTCCCTTCTAATGGATTTAAAAGATTTATTTAGACTATTATACTAATATATTCAACTTTGGTTACTTCTTGGTGAGCCAACTTTGTCTAAAGTTTCTCATGGATACCGAAAACAGAACGATTTTCTTCTTAAATATTGAAACTTTAAGTACGACTATATATTGGATAGACTCCCTTCTAATGGATTTAAAAGATTTATTTAGACTATTATACTAATATATTCAACTTTGGTTACTTCTTGGTGAGCCAATTTTGTCTAAAGTTTCTCCAAATTCTCATAGGTAGCAAAATCAGGATGATTTTCTTCTTAAAGATTGAAACTTTAAGTACGACTATATATTGGATGGACTCCCTTCTAATGGATTTAAAAGATTTATTTAGACTATTATACTAATATATTCAACTTTGGTTACTTCTTGGTGAGCCAATTTTGTCTAAAGTTTCTCCAAATTCTCATAGGTAGCAAAATCAGGACGATTTTCTTCTTAAAGATTGAAACTTTATGTACGACTATATATTGGATGGACTCCCTTATAAAGGATTTAAAAGCTTTAATTAGACCATTATAGTAATATATTCTACTTTGGTTACTTCTTGGTGAGCCAATTTACATAAAGTTTCTCCAAATTCCCATAGGTACCAAAATAGGACTATTTTCTTCCCAAAGTTTGAAAAGTTTAATTACGACTATATGTTGGATGGACTCCCTTCTAATGGATTTAAAAGATTTATTTAGACTATTATACTAATATATTCAACTTTGGTTACTTCTTGGTGAGCCAACTTTGTCTAAAGTTTCTCATGGATACCGAAAACATAACGATTTTCTTCTTAAATATTGAAACTTTAAGTACGACTATATATTGGATGGACTCCCTTCTAATGGATTTAAATGATTTATTTAGACTATTTTACTAATATATTCAACTTTGGTTACTTTTTGGTGAGCTAATTTTGTCTAAAGTTTCTCCAAATTCTAATAGGTACCGAAAACAGGACGATTTTCTTCTTAAAGATTGAAACTTTAAGTACGACTATATATTGGATGGACTCCCTTCTAATGGATTTAAAAGATTTATTTAGACTATTATACTAATATATTCAACTTTGGTTACTTCTTGGTGAGCCAACTTTGTCTAAAGTTTCTCATGGATACCGAAAACATAACGATTTTCTTCTTAAATATTGAAACTTTAAGTACGACTATATATTGGATGGACTCCCTTCTAATGGATTTAAATGATTTATTTAGACTATTTTACTAATATATTCAACTTTGGTTACTTTTTGGTGAGCTAATTTTGTCTAAAGTTTCTCCAAATTCTAATAGGTACCGAAAACAGGACGATTTTCTTCTTAAAGATTGAAACTTTAAGTACGACTATATATTGGATGGACTCCCTTATAAAGGATTTAAAACCATTAATTAGACTATTATAGTAATATATTCAAATTTGGTTACTTCTTGGTGAGCCAATTTTGCCTAAAGTTTCTCCAAATTCCCATAGGTACCAAACTAGGGTGATTTTCTTCCCAAAGTTTGAAAACTTTAATTACGACTATATATTGGATGGATTCCATTATAAAGGATTTTAAAGTTATATTTAGACTATTATACTAATATATTCAACTTTGGTTAGTTCTTGGTGAGCCAATTTTGCATAAAGTTTCTCCAAATTCCCATTGGTACCAAAATAGGACTATTTTCTTCCCAAAGTTTGAAAACTTTAATTACGACTATATGTTGGATGGACTCCCTTCTAATGGATTTAAAAGATTTATTTAGACTATTATACTAATATATTCAACTTTGGTTACTTCTTGGTGAGCCAACTTTGTCTAAAGTTTCTCATGGATACCGAAAACAGAACGATTTTCTTCTTAAATATTGAAACTTTAAGTACGACTATATATTGGATGGACTCCCTTCTAATGGATTTAAAAGATTTATTTAGACTATTATACTAATATATTCAACTTTGGTTACTTCTTGGTGAGCCAACTTTGTCTAAAGTTTCTCATGGATACCGAAAACAAAACGATTTTCTTCTTAAATATTGAAACTTTAAGTACGACTATATATTGGATAGACTCCCTTCTAATGGTTTTAAAAGATTTATTTAGACTATTATACTAATATATTCAACTTTGGTTACTTCTTGGTGAGCCAATTTTGTCTAAAGTATCTCCAAATTCTCATAGGTAGCAAAATCAGGATGATTTTCTTCTTAAAGATTGAAACTTTAAGTACGACTATATATTGGATGGACTCCCTTCTAATGGATTTAAAAGATTTATTTAGACTATTATACTAATATATTCAACTTTGGTTACTTCTTGGTGAGCCAATTTTGTCTAAAGTTTCTCCAAATTCTCATAGGTAGCAAAATCAGGACGATTTTCTTCTTAAAGATTGAAACTTTAAGTACGACTATATATTGGATGGACTCCCTTCTAAAGGATTTAAAAGCTTTAATTAGACCATTATAGTAATATATTCTACTTTGGTTACTTCTTGGTGAGCCAATTTACATAAAGTTTCTCCAAATTCCCATAGGTACCAAAATAGGACTATTTTCTTCCCAAAGTTTGAAAAGTTTAATTACGACTATATGTTGGATGGACTCCCTTCTAATGGATTTAAAAGATTTATTTAGACTATTATACTAATATATTCAACTTTGGTTACTTCTTGGTGAGCCAACTTTGTCTAAAGTTTCTCATGGATACCGAAAACAGAACGATTTTCTTCTTAAATATTGAAACTTTAAGTACGACTATATATTGGATGGACTCCCTTCTAATGGATTTAAATGATTTATTTAGACTATTTTACTAATATATTCAACTTTGGTTACTTTTTGGTGAGCTAATTTTGTCTAAAGTTTCTCCAAATTCTAATAGGTACCGAAAACAGGACGATTTTCTTCTTAAAGATTGAAACTTTAAGTACGACTATATATTGGATGGACTCCCTTCTAATGGATTTAAAAGATTTATTTAGACTATTATACTAATATATTCAACTTTGGTTACTTCTTGGTGAGCCAATTTTGTCTAAAGTTTCTCCAAATTCTCATAGGTAGCAAAATCAGGATGATTTTCTTCTTAAAGATTGAAACTTTAAGTACGACTATATATTGGATGGACTCCCTTCTAATGGATTTAAAAGATTTATTTAGACTATTATACTAATATATTCAACTTTGGTTACTTCTTGGTGAGCCAATTTACATAAAGATTCTCCAAATTCCCATAGGTACCAAAATAGGACTATTTTCTTCCCAAAGTTTGAAAAGTTTAATTACGACTATATGTTGGATGGACTCCCTTCTAATGGATTTAAAAGATTTAGTTAGACTATTATACTAATATATTCAACTTTGGTTACTTCTTGGTGAGCCAACTTTGTCTAAAGTTTCTCATGGATACCGAAAACAGAACGATTTTCTTCTTAAATATTGAAACTTTAAGTACGACTATATATTGGATGGACTCCCTTCTAATGGATTTAAAAGATTTATTTAGACTATTATACTAATATATTCAACTTTGGTTACTTCTTGGTGAGCCAACTTTGTCTAAAGTTTCTCATGGATACCGAAAACAAAACGATTTTCTTCTTAAATATTGAAACTTTAAGTACGACTATATATTGGATAGACTCCCTTCTAATGGTTTTAAAAGATTTATTTAGACTATTATACTAATATATTCAACTTTGGTTACTTCTTGGTGAGCCAATTTTGTCTAAAGTATCTCCAAATTCTCATAGGTAGCAAAATCAGGATGATTTTCTTCGTAAAGATTGAAACTTTAAGTACGACTATATATTGGATGGACTCCCTTCTAATGGATTTAAAAGATTTATTTAGACTATTATACTAATATATTCAACTTTGGTTACTTCTTGGTGAGCCAACTTTGTCTAAAGTTTCTCATGGATACCGAAAACAGAACGATTTTCTTCTTAAATATTGAAACTTTAAGTACGACTATATATTGGATGGACTCCCTTCTAATGGATTTAAAAGATTTATTTAGACTATTATACTAATATATTCAACTTTGGTTACTTCTTGGTGAGCCAACTTTGTCTAAAGTTTCTCATGGATACCGAAAACAAAACGATTTTCTTCTTAAATATTGAAACTTTAAGTACGACTATATATTGGATAGACTCCCTTCTAATGGTTTTAAAAGATTTATTTAGACTATTATACTAATATATTCAACTTTGGTTACTTCTTGGTGAGCCAATTTTGTCTAAAGTATCTCCAAATTCTCATAGGTAGCAAAATCAGGATGATTTTCTTCTTAAAGATTGAAACTTTAAGTACGACTATATATTGGATGGACTCCCTTCTAATGGATTTAAAAGATTTATTTAGACTATTATACTAATATATTCAACTTTGGTTACTTCTTGGTGAGCCAATTTTGTCTAAAGTTTCTCCAAATTCTCATAGGTAGCAAAATCAGGACGATTTTCTTCTTAAAGATTGAAACTTTAAGTACGACTATATATTGGATGGACTCCCTTCTAAAGGATTTAAAAGCTTTAATTAGACCATTATAGTAATATATTCTACTTTGGTTACTTCTTGGTGAGCCAATTTACATAAAGTTTCTCCAAATTCCCATAGGTACCAAAATAGGACTATTTTCTTCCCAAAGTTTGAAAAGTTTAATTACGACTATGTGTTGGATGGACTCCCTTCTAATGGATTTAAAAGATTTAGTTAGACTATTATACTAATATATTCAACTTTGGTTACTTCTTGGTGAGCCAACTTTGTCTAAAGTTTCTCATGGATACCGAAAACAGAACGATTTTCTTCTTAAATATTGAAACTTTAAGTACGACTATATATTGGATGGACTCCCTTCTAATGGATTTAAAAGATTTATTTAGACTATTATACTAATATATTCAACTTTGGTTACTTCTTGGTGAGCCAACTTTGTCTAAAGTTTCTCATGGATACCGAAAACAAAACGATTTTCTTCTTAAATATTGAAACTTTAAGTACGACTATATATTGGATAGACTCCCTTCTAATGGTTTTAAAAGATTTATTTAGACTATTATACTAATATATTCAACTTTGGTTACTTCTTGGTGAGCCAATTTTGTCTAAAGTATCTCCAAATTCTCATAGGTAGCAAAATCAGGATGATTTTCTTCGTAAAGATTGAAACTTTAAGTACGACTATATATTGGATGGACTCCCTTCTAATGGATTTAAAAGATTTATTTAGACTATTATACTAATATATTCAACTTTGGTTACTTCTTGGTGAGCCAACTTTGTCTAAAGTTTCTCATGGATACCGAAAACAGAACGATTTTCTTCTTAAATATTGAAACTTTAAGTACGACTATATATTGGATGGACTCCCTTCTAATGGATTTAAAAGATTTATTTAGACTATTATACTAATATATTCAACTTTGGTTACTTCTTGGTGAGCCAACTTTGTCTAAAGTTTCTCATGGATACCGAAAACAAAACGATTTTCTTCTTAAATATTGAAACTTTAAGTACGACTATATATTGGATAGACTCCCTTCTAATGGTTTTAAAAGATTTATTTAGACTATTATACTAATATATTCAACTTTGGTTACTTCTTGGTGAGCCAATTTTGTCTAAAGTATCTCCAAATTCTCATAGGTAGCAAAATCAGGATGATTTTCTTCTTAAAGATTGAAACTTTAAGTACGACTATATATTGGATGGACTCCCTTCTAATGGATTTAAAAGATTTATTTAGACTATTATACTAATATATTCAACTTTGGTTACTTCTTGGTGAGCCAATTTTGTCTAAAGTTTCTCCAAATTCTCATAGGTAGCAAAATCAGGACGATTTTCTTCTTAAAGATTGAAACTTTAAGTACGACTATATATTGGATGGACTCCCTTCTAAAGGATTTAAAAGCTTTAATTAGACCATTATAGTAATATATTCTACTTTGGTTACTTCTTGGTGAGCCAATTTACATAAAGTTTCTCCAAATTCCCATAGGTACCAAAATAGGACTATTTTCTTCCCAAAGTTTGAAAAGTTTAATTACGACTATATGTTGGATGGACTCCCTTCTAATGGATTTAAAAGATTTATTTAGACTATTATACTAATATATTCAACTTTGGTTACTTCTTGGTGAGCCAACTTTGTCTAAAGTTTCTCATGGATACCGAAAACAGAACGATTTTCTTCTTAAATATTGAAACTTTAAGTACGACTATATATTGGATGGACTCCCTTCTAATGGATTTAAATGATTTATTTAGACTATTTTACTAATATATTCAACTTTGGTTACTTTTTGGTGAGCTAATTTTGTCTAAAGTTTCTCCAAATTCTAATAGGTACCGAAAACAGGACGATTTTCTTCTTAAAGATTGAAACTTTAAGTACGACTATATATTGGATGGACTCCCTTCTAATGGATTTAAAAGATTTATTTAGACTATTATACTAATATATTCAACTTTGGTTACTTCTTGGTGAGCCAATTTACATAAAGATTCTCCAAATTCCCATAGGTACCAAAATAGGACTATTTTCTTCCCAAAGTTTGAAAAGTTTAATTACGACTATATGTTGGATGGACTCCCTTCTAATGGATTTAAAAGATTTAGTTAGACTATTATACTAATATATTCAACTTTGGTTACTTCTTGGTGAGCCAACTTTGTCTAAAGTTTCTCATGGATACCGAAAACAGAACGATTTTCTTCTTAAATATTGAAACTTTAAGTACGACTATATATTGGATGGACTCCCTTCTAATGGATTTAAATGATTTATTTAGACTATTTTACTAATATATTCAACTTTGGTTACTTTTTGGTGAGCTAATTTTGTCTAAAGTTTCTCCAAATTCTAATAGGTACCGAAAACAGGACGATTTTCTTCTTAAAGATTGAAACTTTAAGTACGACTATATATTGGATGGACTCCCTTCTAATGGATTTAAAAGATTTATTTAGACTATTATACTAATATATTCAACTTTGGTTACTTCTTGGTGAGCCAATTTTGTCTAAAGTTTCTCCAAATTCTCATAGGTAGCAAAATCAGGATGATTTTCTTCTTAAAGATTGAAACTTTAAGTACGACTATATATTGGATGGACTCCCTTCTAATGGATTTAAAAGATTTATTTAGACTATTATACTAATATATTCAACTTTGGTTACTTCTTGGTGAGCCAATTTACATAAAGATTCTCCAAATTCCCATAGGTACCAAAATAGGACTATTTTCTTCCCAAAGTTTGAAAAGTTTAATTACGACTATATGTTGGATGGACTCCCTTCTAATGGATTTAAAAGATTTAGTTAGACTATTATACTAATATATTCAACTTTGGTTACTTCTTGGTGAGCCAACTTTGTCTAAAGTTTCTCATGGATACCGAAAACAGAACGATTTTCTTCTTAAATATTGAAACTTTAAGTACGACTATATATTGGATGGACTCCCTTCTAATGGATTTAAATGATTTATTTAGACTATTTTACTAATATATTCAACTTTGGTTACTTTTTGGTGAGCTAATTTTGTCTAAAGTTTCTCCAAATTCTAATAGGTACCGAAAACAGGACGATTTTCTTCTCAAAGTTTGAAAACTTTAATTACGACTATATATTGGATGGATTCCATTATAAAGGATTTTAAAGTTATATTTAGACTATTATACTAATATATTCAACTTTGGTTAGTTCTTGGTGAGCCAATTTTGCATAAAGTTTCTCCAAATTCCCATAGGTAGCAAAATCAGGATGATTTTCTTCTTAAAGATTGAAACTTTAAGTACGACTATATATCGGATGGACTCCCTTCTAATCGATTTAAAAGATTTATTTAGACTATTATACTAATATATTCAACTTTGGTTACTTCTTGGTGAGCCAATTTTGTCTAAAGTTTCTCCAAATTCTCATAGGTAGCAAAATCAGGATGATTTTCTTCTTAAAGATTGAAACTTTAAGTACGACTATATATTGGATGGACTCCCTTCTAATGGATTTAAAAGATTTATTTAGACTATTATACTAATATATTCAACTTTGGTTACTTCTTGGTGAGCCAATTTTGTCTAAAGTTTCTCCAAATTCTCATAGGTACCAAACTAGGGTGATTTTCTTCCCAAAGATTGAAAACTTTAATTACGACTATATATTGGATGGATTCCATTATAAAGGATTTTAAAGTTATATTTAGACTATTATACTAATATATTCAACTTTGGTTAGTTCTTGGTGAGCCAATTTTGCATAAAGTTTCTCCAAATTCCCATAGGTACCAAAATAGGACTATTTTCTTCCCAAAGTTTGAAAACTTTAATTACGACTATATGTTGGATGGACTCCCTTCTAATGGATTTAAAAGATTTATTTAGACTATTATACTAATATATTCAACTTTGGTTACTTCTTGGTGAGCCAACTTTGTCTAAAGTTTCTCATGGATACCGAAAACATAACGATTTTCTTCTTAAATATTGAAACTTTAAGTACGACTATATATTGGATGGACTCCCTTCTAATGGATTTAAATGATTTATTTAGACTATTTTACTAATATATTCAACTTTGGTTACTTTTTGGTGAGATAATTTTGTCTAAAGTTTCTCCAAATTCTAATAGGTACCGAAAACAGGACGATTTTCTTCTCAAAGTTTGAAAACTTTAATTACGACTATATATTGGATGGATTCCATTATAAAGGATTTTAAAGTTATATTTAGACTATTATACTAATATATTCAACTTTGGTTAGTTCTTGGTGAGCCAATTTTGCATAAAGTTTCTCCAAATTCCCATTGGTACCAAAATAGGACTATTTTCTTCCCAAAGTTTGAAAACCTTAATTACGACTATATGTTGGATGGACTCCCTTCTAATGGATTTAAAAGATTTATTTGACTATTATACTAATATATTCAACTTTGGTTACTTCTTGGTGAGCCAACTTTGTCTAAAGTTTCTCATGGATACCGAAAACAGAACGATTTTCTTCTTAAATATTGAAACTTTAAGTACGACTATATATTGGATGGACTCCCTTCTAATGGATTTAAATGATTTATTTAGACTATTTTACTAATATATTCAACTTTGGTTACTTTTTGGTGAGCTAATTTTGTCTAAAGTTTCTCCAAATTCTAATAGGTACCGAAAACAGGACGATTTTCTTCTTAAAGATTGAAACTTTAAGTACGACTATATATTGGATGGACTCCCTTCTAATGGATTTAAAAGATTTATTTAGACTATTATACTAATATATTCAACTTTGGTTACTTCTTGGTGAGCCAATTTTGTCTAAAGTTTCTCCAAATTCTCATAGGTAGCAAAATCAGGACGATTTTCTTCTTAAAGATTGAAACTTTAAGTACGACTATATATTGGATGGACTCCCTTCTAAAGGATTTAAAAGCTTTAATTAGACCATTATAGTAATATATTCTACTTTGGTTACTTCTTGGTGAGCCAATTTACATAAAGTTTCTCCAAATTCCCATAGGTACCAAAATAGGACTATTTTCTTCCCAAAGTTTGAAAAGTTTAATTACGACTATATGTTAGATGGACTCCCTTCTAATGGATTTAAAAGATTTATTTAGAATATTATACTAATATATTCAACTTTGGTTACTTCTTGGTGAGCCAACTTTGTCTAAAGTTTCTCATGGATACCGAAAACAGAACGATTTTCTTCTTAAATATTGAAACTTTAAGTACGACTATATATTGGATGGACTCCCTTCTAATGGATTTAAATGATTTATTTAGACTATTTTACTAATATATTCAACTTTGGTTACTTTTTGGTGAGCTAATTTTGTCTAAAGTTTCTCCAAATTCTAATAGGTACCGAAAACAGGACGATTTTCTTCTCAAAGTTTGAAAACTTTAATTACGACTATATATTGGATGGATTCCATTATAAAGGATTTTAAAGTTATATTTAGACTATTATACTAATATATTCAACTTTGGTTAGTTCTTGGTGAGCCAATTTTGCATAAAGTTTCTCCAAATTCCCATAGGTACCAAAATAGGACTATTTTCTTCCCAAAGTTTGAAAACTTTAATTACGACTATATGGTGGATTGACTCCCTTCTAATGGATTTAAAAGATTTATTTAGACTATTATACTAATATATTCAACTTTGGTTACTTCTTGGTGAGCCAACTTTGTCTAAAGTTTCTCATGGATACCGAAAACAGAACGATTTTCTTCTTAAATATTGAAACTTTAAGTACGACTATATATTGGATGGACTCCCTTCTAATGGATTTAAATGATTTATTTAGACTATTTTACTAATATATTCAACTTTAGTTACTTTTTGGTGAGCTAATTTTGTCTAAAGTTTCTCCAAATTCTAATAGGTACCGAAAACAGGACGATTTTCTTCTTAAACATTGAAACTTTAAGTACGACTATATATTGGATGGACTCCCTTCTAATGGATTTAAAAGATTTATTTAGACTATTATACTAATATATTCAACTTTGCTTACTTCTTGGTGAGCCAATTTTGTCTAAAGTTTCTCCAAATTCTCATAGGTAGCAAAATCAGGACGATTTTCTTCTTAAAGATTGAAACTTTAAGTACGACTATATATTGGATGGACTCCCTTCTAAAGGATTTAAAAGCTTTAATTACACCATTATAGTAATATATTCAACTTTGGTTACTTCTTCGTGAGCCAATTTACATAAAGTTTCTCCAAATTCCCATAGGTACCAAAATAGGACTATATTCTTCCCAAAGTTTGAAAAGTTTAATTACGACTATATGTTGGATGGACTCCCTTCTAAAGGATTTAAACGATTTTTTTAGACTATTATACTAATATATTCAACTTTGGTAACTTCTTGGTGAGCCAATTTTGTCTAAAGTTTCTCCTAATTCTCATAGGTACCAAAAACAAGACGATTTTCTTCTTAAAGATTGAAACTTTAAGTACGACTATATATTGGATGGACTCCCTTATAAAGGATTTAAAAGCTTGAATTAGACTATTATAGTAATATATTCAACTTTGGTTACTTCTTGGTGAGCCAATTTTGCCTAAAGTTTCTCCAAATTCCCATAGGTACCAAAAACAGGACGATTTTCTTCTTAAAGATTGAAACTTTAAGTACGACTATATATTGGATGGACTCCCTTATAAAGGATTTAAAACCATTAATTAGACTATTATAGTAATATATTCAAATTTGGTTACTTCTTGGTGAGCCAATTTTGCCTAAAGTTTCTCCAGATTCCCATAGGTACCAAACTAGGGTGATTTTCTTCCCAAAGTTTGAAAACTTTAATTACGACTATATATTGGATGGATTCCATTATAAAGGATTTTAAAGTTATATTTAGACTATTATACTAATATATTCAACTTTGGTTAGTTCTTGGTGAGCCAATTTTGCATAAAGTTTCTCCAAATTCCCATAGGTACCAAAATAGGACTATTTTCTTCCCAAAGTTTGAAAACTTTAATTACGACTATATGTTGGATGGACTCCCTTCTAATGGATTTAAAAGATTTATTTAGACTATTATACTAATATATTCAACTTTGGTTACTTCTTGGTGAGCCAACTTTGTCTAAAGTTTCTCATGGATACCGAAAACAGAACGATTTTCTTCTTAAATATTGAAACTTTAAGTACGACTATATATTGGATGGACTCCCTTCTAATGGATTTAAATGATTTATTTAGACTATTTTACTAATATATTCAACTTTGGTTACTTCTTGGTGAGCCAACTTTGTCTAAAGTTTCTCATGGATACCGAAAACAGAACGATTTTCTTCTTAAAGATTGAAACTTTAAGTACGACTATATATTGGATGGACTCCCTTATAAAGGATTTAAAACCATTAATTAGACTATTATAGTAATATATTCAAATTTGGTTACTTCTTGGTGAGCCAATTTTGCCTAAAGTTTCTCCAAATTCCCATAGGTACCAAACTAGGGTGATTTTCTTCCCAAAGTTTGAAAACTTTAATTACGACTATATATTGGATGGATTCCATTATAAAGGATTTTAAAGTTATATTTAGACTATTATACTAATATATTCAACTTTGGTTAGTTCTTGGTGAGCCAATTTTGCATAAAGTTTCTCCAAATTCCCATAGGTACCAAAATAGGACTATTTTCTTCCCAAAGTTTGAAAACTTTAATTACGACTATATGTTGGATGGACTCCCTTCTAATGGATTTAAAAGATTTATTTAGACTATTATACTAATATATTCCACTTTGGTTACTTCTTGGTGAGCCAACTTTGTCTAAAGTTTCTCATGGATACCGAAAACAGAACGATTTTCTTCTTAAATATTGAAACTTTAAGTACGACTATATATTGGATGGACTCCCTTCTAATGGATTTAAATGATTTATTTAGACTATTTTACTAATATATTCAACTTTGGTTACTTTTTGGTGAGCTAATTTTGTCTAAAGTTTCTCCAAATTCTAATAGGTACCGAAAACAGGACGATTTTCTTCTTAAAGATTGAAACTTTAAGTACGACTATATATTGGATGGACTCCCTTATAAAGGATTTAAAACCATTAATTAGACTATTATAGTAATATATTCAAATTTGGTTACTTCTTGGTGAGCCAATTTTGCCTAAAGTTTCTCCAAATTCCCATAGGTACCAAACTAGGGTGATTTTCTTCCCGAAGTTTGAAAACTTTAATTACGACTATATATTGGATGGATTCCATTATAAAGGATTTTAAAGTTATATTTAGACTATTATACTAATATATTCAACTTTGGTTAGTTCTTGGTGAGCCAATTTTGCATAAAGTTTCTCCAAATTCCCATTGGTACCAAAATAGGACTATTTTCTTCCCAAAGTGTGAAAACTTTAATTACGACTATATGTTGGATGGACTCCCTTCTAATGGATTTAAAAGATTTATTTAGACTATTATACTAATATATTCAACTTTGGTTACTTCTTGGTGAGCCAATTTTGTCTAAAGTTTCTCCAAATTCTCATAGGTAGCAAAATCAGGACGATTTTCTTCTTAAAGATTGAAACTTTAAGTACGACTATATATTGGATGGACTCCCTTCTAAAGGATTTAAAAGCTTTAATTAGACCATTATAGTAATATATTCTACTTTGGTTACTTCTTGGTGAGCCAATTTACATAAAGTTTCTCCAAATTCCCATAGGTACCAAAATAGGACTATTTTCTTCCCAAAGTTTGAAAAGTTTAATTACGACTATATGTTGGATGGACTCCCTTCTAATGGATTTAAAAGATTTAGTTAGACTATTATACTAATATATTCAACTTTGGTTACTTCTTGGTGAGCCAACTTTGTCTAAAGTTTCTCATGGATACCGAAAACAGAACGATTTTCTTCTTAAATATTGAAACTTTAAGTACGACTATATATTGGATGGACTCCCTTCTAATGGATTTAAAAGATTTATTTAGACTATTATACTAATATATTCAACTTTGGTTACTTCTTGGTGAGCCAACTTTGTCTAAAGTTTCTCATGGATACCGAAAACAAAACGATTTTCTTCTTAAATATTGAAACTTTAAGTACGACTATATATTGGATAGACTCCCTTCTAATGGTTTTAAAAGATTTATTTAGACTATTATACTAATATATTCAACTTTGGTTACTTCTTGGTGAGCCAATTTTGTCTAAAGTATCTCCAAATTCTCATAGGTAGCAAAATCAGGATGATTTTCTTCGTAAAGATTGAAACTTTAAGTACGACTATATATTGGATGGACTCCCTTCTAATGGATTTAAAAGATTTATTTAGACTATTATACTAATATATTCAACTTTGGTTACTTCTTGGTGAGCCAACTTTGTCTAAAGTTTCTCATGGATACCGAAAACAGAACGATTTTCTTCTTAAATATTGAAACTTTAAGTACGACTATATATTGGATGGACTCCCTTCTAATGGATTTAAATGATTTATTTAGACTATTTTACTAATATATTCAACTTTGGTTACTTCTTGGTGAGCCAACTTTGTCTAAAGTTTCTCATAGGTACCGAAAACAGAACGATTTTCTTCTTAAATATTGAAACTTTAAGTACGACTATATATTGGATGGACTCCCTTCTAATGGATTTAAATGATTTATTTAGACTATTTTACTAATATATTCAACTTTGGTTACTTCTTGGTCAGCCAATTTTGTCTAAAGTTTCTCCAAATTCTCATAGGTAGCAAAATCAGGACGATTTTCTTCTTAAAGATTGAAACTTTAAGTACGACTATATATTGGATGGACTCCCTTCTAAAGGATTTAAAAGCTTTAATTAGACCATTATAGTAATATATTCAACTTTGGTTTCTTCTTGGTGAGCCAATTTTGTATAAAGTTTCTCCAAATTCCCATAGGTACCAAAATAGGACTATTTTCTTCCCAAAGTTTGAAAAGTTTAATTACGACTATATGTTGGATGGACTCCCTTCTAATGGATTTAAAAGATTTATTTAGACTATTATACTAATATATTCAACTTTGGTTACTTCTTGGTGAGCCAACTTTGTCTAAAGTTTCTCATGGATACCGAAAACAGAACGATTTTCTTCTTAAATATTGAAACTTTAAGTACGACTATATATTGGATGGACTCCCTTCTAATGGATTTAAATGATTTATTTAGACTATTTTACTAATATATTCAACTTTGGTTACTTTTTGGTGAGCTAATTTTGTCTAAAGTTTCTCCAAATTCTAATAGGTACCGAAAACAGGACGATTTTCTTCTCAAAGTTTGAAAACTTTAATTACGACTATATATTGGATGGATTCCATTATAAAGGATTTTAAAGTTATATTTAGACTATTATACTAATATATTCAACTTTGGTTAGTTCTTGGTGAGCCAATTTTGCATAAAGTTTCTCCAAATTCCCATAGGTACCAAAATAGGACTATTTTCTTCCCAAAGTTTGAAAACTTTAATTACGACTATATGTTGGATGGACTCCCTTCTAATGGATTTAAAAGATTTATTTAGACTATTATACTAATATATTCAACTTTGGTTACTTCTTGGTGAGCCAACTTTGTCTAAAGTTTCTCATGGATACCGAAAACAGAACGATTTTCTTCTTAAATATTGAAACTTTAAGTACGACTATATATTGGATGGACTCCCTTCTAATGGATTTAAATGATTTATTTAGACTATTTTACTAATATATTCAACTTTAGTTACTTTTTGGTGAGCTAATTTTGTCTAAAGTTTCTCCAAATTCTAATAGGTACCGAAAACAGGACGATTTTCTTCTTAAAGATTGAAACTTTAAGTACGACTATATATTGGATGGACTCCCTTCTAATGGATTTAAAAGATTTATTTAGACTATTATACTAATATATTCAACTTTGCTTACTTCTTGGTGAGCCAATTTTGTCTAAAGTTTCTCCAAATTCTCATAGGTAGCAAAATCAGGACGATTTTCTTCTTAAAGATTGAAACTTTAAGTACGACTATATATTGGATGGACTCCCTTCTAAAGGATTTAAAAGCTTTAATTAGACCATTATAGTAATATATTCAACTTTGGTTACTTCTTCGTGAGCCAATTTACATAAAGTTTCTCCAAATTCCCATAGGTACCAAAATAGGACTATATTCTTCCCAAAGTTTGAAAAGTTTAATTACGACTATATGTTGGATGGACTCCCTTCTAAAGGATTTAAACGATTTTTTTAGACTATTATACTAATATATTCAACTTTGGTAACTTCTTGGTGAGCCAATTTTGTCTAAAGTTTCTCCTAATTCTCATAGGTACCAAAAACAGGACGATTTTCTTCTTAAAGATTAAAACTTTAAGTACGACTATATATTGGATGGACTCCCTTATAAAGGATTTAAAAGCTTGAATTAGACTATTATAGTAATATATTCAACTTTGGTTACTTCTTGGTGAGCCAATTTTGCCTAAAGTTTCTCCAAATTCCCATAGGTACCAAAAACAGGACAATTTTCTTCTTAAAGATTGAAACTTTAAGTACGACTATATATTGGATGGACTCCCTTATAAAGGATTTAAAACCATTAATTAGACTATTATAGTAATATATTCAAATTTGGTTACTTCTTGGTGAGCCAATTTTGCCTAAAGTTTCTCCAAATTCCCATAGGTACCAAACTAGGGTGATTTTCTTCCCAAAGTTTGAAAACTTTAATTACGACTATATATTGGATGGATTCCATTATAAAGGATTTTAAAGTTATATTTAGACTATTATACTAATATATTCAACTTTGGTTAGTTCTTGGTGAGCCAATTTTGCATAAAGTTTCTCCAAATTCCCATAGGTACCAAAATAGGACTATTTTCTTCCCAAAGTTTGAAAACTTTAATTACGACTATATGTTGGATGGACTCCCTTCTAATGGATTTAAAAGATTTATTTAGACTATTATACTAATATATTCAACTTTGGTTACTTCTTGGTGAGCCAACTTTGTCTAAAGTTTCTCATGGATACCGAAAACAGAACGATTTTCTTCTTAAATATTGAAACTTTAAGTACGACTATATATTGGATGGACTCCCTTCTAATGGATTTAAATGATTTATTTAGACTATTTTACTAATATATTCAACTTTGGTTACTTTTTGGTGAGCTAATTTTGTCTAAAGTTTCTCCAAATTCTAATAGGTACCGAAAACAGGACGATTTTCTTCTTAAAGATTGAAACTTTAAGTACGACTATATATTGGATGGACTCCCTTATAAAGGATTTAAAACCATTAATTAGACTATTATAGTAATATATTCAAATTTGGTTACTTCTTGGTGAGCCAATTTTGCCTAAAGTTTCTCCAAATTCCCATAGGTACCAAACTAGGGTGATTTTCTTCCCAAAGTTTGAAAACTTTAATTACGACTATATATTGGATGGATTCCATTATAAAGGATTTTAAAGTTATATTTAGACTATTATACTAATATATTCAACTTTGGTTAGTTCTTGGTGAGCCAATTTTGCATAAAGTTTCTCCAAATTCCCATTGGTACCAAAATAGGACTATTTTCTTCCCAAAGTTTGAAAACTTTAATTACGACTATATGTTGGATGGACTCCCTTCTAATGGATTTAAAAGATTTATTTGACTATTATACTAATATATTCAACTTTGGTTACTTCTTGGTGAGCCAACTTTGTCTAAAGTTTCTCATGGATACCGAAAACAGAACGATTTTCTTCTTAAATATTGAAACTTTAAGTACGACTATATATTGGATGGACTCCCTTCTAATGGATTTAAATGATTTATTTAGACTATTTTACTAATATATTCAACTTTGGTTACTTTTTGGTGAGCTAATTTTGTCTAAAGTTTCTCCAAATTCTAATAGGTACCGAAAACAGGACGATTTTCTTCTTAAAGATTGAAACTTTAAGTACGACTATATATTATATGGACTCCCTTCTAATGGATTTAAAAAATTTATTTAGACTATTATACTAATATATTCAACTTTGGTTACTTCTTGGTGAGCCAATTTTGTCTAAAGTTTCTCCAAATTCTCATAGGTAGCAAAATCAGGACGATTTTCTTCTTAAAGATTGAAACTTTAAGTACGACTATATATTGGATGGATTCCATTATAAAGGATTTTAAAGTTATATTTAGACTATTATACTAATATATTCAACTTTGGTTAGTTCTTGGTGAGCCAATTTTGCATAAAGTTTCTCCAAATTCCCATTGGTACCAAAATAGGACTATTTTCTTCCCAAAGTTTGAAAACTTTAATTACGACTATATGTTGGATGGACTCCCTTCTAATGGATTTAAAACATTTATTTGACTATTATACTAATATATTCAACTTTGGTTACTTCTTGGTGAGCCAACTTTGTCTAAAGTTTCTCATGGATACCGAAAACAGAACGATTTTCTTCTTAAATATTGAAACTTTAAGTACGACTATATATTGGATGGACTCCCTTCTAATGGATTTAAATGATTTATTTAGACTATTTTACTAATATATTCAACTTTGGTTACTTTTTGGTGAGCTAATTTTGTCTAAAGTTTCTCCAAATTCTAATAGGTACCGAAAACAGGACGATTTTCTTCTTAAAGATTGAAACTTTAAGTACGACTATATATTATATGGACTCCCTTCTAATGGATTTAAAAAATTTATTTATACTATTATACTAATATATTCAACTTTGGTTACTTCTTGGTGAGCCAATTTTGTCTAAAGTTTCTCCAAATTCTCATAGGTAGCAAAATCAGGACGATTTTCTTCTTAAAGATTGAAACTTTAAGTACGACTATATATTGGATGGACTCCCTTCTAAAGGATTTAAAAGCTTTAATTAGACCATTATAGTAATATATTCAACTTTGGTTACTTCTTGGTGAGCCAATTTACATAAAGTTTCTCCAAATTCCCATAGGTACCAAAATAGGACTATTTTCTTCCCAAAGTTTGAAAACTTTAATTACGACTATATGTTGGATGGACTCTCTTTTAATGGATTTAAAAGATTTATTTAGACTATTAGACTAATATATTCAACTTTGGTTACTTCTTGGTGAGCCAATTTTGTCTAAAGTTTCTCCTAATTCTCATAGGTACCAAAAACAGGACGATTTTCTTCTTAAAGATTGAAACTTTAAGTACGACTATATATTGGATGGACTCCCTTATAAAGGATTTAAAAGCTTGAATTAGACGATTATAGTAATATATTCAACTTTGGTTACTTCTTGGTGAGCCAATTTTGCCTGAAGTTTCTCCAAATTCCCATAGGTACCAAAATAGGACTATTTTCTTCCCAAAGTTTGAAAACTTTAATTACGACTATATATTGGATGGATTCCATTATAAAGGATTTTAAAGTTATATTTAGACTATTATACTAATATATTCAACTTTGGTTAGTTCTTGCTGAGCCAATTTTGCATAAAGTTTCTCCAAATTCCCTTAGGTACCAAAATAGGACTATTTTCTTCCCAAAGTTTGAAAACTTTAATTACGACTATATGTTGGATGGACTCCCTTCTAATGGATTTAAAAGATTTATTTGACTATTATACTAATATATTCAACTTTGGTTACTTCTTGGTGAGCCAACTTTGTCTAAAGTTTCTCATGGATACCGAAAACAGAACGATTTTCTTCTTAAATATTGAAACTTTAAGTACGACTATATATTGGATGGACTCCCTTCTAATGGATTTAAATGATTTATTTAGACTATTTTACTAATATATTCAACTTTGGTTACTTTTTGGTGAGCTAATTTTGTCTAAAGTTTCTCCAAATTCTAATAGGTACCGAAAACAGGACGATTTTCTTCTTAAAGATTGAAACTTTAAGTACGACTATATATTATATGGACTCCCTTCTAATGGATTTAAAAAATTTATTTAGACTATTATACTAATATATTCAACTTTGGTTACTTCTTGGTGAGCCAATTTTGTCTAAAGTTTCTCCAAATTCTCATAGGTAGCAAAATCAGGACGATTTTCTTCTTAAAGATTGAAACTTTAAGTACGACTATATATTGGATGGATTCCATTATAAAGGATTTTAAAGTTATATTTAGACTATTATACTAATATATTCAACTTTGGTTAGTTCTTGGTGAGCCAATTTTGCATAAAGTTTCTCCAAATTCCCATTGGTACCAAAATAGGACTATTTTCTTCCCAAAGTTTGAAAACTTTAATTACGACTATATGTTGGATGGACTCCCTTCTAATGGATTTAAAACATTTATTTGACTATTATACTAATATATTCAACTTTGGTTACTTCTTGGTGAGCCAACTTTGTCTAAAGTTTCTCATGGATACCGAAAACAGAACGATTTTCTTCTTAAATATTGAAACTTTAAGTACGACTATATATTGGATGGACTCCCTTCTAATGGATTTAAATGATTTATTTAGACTATTTTACTAATATATTCAACTTTGGTTACTTTTTGGTGAGCTAATTTTGTCTAAAGTTTCTCCAAATTCTAATAGGTACCGAAAACAGGACGATTTTCTTCTTAAAGATTGAAACTTTAAGTACGACTATATATTATATGGACTCCCTTCTAATGGATTTAAAAAATTTATTTATACTATTATACTAATATATTCAACTTTGGTTACTTCTTGGTGAGCCAATTTTGTCTAAAGTTTCTCCAAATTCTCATAGGTAGCAAAATCAGGACGATTTTCTTCTTAAAGATTGAAACTTTAAGTACGACTATATATTGGATGGACTCCCTTCTAAAGGATTTAAAAGCTTTAATTAGACCATTATAGTAATATATTCAACTTTGGTTACTTCTTGGTGAGCCAATTTACATAAAGTTTCTCCAAATTCCCATAGGTACCAAAATAGGACTATTTTCTTCCCAAAGTTTGAAAACTTTAATTACGACTATATGTTGGATGGACTCTCTTTTAATGGATTTAAAAGATTTATTTAGACTATTAGACTAATATATTCAACTTTGGTTACTTCTTGGTGAGCCAATTTTGTCTAAAGTTTCTCCTAATTCTCATAGGTACCAAAAACAGGACGATTTTCTTCTTAAAGATTGAAACTTTAAGTACGACTATATATTGGATGGACTCCCTTATAAAGGATTTAAAAGCTTGAATTAGACGATTATAGTAATATATTCAACTTTGGTTACTTCTTGGTGAGCCAATTTTGCCTGAAGTTTCTCCAAATTCCCATAGGTACCAAAATAGGACTATTTTCTTCCCAAAGTTTGAAAACTTTAATTACGACTATATATTGGATGGATTCCATTATAAAGGATTTTAAAGTTATATTTAGACTATTATACTAATATATTCAACTTTGGTTAGTTCTTGCTGAGCCAATTTTGCATAAAGTTTCTCCAAATTCCCTTAGGTACCAAAATAGGACTATTTTCTTCCCAAAGTTTGAAAACTTTAATTACGACTATATGTTGGATGGACTCCCTTCTAATGGATTTAAAAGATTTATTTAGACTATTATACTAATATATTCAACTTTGGTTACTTCTTGGTGAGCCAACTTTGTCTAAAGTTTCTCATAGGTACCGAAAACAGAACGATTTTCTTCTTAAATATTGAAACTTTAAGTACGACTATATATTGGATGGACTCCCTTCTAATGGATTTAAATGATTTATTTAGACTATTTTACTAATATATTCAACTTTGGTTACTTTTTGGTGAGCTAATTTTGTCTAAAGTTTCTCCAAATTCTAATAGGTACCGAAAACAGGACGATTTTCTTCTTAAAGATTGAAACTTTAAGTACGACTATATATTATATGGACTCCCTTCTAATGGATTTAAAAAATTTATTTAGACTATTATACTAATATATTCAACTTTGGTTACTTCTTGGTGAGCCAATTTTGTCTAAAGTTTCTCCAAATTCTCATAGGTAGCAAAATCAGGACGATTTTCTTCTTAAAGATTGAAACTTTAAGTACGACTATATATTGGATGGATTCCATTATAAAGGATTTTAAAGTTATATTTAGACTATTATACTAATATATTCAACTTTGGTTAGTTCTTGGTGAGCCAATTTTGCATAAAGTTTCTCTAAATTCCCATTGGTACCAAAATAGGACTATTTTCTTCCCAAAGTTTGAAAACTTTAATTACGACTATATGTTGGATGGACTCCCTTCTAATGGATTTAAAAGATTTATTTTACTATTATACTAATATATTCAACTTTGGTTACTTCTTGGTGAGCCAACTTTGTCTAAAGTTTCTCATGGATACCGAAAACAGAACGATTTTCTTCTTAAATATTGAAACTTTAAGTACGACTATATATTGGATGGACTCCCTTCTAATGGATTTAAATGATTTATTTAGACTATTTTACTAATATATTCAACTTTGGTTACTTTTTGGTGAGCTAATTTTGTCTAAAGTTTCTCCAAATTCTAATAGGTACCGAAAACAGGACGATTTTCTTCTTAAAGATTGAAACTTTAAGTACGACTATATATTATATGGACTCCCTTCTAATGGATTTAAAAAATTTATTTATACTATTATACTAATATATTCAACTTTGGTTACTTCTTGGTGAGCCAATTTTGTCTAAAGTTTCTCCAAATTCTCATAGGTAGCAAAATCAGGACGATTTTCTTCTTAAAGATTGAAACTTTAAGTACGACTATATATTGGATGGACTCCCTTCTAAAGGATTTAAAAGCTTTAATTAGACCATTATAGTAATATATTCAACTTTGGTTACTTCTTGGTGAGCCAATTTACATAAAGTTTCTCCAAATTCCCATAGGTACCAAAATAGGACTATTTTCTTCCCAAAGTTTGAAAACTTTAATTACGACTATATGTTGGATGGACTCTCTTTTAATGGATTTAAAAGATTTATTTAGACTATTATACTAATATATTCAACTTTGGTTACTTCTTGGTGAGCCAATTTTGTCTAAAGTTTCTCCTAATTCTCATAGGTACCAAAAACAGGACGATTTTCTTCTTAAAGATTGAAACTTTAAGTACGACTATATATTGGATGGACTCCCTTATAAAGGATTTAAAAGCTTGAATTAGACTATGATAGTAATATATTCAACTTTGGTTACTTCTTGGTGAGCCAATTTTGCCTGAAGTTTCTCCAAATTCCCATAGGTACCAAAATAGGACTATTTTCTTCCCAAAGTTTGAAAACTTTAATTACGACTATATATTGGATGGATTCCATTATAAAGGATTTTAAAGTTATATTTAGACTATTATACTAATATATTCAACTTTGGTTAGTTCTTGCTGAGCCAATTTTGCATAAAGTTTCTCCAAATTCCCATAGGTACCAAAATAGGACTATTTTCTTCCCAAAGTTTGAAAACTTTAATTACGACTATATGTTGGATGGACTCCCTTCTAATGGATTTAAAAGATTTATTTAGACTATTATACTAATATATTCAACTTTGGTTACTTCTTGGTGAGCCAACTTTGTCTAAAGTTTCTCATAGGTACCGAAAACAGAACGATTTTCTTCTTAAATATTGAAACTTTAAGTACGACTATATATTGGATGGACTCCCTTCTAATGGATTTAAATGATTTATTTAGACTATTTTACTAATATATTCAACTTTGGTTACTTTTTGGTGAGCTAATTTTGTCTAAAGTTTCTCCAAATTCTAATAGGTACCGAAAACAGGACGATTTTCTTCTTAAAGATTGAAACTTTAAGTACGACTATATATTGGATGGACTCCCTTCTAATGGATTTAAAAGATTTATTTAGACTATTATACTAATATATTCAACTTTGGTTACTTCTTGGTGAGCCAATTTTGTCTAAAGTTTCTCCAAATTCTCATAGGTAGCAAAATCAGGATGATGTTCTTCTTAAAGATTGAAACTTTAAGTACGACTATATATTGGATGGACTCCCTTCTAATGGATTTAAAAGATTTATTTAGACTATTATACTAATATATTCAATTTAGGTTACTTCTTGGTGAGCCAACTTTGTCTAAAGTTTCTCATAGGTACCGAAAACAGAACGATTTTCTTCTTAAATATTGAAACTTTAAGTACGACTATATATTGGATGGACTCCCTTCTAATGGATTTAAATGATTTATTTAGACTATTTTAATAATATATTCAACTTTGGTTACTTTTTGGTGAGCTAATTTTGTCTAAAGTTTCTCCAAATTTTAATAGGTACCGAAAACAGGACGATTTTCTACTTAAAGATTGAAACTTTAAGTACGACTATATATTGGATGGACTCCCTTCTAATGGATTTAAAACATTTATTTAGACTATTATACTAATATATTCAACTTTGGTTACTTCTTGGTGAGCCAATTTTGTCTAAAGTTTCTCCAAATTCTCATAGGTAGCAAAATCAGGATGATTTTCTTCTTAAAGATTGAAACTTTAAGTACGACTATATATTGGATGGACTCCCTTCTAATGGATTTAAAAGATTTATTTAGACTATTATACTAATATATTCAACTTTGGTTACTTCTTGGTGAGCCAATTTTGTCTAAAGTTTCTCCAAATTCTCATAGGTAGCAAAATCAGGATGATTTTCTTCTTAAAGATTGAAACTTTAAGTACGACTATATATTGGATGGACTCCCTTCTAATGGATTTAAAAGATTTATTTAGACTATTATACTAATATATTCAACTTTGGTTACTTCTTGGTGAGCCAATTTTGTCTAAAGTTTCTCCAAATTCTCATAGGTAGCAAAATCAGGACGATTTTCTTCTTAAAGATTGAAACTTTAAGTACGACTATATATTGGATGGACTCCCTTCTAAAGGATTTAAAAGCTTTAATTAGAGCATTATAGTAATATATTCTACTTTGGTTACTTCTTGGTGAGCCAATTTACATAAAGTTTCTCCAAATTCCCATAGGTACCAAAATAGGACTATTTTCTTCCCAAAGTTTGAAAAGTTTAATTACGACTATATGTTGGATGGACTCCCTTCTAAAGGATTTAAAAGCTTTAATTAGACCATTATAGTAATATATTCTACTTTGGTTACTTCTTGGTGAGCCAATTTACATAAAGTTTCTCCAAATTCCCATAGGTACCAAAATAGGACTATTTTCTTCCCAAAGTTGGAAATGTTTAATTACGACTATATGTTGGATGGACTCCCTTCTAATGGATTTAAAAGATTTATTTAGACTATTATACTAATATATTCAACTTTGGTTACTTCTTGGTGAGCCAATTTTGTCTAAAGTTTCTCCAAATTCTCATAGGTAGCAAAATCAGGATGATTTTCTTCTTAAAGATTGAAACTTTAAGTACGACTATATATTGGATGGACTCCCTTCTAATGGATTTAAAAGATTTATTTAGACTATTATACTAATATATTCAACTTTGGTTACTTCTTGGTGAGCCAATTTTGTCTAAAGTTTCTCCTAATTCTCATAGGTACCAAAAACAGGACGATTTTCTTCTTAAAGATTGAAACTTTAAGTACGACTATATATTGGATGGACTCCCTTATAAAGGATTGAAAAGCTTTAATTAGACCATTATAGTAATATATTCTACTTTGGTTACTTCTTGGTGAGCCAATTTACATAAAGTTTCTCCAAATTCCCATAGGTACCAAAATAGGACTATTTTCTTCCCAAAGTTGGAAATGTTTAACTACGACTATATGTTGGATGGACTCCCTTCTAATGGATTTAAAAGATTTATTTAGACTATTATACTAATATATTCAACTTTGGTTACTTCTTGGTGAGCCAATTTTGTCTAAAGTTTCTCCAAATTCTCATAGGTAGCAAAATCAGGACGATTTTCTTCATAAAGATTGAAACTTTAAGTACGACTATATATTGGATGGACTCCCTTCTAAAGGATTTAAAAGCTTTAATTAGACCATTATAGTAATATATTCTACTTTGGTTACTTCTTGGTGAGCCAATTTACATAAAGTTTCTCCAAATTCCCATAGGTACCAAAATAGGACTATTTTCTTCCCAAAGTTTGAAAAGTTTAATTACGACTATATGTTGGATGGACTCCCTTCTAATGGATTTAAAAGATTTATTTAGACTATTATACTAATATATTCAACTTTGGTTACTTCTTGGTGAGCCAATTTTGTCTAAAGTTTCTCCAAATTCTCATAGGTAGCAAAATCAGGACGATTTTCTTCTTAAAGATTGAAACTTTAAGTACGACTATATATTGGATGGACTCCCTTCTAAAGGATTGAAAAGCTTTAATTAGACCATTATAGTAATATATTCAACTTTGGTTACTTCTTGGTGAGACAATTTTGCATAAAGTTTCTCCAAATTCCCATAGGTACCAAAAATAGGACGATTTTCTTCTTAAAGATTGAAACTTTAAGTACGACTATATATTGGATGGACTCCCTTATAAAGGATTTAAAACCATTAATTAGACTATTATAGTAATATATTCAAATTTGGTTACTTCTTGGTGAGCCAAATTTGCCTAAAGTTTCTCCAAATTCCCATAGGTACCAAACTAGGGTGATTTTCTTCCCAAAGTTTGAAAACTTTAATTACGACTATATATTGGATGGATTCCATTATAAAGGATTTTAAAGTTATATTTAGACTATTATACTAATATATTCAACTTTGGTTAGTTCTTGGTGAGCCAATTTTGTCTAAAGTTTCTCCTAATTCTCATAGGTACCAAAAACAGGACGATTTTCTTCTTAAAGATTGAAACTTTAAGTACGACTATATATTGGATGGACTCCCTTATAAAGGATTTAAAAGCTTGAATTAGACTATTATAGTAATATATTAAACTTTGGTTACTTCTTGGTGAGCCAATTTTGCCTAAAGTTTCTCCAAATTCCCATAGGTACCAAAATAGGACTATTTTCTTCCCAAAGTTTGAAAACTTTAATTACGACTATATATCGGATGGATTCCATTATAAAGGATTTTAAAGTTATATTTAGACTATTATACTAATATATTCAACTTTGGTTAGTTCTTGCTGAGCCAATTTTGCATAAAGTTTCTCCAAATTCCCATAGGTACCAAAATAGGACTATTTTCTTCCCAAAGTTTGAAAACTTTAATTACGACTATATGTTGGATGAACTCCCTTCTAATGGATTTAAAAGATTTATTTAGACTATTATACTAATATATTCAACTTTGGTTACTTCTTGGTGAGCCAATTTACATAAAGTTTCTCCAAATTCCCATAGGTACCAAAATAGGACTATTTTCTTCCCAAAGTTGGAAAAGTTTAATTACGACTATATGTTGGATGGACTCCCTTCTAATGGATTTAAAAGATTTATTTAGACTATTATACTAATATATTCAACTTTGGTTACTTCTTGGTGAGCCAATTTTGTCTAAAGTTTCTCCAAATTCTCATAGGTAGCAAAATCAGGACGATTTTCTTCTTAAAGATTGAAACTTTAAGTACGACTATATATTGGATGGACTCCCTTCTAAAGGATTTAAAAGCTTTAATTAGACCATTATAGTAATATATTCTACTTTGGTTACTTCTTGGTGAGCCAATTTACATAAAGTTTCTCCAAATTCCCATAGGTACCAAAATAGGACTATTTTCTTCCCAAAGTTTGAAAAGTTTAATTACGACTATATGTTGGATGGACTCCCTTCTAATGGATTTAAAAGATTTATTTAGACTATTATACTAATATATTCAACTTTGGTTACTTCTTGGTGAGCCAATTTTGTCTAAAGTTTCTCCAAATTCTCATAGGTAGCAAAATCAGGACGATTTTCTTCTTAAAGATTGAAACTTTAAGTACGACTATATATTGGATGGACTCCCTTCTAAAGGATTGAAAAGCTTTAATTAGACCATTATAGTAATATATTCAACTTTGGTTACTTCTTGGTGAGACAATTTTGCATAAAGTTTCTCCAAATTCCCATAGGTACCAAAATAGGACTATATTCTTCCCAAAGTTTGAAAAGTTTAATTACGACTATATGTTGGATGGACTCCTTTCTAAAGGATTTAAACGATTTATTTAAACTATTATACTAATATATTCAACTTTGGTTACTTCTTGGTGAGCCAATTTTGTCTAAAGTTTCTCCTAATTCTCATAGGCACCAAACACAGGACGATTTTCTTCTTAAAGATTGAAACTTTAAGTACGACTATATATTGGATGGACTCCCTTATAAAGGATTTAAAAGCTTGAATTAGACTATTATAGTAATATATTCAACTTTGGTTACTTCTTGGTGAGCCAATTTTGCCTAAAGTTTCTCCAAATTCCCATAGGTACCAAAAATAGGACGATTTTCTTCTTAAAGATTGAAACTTTAAGTACGACTATATATTGGATGGACTCCCTTATAAAGGATTTAAAACCATTAATTAGACTATTATAGTAATATATTCAAATTTGGTTACTTCTTGGTGAGCCAAATTTGCCTAAAGTTTCTCCAAATTCCCAGAGGTACCAAACTAGGGTGATTTTCTTCCCAAAGTTTGAAAACTTTAATTACGACTATATATTGGATGGATTCCATTATAAAGGATTTTAAAGTGATATTTAGACTATTATACTAATATATTCAACTTTGGTTAGTTCTTGGTGAGCCAATTTTGTCTACAGTTTCTCCTAATTCTCATAGGTACCAAAAACAGGACGATTTTCTTCTTAAAGATTGAAACTTTAAGTACGACTATATATTGGATGGACTCCCTTATAAAGGATTTAAAAGCTTGAATTAGACTATTATAGTAATATATTCAACTTTGGTTACTTCTTGGTGAGCCAATTTTGCCTAAAGTTTCTCCAAATTCCCATAGGTACCAAAATAGGACTATTTTCTTCCCAAAGTTTGAAAACTTTAATTACGACTATATATTGGATGGATTCCATTATAAAGGATTTTAAAGTTATATTTAGACTATTATACTAATATATTCAACTTTGGTTAGTTCTTGCTGAGCCAATTTTGCATAAAGTTTCTCCAAATTCCCATAGGTACCAAAATAGGACTATTTTCTTCCCAAAGTTTGAAAAGTTTAATTACGACTATATGTTGGATGGACTCCCTTCTAATGGATTTAAAAGATTTATTTAGACTATTATACTAATATATTCAACTTTGGTTACTTCTTGGTGAGCCAATTTTGTCTAAAGTTTCTCCAAATTCTCATAGGTAGCAAAATCAGGACGATTTTCTTCTTAAAGATTGAAACTTTAAGTACGACTATATATTGGATGGACTCCCTTCTAAAGGATTGAAAAGCTTTAATTAGACCATTATAGTAATATATTCAACTTTGGTTACTTCTTGGTGAGACAATTTTGCATAAAGTTTCTCCAAATTCCCATAGGTACCAAAATAGGACTATATTCTTCCCAAAGTTTGAAAAGTTTAATTACGACTATATGTTGGATGGACTCCTTTCTAAAGGATTTAAACGATTTATTTAAACTATTATACTAATATATTCAACTTTGGTTACTTCTTGGTGAGCCAATTTTGTCTAAAGTTTCTCCTAATTCTCATAGGCACCAAACACAGGACGATTTTCTTCTTAAAGATTGAAACTTTAAGTACGACTATATATTGGATGGACTCCCTTATAAAGGATTTAAAAGCTTGAATTAGACTATTATAGTAATATATTCAACTTTGGTTACTTCTTGGTGAGCCAATTTTGCCTAAAGTTTCTCCAAATTCCCATAGGTACCAAAAATAGGACGATTTTCTTCTTAAAGATTGAAACTTTAAGTACGACTATATATTGGATGGACTCCCTTATAAAGGATTTAAAACCATTAATTAGACTATTATAGTAATATATTCAAATTTGGTTACTTCTTGGTGAGCCAAATTTGCCTAAAGTTTCTCCAAATTCCCAGAGGTACCAAACTAGGGTGATTTTCTTCCCAAAGTTTGAAAACTTTAATTACGACTATATATTGGATGGATTCCATTATAAAGGATTTTAAAGTGATATTTAGACTATTATACTAATATATTCAACTTTGGTTAGTTCTTGGTGAGCCAATTTTGTCTACAGTTTCTCCTAATTCTCATAGGTACCAAAAACAGGACGATTTTCTTCTTAAAGATTGAAACTTTAAGTACGACTATATATTGGATGGACTCCCTTATAAAGGATTTAAAAGCTTGAATTAGACTATTATAGTAATATATTCAACTTTGGTTACTTCTTGGTGAGCCAATTTTGCCTAAAGTTTCTCCAAATTCCCATAGGTACCAAAATAGGACTATTTTCTTCCCAAAGTTTGAAAACTTTAATTACGACTATATATTGGATGGATTCCATTATAAAGGATTTTAAAGTTATATTTAGACTATTATACTAATATATTCAACTTTGGTTAGTTCTTGCTGAGCCAATTTTGCATAAAGTTTCTCCAAATTCCCATAGGTACCAAAATAGGACTATTTTCTTCCCAAAGTTTGAAAACTTTAATTACGACTATATGTTGGATGAACTCCCTTCTAATGGATTTAAAAGATTTATTTAGACTATTATACTAATATATTCAACTTTGGTTACTTCTTGGTGAGCCAACTTTGTCTAAAGTTTCTCATAGGTACCGAAAACAGAACGATTTTCTTCTTAAATATTGAAACTTTAAGTACGACTATATATTAGATGGACTCCCTTCTAATGGATTTAAATGATTTATTTAGACTATTTTACTAATATATTCAACTTTGGTTACTTTTTGGTGAGCTAATTTTGTCTAAAGTTTCTCCAAATTCTAATAGGTACCGAAAACAGGACGATTTTCTTCTTAAAGATTGAAACTTTAAGTACGACTATATATTGGATGGACTCCCTTCTAATGGATTTAAAAGATTTATTTAGACTATTATACTAATATATTCAACTTTCGTTACTTCTTGGTGAGCCAATTTTGCCTAAAGTTTCTCCAAATTCCCATAGGTACCAAAAATAGGACGATTTTCTTCTTAAAGATTGAAACTTTAAGTACGACTATATATTGGATGGACTCCCTTATAAAGGATTTAAAACCATTAATTAGACTATTATAGTAATATATTCAAATTTGGTTACTTGTTGGTGAGCCAAATTTGCCTAAAGTTTCTCCAAATTCCCATAGGTACCAAACTAGGGTGATTTTCTTCCCAAAGTTTGAAAACTTTAATTACGACTATATATTGGATGGATTCCATTATAAAGGATTTTAAAGTGATATTTAGACTATTATACTAATATATTCAACTTTGGTTAGTTCTTGGTGAGCCAATTTTGTCTAAAGTTTCTCCTAATTCTCATAGGTACCAAAAACAGGACGATTTTCTTCTTAAAGATTGAAACTTTAAGTACGACTATATATTGGATGGACTCCCTTATAAAGGATTTAAAAGCTTGAATTAGACTATTATAGTAATATATTCAACTTTGGTTACTTCTTGGTGAGCCAATTTTGCCTAAAGTTTCTCCAAATTCCCATAGGTACCAAAATAGGACTATTTTCTTCCCAAAGTTTGAAAACTTTAATTACGACTATATATTGGATGGATTCCATTATAAAGGATTTTAAAGTTATATTTAGACTATTATACTAATATATTCAACTTTGGTTAGTTCTTGCTGAGCCAATTTTGCATAAAGTTTCTCCAAATTCCCATAGGTACCAAAATAGGACTATTTTCTTCCCAAAGTTTGAAAACTTTAATTACGACTATATGTTGGATGAACTCCCTTCTAATGGATTTAAAAGATTTATTTAGACTATTATACTAATATATTCAACTTTGGTTACTTCTTGGTGAGCCAATTTACATAAAGTTTCTCCAAATTCCCATAGGTACCAAAATAGGACTATTTTCTTCCCAAAGTTGGAAAAGTTTAATTACGACTATATGTTGGATGGACTCCCTTCTAATGGATTTAAAAGATTTATTTAGACTATTATACTAATATATTCAACTTTGGTTACTTCTTGGTGAGCCAATTTTGTCTAAAGTTTCTCCAAATTCTCATAGGTAGCAAAATCAGGACGATTTTCTTCTTAAAGATTGAAACTTTAAGTACGACTATATATTGGATGGACTCCCTTCTAAAGGATTTAAAAGCTTTAATTAGACCATTATAGTAATATATTCTACTTTGGTTACTTCTTGGTGAGCCAATTTACATAAAGTTTCTCCAAATTCCCATAGGTACCAAAATAGGACTATTTTCTTCCCAAAGTTTGAAAAGTTTAATTACGACTATATGTTGGATGGACTCCCTTCTAATGGATTTAAAAGATTTATTTAGACTATTATACTAATATATTCAACTTTGGTTACTTCTTGGTGAGCCAATTTTGTCTAAAGTTTCTCCTAATTCTCATAGGTACCAAAAACAGGACGATTTTCTTCTTAAAGATTGAAACTTTAAGTACGAATATATATTGGATGGACTCCCTTATAAAGGATTTAAAAGCTTGAATTAGACTATTATAGTAATATATTCAACTTTGGTTACTTCTTGGTGAGCCAATTTTGCCTAAAGTTTCTCCAAATTCCCATAGGTACCAAAATAGGACTATTTTCTTCCCAAAGTTTGAAAACTTTAATTACGACTATATATTGGATGGATTCCATTATAAAGGATTTTAAAGTTATATTTAGACTATTATACTAATATATTCAACTTTGGTTAGTTCTTGCTGAGCCAATTTTGCATAAAGTTTCTCCAAATTCCCATAGGTACCAAAATAGGACTATTTTCTTCCCAAAGTTTGAAAACTTTAATTACGACTATATGTTGGATGAACTCCCTTCTAATGGATTTAAAAGATTTATTTAGACTATTATACTAATATATTCAACTTTGGTTACTTCTTGGTGAGCCAATTTACATAAAGTTTCTCCAAATTCCCATAGGTACCAAAATAGGACTATTTTCTTCCCAAAGTTGGAAAAGTTTAATTACGACTATATGTTGGATGGACTCCCTTCTAATGGATTTAAAAGATTTATTTAGACTATTATACTAATATATTCAACTTTGGTTACTTCTTGGTGAGCCAATTTTGTCTAAAGTTTCTCCAAATTCTCATAGGTAGCAAAATCAGGACGATTTTCTTCTTAAAGATTGAAACTTTAAGTACGACTATATATTGGATGGACTCCCTTCTAAAGGATTTAAAAGCTTTAATTAGACCAATATAGTAATATATTCTACTTTGGTTACTTCTTGGTGAGCCAATTTACATAAAGTTTCTCCAAATTCCCATAGGTACCAAAATAGGGCTATTTTCTTCCCAAAGTTTGAAAAGTTTAATTACGACTATATGTTGGATGGACTCCCTTCTAATGGATTTAAAAGATTTATTTAGACTATTATACTAATATATTCAACTTTGGTTACTTCTTGGTGAGCCAATTTTGTCTAAAGTTTCTCCAAATTCTCATAGGTAGCAAAATCAGGACGATTTTCTTCTTAAAGATTGAAACTTTAAGTACGACTATATATTGGATGGACTCCCTTCTAAAGGATTGAAAAGCTTTAATTAGACCATTATAGTAATATATTCAACTTTGGTTACTTCTTGGTGAGACAATTTTGCATAAAGTTTCTCCAAATTCCCATAGGTACCAAAATAGGACTATATTCTTCCCAAAGTTTGAAAAGTTTAATTACGACTATATGTTGGATGGACTCCCTTCTAAAGGATTTAAACGATTTATTTAAACTATTATACTAATATATTCAACTTTGGTTACTTCTTGGTGAGCCAATTTTGTCTAAAGTTTCTCCTAATTCTCATAGGCACCAAACACAGGACGATTTTCTTCTTAAAGATTGAAACTTTAAGTACGACTATATATTGGATGGACTCCCTTATAAAGGATTTAAAAGCTTGAATTAGACTATTATAGTAATATATTCAACTTTGGTTACTTCTTGGTGAGCCAATTTTGCCTAAAGTTTCTCCAAATTCCCATAGGTACCAAAAATAGGACGATTTTCTTCTTAAAGATTGAAACTTTAAGTACGACTATATATTGGATGGACTCCCTTATAAAGGATTTAAAACCATTAATTAGACTATTATAGTAATATATTCAAATTTGGTTACTTCTTGGTGAGCCAAATTTGCCTAAAGTTTCTCCAAATTCCCAGAGGTACCAAACTAGGGTGATTTTCTTCCCAAAGTTTGAAAACTTTAATTACGACTATATATTGGATGGATTCCATTATAAAGGATTTTAAAGTGATATTTAGACTATTTTACTAATATATTCAACTTTGGTTAGTTCTTGGTGAGCCAATTTTGTCTAAAGTTTCTCCTAATTCTCATAGGTACCAAAAACAGGACGATTTTCTTCTTAAAGATTGAAACTTTAAGTACGACTATATATTGGATGGACTCCCTTATAAAGGATTTAAAAGCTTGAATTAGACTATTATAGTAATATATTCAACTTTGGTTACTTCTTGGTGAGCCAATTTTGCCTAAAGTTTCTCCAAATTCCCATAGGTACCAAAATAGGACTATTTTCTTCCCAAAGTTTGAAAACTTTAATTACGACTATATATTGGATGGATTCCATTATAAAGGATTTTAAAGTTATATTTAGACTATTATACTAATATATTCAACTTTGGTTAGTTCTTGCTGAGCCAATTTTGCATAAAGTTTCTCCAAATTCCCATAGGTACCAAAATAGGACTATTTTCTTCCCAAAGTTTGAAAACTTTAATTACGACTATATGTTGGATGAACTCCCTTCTAATGGATTTAAAAGATTTATTTAGACTATTATACTAATATATTCAACTTTGGTTACTTCTTGGTGAGCCAACTTTGTCTAAAGTTTCTCATAGGTACCGAAAACAGAACGATTTTCTTCTTAAATATTGAAACTTTAAGTACGACTATATATTAGATGGACTCCCTTCTAATGGATTTAAATGATTTATTTAGACTATTTTACTAATATATTCAACTTTGGTTACTTTTTGGTGAGCTAATTTTGTCTAAAGTTTCTCCAAATTCTAATAGGTACCGAAAACAGGACGATTTTCTTCTTAAAGATTGAAACTTTAAGTACGACTATATATTGGATGGACTCCCTTATAAAGGATTTAAAAGCTTGAATTAGACTATTATAGTAATATATTCAACTTTGGTTACTTCTTGGTGAGCCAATTTTGCCTAAAGTTTCTCCAAATTCCCATAGGTACCAAAATAGGACTATTTTCTTCCCAAAGTTTGAAAACTTTAATTACGACTATATATTGGATGGATTCCATTATAAAGGATTTTAAAGTTATATTTAGACTATTATACTAATATATTCAACTTTGGTTAGTTCTTGCTGAGCCAATTTTGCATAAAGTTTCTCCAAATTCCCATAGGTACCAAAATAGGACTATTTTCTTCCCAAAGTTTGAAAACTTTAATTACGACTATATGTTGGATGAACTCCCTTCTAATGGATTTAAAAGATTTATTTAGACTATTATACTAATATATTCAACTTTGGTTACTTCTTGGTGAGCCAATTTTGTCTAAAGTTTCTCCAAATTCTCATAGGTAGCAAAATCAGGACGATTTTCTTCTTAAAGATTGAAACTTTAAGTACGACTATATATTGGATGGACTCCCTTATAAAGGATTTAAAAGCTTGAATTAGACTATTATAGTAATATATTCAACTTTGGTTACTTCTTGGTGAGCCAATTTTGCCTAAAGTTTCTCCAAATTCCCATAGGTACCAAAATAGGACTATTTTCTTCCCAAAGTTTGAAAACTTTAATTACGACTATATATTGGATGGATTCCATTATAAAGGATTTTAAAGTTATATTTAGACTATTATACTAATATATTCAACTTTGGTTAGTTCTTGCTGAGCCAATTTTGCATAAAGTTTCTCCAAATTCCCATAGGTACCAAAATAGGACTATTTTCTTCCCAAAGTTTGAAAACTTTAATTACGACTATATGTTGGATGAACTCCCTTCTAATGGATTTAAAAGATTTATTTAGACTATTATACTAATATATTCAACTTTGGTTACTTCTTGGTGAGCCAATTTTGTCTAAAGTTTCTCCAAATTCTCATAGGTAGCAAAATCAGGACGATTTTCTTCTTAAAGATTGAAACTTTAAGTACGACTATATATTGGATGGACTCCCTTCTAAAGGATTGAAAAGCTTTAATTAGACCATTATAGTAATATATTCAACTTTGGTTACTTCTTGGTGAGACAATTTTGCATAAAGTTTCTCCAAATTCCCATAGGTACCAAAATAGGACTATATTCTTCCCAAAGTTTGAAAAGTTTAATTACGACTATATGTGGGATGGACTCCCTTCTAAAGGATTTAAACGATTTATTTAAACTATTATACTAATATATTCAACTTTGGTTACTTCTTGGTGAGCCAATTTTGTCTAAAGTTTCTCCTAATTCTCATAGGCACCAAACACAGGACGATTTTCTTCTTAAAGATTGAAACTTTAAGTACGACTATATATTGGATGGACTCCCTTATAAAGGATTTAAAAGCTTGAATTAGACTATTATAGTAATATATTCAACTTTGGTTACTTCTTGGTGAGCCAATTTTGCCTAAAGTTTCTCCAAATTCCCATAGGTACCAAAAATAGGACGATTTTCTTCTTAAAGATTGAAACTTTAAGTACGACTATATATTGGATGGACTCCCTTATAAAGGATTTAAAACCATTAATTAGACTATTATAGTAATATATTCAAATTTGGTTACTTCTTGGTGAGCCAAATTTGCCTAAAGTTTCTCCAAATTCCCAGAGGTACCAAACTAGGGTGATTTTCTTCCCAAAGTTTGAAAACTTTAATTACGACTATATATTGGATGGATTCCATTATAAAGGATTTTAAAGTGATATTTAGACTATTATACTAATATATTCAACTTTGGTTAGTTCTTGGTGAGCCAATTTTGTCTAAAGTTTCTCCTAATTCTCATAGGTACCAAAAACAGGACGATTTTCTTCTTAAAGATTGAAACTTTAAGTACGACTATATATTGGATGGACTCCCTTATAAAGGATTTAAAAGCTTGAATTAGACTATTATAGTAATATATTCAACTTTGGTTACTTCTTGGTGAGCCAATTTTGCCTAAAGTTTCTCCAAATTCCCATAGGTACCAAAATAGGACTATTTTCTTCCCAAAGTTTGAAAACTTTAATTACGACTATATATTGGATGGATTCCATTATAAAGGATTTTAAAGTTATATTTAGACTATTATACTAATATATTCAACTTTGGTTAGTTCTTGCTGAGCCAATTTTGCATAAAGTTTCTCCAAATTCCCATAGGTACCAAAATAGGACTATTTTCTTCCCAAAGTTTGAAAACTTTAATTACGACTATATGTTGGATGAACTCCCTTCTAATGGATTTAAAAGATTTATTTAGACTATTATACTAATATATTCAACTTTGGTTACTTCTTGGTGAGCCAACTTTGTCTAAAGTTTCTCATAGGTACCGAAAACAGAACGATTTTCTTCTTAAATATTGAAACTTTAAGTACGACTATATATTAGATGGACTCCCTTCTAATGGATTTAAATGATTTATTTAGACTATTTTACTAATATATTCAACTTTGGTTACTTTTTGGTGAGCTAATTTTGTCTAAAGTTTCTCCAAATTCTAATAGGTACCGAAAACAGGACGATTTTCTTCTTAAAGATTGAAACTTTAAGTACGACTATATATTGGATGGACTCCCTTCTAATGGATTTAAAAGATTTATTTAGACTATTATACTAATATATTCAACTTTGGTTACTTCTTGGTGAGCCAATTTTGTCTAAAGTTTCTCCAAATTCTCATAGGTAGAAAAATCAGGACGATTTTCTTCTTAAAGATTGAAACTTTAAGTACGACTATATATTGGATGGACTCCCTTCTAAAGGATTTAAAAGCTTTAATTAGACTATTATACTAATATATTCAACTTTGGTTACTTCTTGGTGAGCCAATTTTGTATAAAGTTTCTCCAAATTCTCATAGGTACCGAAAACAGGATGATTTTCTTCTTAAAGATTGAAACTTTAAGTACGACTATATATTGGATTGACTCCCTTCTAATGGATTTAAAAGATTTATTTAGACTATTATACTAATATATTCAACTTTGGTTACTTCTTGGTGAGCCAATTTTGTCTAAAGTTTCTCCAAATTCTCATAGGTACCAAAAACAGGACGATTTTCTTCTTAAAGATTGAAACTTTAAGTACGACTATATATTGGATGGACTCCCTTATAAAGGATTTAAAACCATTAATTAGACTATTATAGTAATATATTCAAATTTGGTTACTTCTTGGTGAGCCAAATTTGCCTAAAGTTTCTCCAAATTCTCATAGGTACCAAACTAGGGTGATTTTCTTCCCAAAGTTTGAAAACTTTAATTACGACTATATATTGGATGGATTCCATTATAAAGGATTTTAAAGTTATATTTAGACTATTATACTAATATATTCAACTTTGGTTAGTTCTTGGTGAGCCAATTTTGTCTAAAGTTTCTCCTAATTCTCATTGGTACCAAAAACAGGACGATTTTCTTCTTAAAGATTGAAACTTTAAGTACGACTATATATTGGATGGACTCCCTTATAAAGGATTTAAAAGCTTGAATTAGACTATTATAGTAATATATTCAACTTTGGTTACTTCTTGGTGAGCCAATTTTGCCTAAAGTTTCTCCAAATTCCCATAGGTACCAAAATAGGACTATTTTCTTCGCAAAGTTTGAAAACTTTAATTACGACTATATATTGGATGGATTCCATTATAAAGTATTTTAAAGTTATATTTAGACTATTATACTAATATATTCAACTTTGGTTAGTTCTTGCTGAGCCAATTTTGCATAAAGTTTCTCCAAATTCCCATAGGTACCAAAATAGGACTATTTTCTTCCCAAAGTTTGAAAACTTTAATTACGACTATATGTTGGATGAACTCCCTTCTAATGGATTTAAAAGATTTATTTATACTATTATACTAATATATTCAACTTTGGTTACTTCTTGGTGAGCCAACTTTGTCTAAAGTTTCTCATAGGTACCGAAAACAGAACGATTTTCTTCTTAAATATTGAAACTTTAAGTACGACTATATATTGGATGGACTCCCTTCTAATGGATTTAAATGATTTATTTAGACTATTTTACTAATATATTCAACTTTGGTTACTTTTTGGTGAGCTAATTTTGTCTAAAGTTTCTCCAAATTCTAATAGGTACCGAAAACAGGACGATTTTCTTCTTAAAGATTGAAACTTTAAGTACGACTATATATTGGATGGACTCCCTTCTAAAGGATTTAAAAGCTTTAATTAGACTATTATAATAATATATTCAACTTTGGTTACTTCTTGGTGAGCCAATTTTGTCTAAAGTTTCTCCAAATTCTCATAGGTACCGAAAACAGGATGATTTTCTTCTTAAAGATTGAAACTTTAAGTACGACTATATATTGGATTGACTCCCTTCTAATGGATTTAAAAGATTTATTTAGACTATTATACTAATATATTCAACTTTGGTTACTTCTTGGTGAGCCAATTTTGTCTAAAGTTTCTCCAAATTCTCATAGGTACCAAAAACAGGACGATTTTCTTCTTAAAGATTGAAACTTTAAGTACGACTATATATTGGATGGACTCCCTTATAAAGGATTTAAAACCATTAATTAGACTATTATAGTAATATATTCAAATTTGGTTACTTCTTGGTGAGCCAAATTTGCCTAAAGTTTCTCCAAATTCTCATAGGTACCAAACTAGGGTGATTTTCTTCCCAAAGTTTGAAAACTTTAATTACGACTATATATTGGATGGATTCCATTATAAAGGATTTTAAAGTTATATTTAGACTATTATACTAATATATTCAACTTTGGTTAGTTCTTGGTGAGCCAATTTTGTCTAAAGTTTCTCCTAATTCTCATTGGTACCAAAAACAGGACGATTTTCTTCTTAAAGATTGAAACTTTAAGTACGACTATATATTGGATGGACTCCCTTATAAAGGATTTAAAAGCTTGAATTAGACTATTATAGTAATATATTCAACTTTGGTTACTTCTTGGTGAGCCAATTTTGCCTAAAGTTTCTCCAAATTCCCATAGGTACCAAAATAGGACTATTTTCTTCGCAAAGTTTGAAAACATTAATTACGACTATATATTGGATGGATTCCATTATAAAGTATTTTAAAGTTATATTTAGACTATTATACTAATATATTCAACTTTGGTTAGTTCTTGCTGAGCCAATTTTGCATAAAGTTTCTCCAAATTCCCATAGGTACCAAAATAGGACTATTTTCTTCCCAAAGTTTGAAAACTTTAATTACGACTATATGTTGGATGAACTCCTTTCTAATGGATTTAAAAGATTTATTTATACTATTATACTAATATATTCAACTTTGGTTACTTCTTGGTGAGCCAACTTTGTCTAAAGTTTCTCATAGGTACCGAAAACAGAACGATTTTCATCTTAAATATTGAAACTTTAAGTACGACTATATATTGGATGGACTCCCTTCTAATGGATTTAAATGATTTATTTAGACTATTTTACTAATATATTCAACTTTGGTTACTTTTTGGTGAGCTAATTTTGTCTAAAGTTTCTCCAAATTCTAATAGGTACCGAAAACAGGACGATTTTCTTCTTAAAGATTGAAACTTTAAGTACGACTATATATTGGATGGACTCCCTTCTAATGGATTTAAAAGATTTATTTAGACTATTATACTAATATATTCAACTTTGGTTACTTCTTGGTGAGCCAATTTTGTCTAAAGTTTCTCCAAATTCTCATAGGTAGAAAAATCAGGACGATTTTCTTCTTAAAGATTGAAACTTTAAGTACGACTATATATTGGATGGACTCCCTTCTAAAGGATTTAAAAGCTTTAATTAGACTATTATACTAATATATTCAACTTTGGTTACTTCTTGGTGAGCCAATTTTGTCTAAAGTTTCTCCAAATTCTCATAGGTACCGAAAACAGGATGATTTTCTTCTTAAAGATTGAAACTTTAAGTACGACTATATATTGGATTGACTCCCTTCTAATGGATTTAAAAGATTTATTTAGACTATTATACTAATATATTCAACTTTGGTTACTTCTTGGTGAGCCAACTTTGTCTAAAGTTTCTCCAAATTCTCATAGGTACCAAAAACAGGACGATTTTCTTCTTAAAGATTGAAACTTTAAGTACGACTATATATTGGATGGACTCCCTTATAAAGGATTTAAAACCATTAATTAGACTATTATAGTAATATATTCAAATTTGGTTACTTCTTGGTGAGCCAAATTTGCCTAAAGTTTCTCCAAATTCTCATAGGTACCAAACTAGGGTGATTTTCTTCCCAAAGTTTGAAAACTTTAATTACGACTATATATTGGATGGATTCCATTATAAAGGATTTTAAAGTTATATTTAGACTATTATACTAATATATTCAACTTTGGTTAGTTCTTGGTGAGCCAATTTTGTCTAAAGTTTCTCCTAATTCTCATTGGTACCAAAAACAGGACGATTTTCTTCTTAAAGATTGAAACTTTAAGTACGACTATATATTGGATGGACTCCCTTATAAAGGATTTAAAAGCTTGAATTAGACTATTATAGTAATATATTCAACTTTGGTTACTTCTTGGTGAGCCAATTTTGCCTAAAGTTTCTCCAAATTCCCATAGGTACCAAAATAGGACTATTTTCTTCGCAAAGTTTGAAAACTTTAATTACGACTATATATTGGATGGATTCCATTATAAAGGATTTTAAAGTTATATTTAGACTATTATACTAATATATTCAACTTTGGTTAGTTCTTGCTGAGCCAATTTTGCATAAAGTTTCTCCAAATTCCCATAGGTACCAAAATAGGACTATTTTCTTCCTAAAGTTTGAAAACTTTAATTACGACTATATGTTGGATGAACTCCCTTCTAATGGATTTAAAAGATTTATTTATACTATTATACTAATATATTCAACTTTGGTTACTTCTTGGTGAGCCAACTTTGTCTAAAGTTTCTCATAGGTACCGAAAACAGAACGATTTTCTTCTTAAATATTGAAACTTTAAGTACGACTATATATTGGATGGACTCCCTTCTAATGGATTTAAATGATTTATTTAGACTATTTTACTAATATATTCAACTTTGGTTACTTTTTGGTGAGCTAATTTTGTCTAAAGTTTCTCCAAATTCTAATAGGTACCGAAAACAGGACGATTTTCTTCTTAAAGATTGAAACTTTAAGTACGACTATATATTGGATGGACTCCCTTCTAATGGATTTAAAAGATTTATTTAGACTATTATACTAATATATTCAACTTTGGTTACTTCTTGGTGAGCCAATTTTGTCTAAAGTTTCTCCAAATTCTCATAGGTAGAAAAATCAGGACGATTTTCTTCTTAAAGATTGAAACTTTAAGTACGACTATATATTGGATCGACTCCCTTATAAAGGATTTAAAAGCTTTAATTAGACTATTATACTAATATATTCAAATTTGGTTACTTTTTGGTGAGCTAATTTTGTCTAAAGTTTCTCCAAATTCTAATAGGTACCGAAAACAGGACGATTTTCTTCTTAAAGATTGAAACTTTAAGTACGACTATATATTGGATGGACTCCCTTCTAATGGATTTAAAACATTTATTTAGACTATTATACTAATATATTCAACTTTGGTTACTTCTTGGTGAGCCAATTTTGTCTAAAGTTTCTCCAAATTCTCATAGGTAGCAAAATCAGGATGATTTTCTTCTTAAAGATTGAAACTTTAAGTACGACTATATATTGGATGGACTCCCTTCTAATGGATTTAAAAGATTTATTTAGACTATTATACTAATATATTCAACTTTGGTTACTTCTTGGTGAGCCAATTTTGTCTAAAGTTTCTCCAAATTCTCATAGGTAGCAAAATCAGGACGATTTTCTTCTTAAAGATTGAAACTTTAAGTACGACTATATATTGGATGGACTCCCTTCTAAAGGATTTAAAAGCTTTAATTAGAGCATTATAGTAATATATTCTACTTTGGTTACTTCTTGGTGAGCCAATTTACATAAAGTTTCTCCAACTTCCCATAGGTACCAAAATAGGACTATTTTCTTCCCAAAGTTTGAAAAGTTTAATTACGACTATATGTTGGATGGACTCCCTTCTAAAGGATTTAAAAGCTTTAATTAGACCATTATAGTAATATATTCTACTTTGGTTACTTCTTGGTGAGCCAATTTACATAAAGTTTCTCCAAATTCCCATAGGTACCAAAATAGGACTATTTTCTTCCCAAAGTTGGAAAAGTTTAATTACGACTATATGTTGGATGGACTCCCTTCTAATGGATTTAAAAGATTTATTTAGACTATTATACTAATATATTCAACTTTGGTTACTTCTTGGTGAGCCAATTTTGTCTAAAGTTTCTCCAAATTCTCATAGGTAGCAAAATCAGGACGATTTTCTTCTTAAAGATTGAAACTTTAAGTACGACTATATATTGGATGGACTCCCTTCTAAAGGATTTAAAAGCTTTAATTAGACCATTATAGTAATATATTCTACTTTGGTTACTTCTTGGTGAGCCAATTTACATAAAGTTTCTCCAAATTCCCATAGGTACCACAATAGGACTATTTTCTTCCCAAAGTTTGAAAAGTTTAATTACGACTATATGTTGGATGGACTCCCTTCTAATGGATTTAAAAGATTTATTTAGACTATTATACTAATATATTCAACTTTGGTTACTTCTTGGTGAGCCAATTTTGTCTAAAGTTTCTCCAAATTCTCATAGGTAGCAAAATCAGGACGATTTTCTTCTTAAAGATTGAAACTTTAAGTACGACTATATATTGGATGGACTCCCTTATAAAGGATTTAAAAGCTTGAATTAGACTATTATAGTAATATATTCAACTTTGGTTACTTCTTGGTGAGCCAATTTTGCCTAAAGTTTCTCCAAATTCCCATAGGTACCAAAAATAGGACGATTTTCTTCTTAAAGATTGAAACTTTAAGTACGACTATATATTGGATGGACTCCCTTATAAAGGATTTAAAACCATTAATTAGACTATTATAGTAATATATTCAAATTTGGTTACTTCTTGGTGAGCCAAATTTGCTTAAAGATTCTCCAAATTCCCATAGGTACCAAACTAGGGTGATTTTCTTCCCAAAGTTTGAAAACTTTAATTACGACTATATATTGGATGGATTCCATTATAAAGGATTTTAAAGTGATATTTAGACTATTATACTAATATATTCAACTTTGGTTAGTTCTTGGTGAGCCAATTTTGTCTAAAGTTTCTCCTAATTCTCATAGGTACCAAAAACAGGACGATTTTCTTCTTAAAGATTGAAACTTTAAGTACGACTATATATTGGATGGATTCCATTATAAAGGATTTAAAAGCTTGAATTAGACTATTATAGTAATATATTCAACTTTGGTTACTTCTTGGTGAGCCAATTTTGCCTAAAGTTTCTCCAAATTCCCATAGGTACCAAAATAGGACTATTTTCTTCGCAAAGTTTGAAAACTTTAATTACGACTATATATTGGATGGATTCCATTATAAAGGATTTTAAAGTTATATTTAGACTATTATACTAATATATTCAACTTTGGTTAGTTCTTGCTGAGCCAATTTTGCATAAAGTTTCTCCAAATTCCCATAGGTACCAAAATAGGACTATTTTCTTCCCAAAGTTGGAAAAGTTTAATTACGACTATATGTTGGATGGACTCCCTTCTAATGGATTTAAAAGATTTATTTAGACTATTATACTAATATATTCAACTTTGGTTACTTCTTGGTGAGCCAATTTTGTCTAAAGTTTCTCCAAATTCTCATAGGTAGCAAAATCAGGACGATTTTCTTCTTAAAGATTGAAACTTTAAGTACGACTATATATTGGATGGACTCCCTTCTAAAGGATTTAAAAGCTTTAATTAGACCATTATAGTAATATATTCTACTTTGGTTACTTCTTGGTGAGCCAATTTACATAAAGTTTCTCCAAATTCCCATAGGTACCACAATAGGACTATTTTCTTCCCAAAGTTTGAAAAGTTTAATTACGACTATATGTTGGATGGACTCCCTTCTAATGGATTTAAAAGATTTATTTAGACTATTATACTAATATATTCAACTTTGGTTACTTCTTGGTGAGCCAATTTTGTCTAAAGTTTCTCCAAATTCTCATAGGTAGCAAAATCAGGACGATTTTCTTCTTAAAGATTGAAACTTTAAGTACGACTATATATTGGATGGACTCCCTTATAAAGGATTTAAAAGCTTGAATTAGACTATTATAGTAATATATTCAACTTTGGTTACTTCTTGGTGAGCCAATTTTGCCTAAAGTTTCTCCAAATTCCCATAGGTACCAAAAATAGGACGATTTTCTTCTTAAAGATTGAAACTTTAAGTACGACTATATATTGGATGGACTCCCTTATAAAGGATTTAAAACCATTAATTAGACTATTATAGTAATATATTCAAATTTGGTTACTTCTTGGTGAGCCAAATTTGCCTAAAGTTTCTCCAAATTCCCATAGGTACCAAACTAGGGTGATTTTCTTCCCAAAGTTTGAAAACTTTAATTACGACTATATATTGGATGGATTCCATTATAAAGGATTTTAAAGTGATATTTAGACTATTATACTAATATATTCAACTTTGGTTAGTTCTTGGTGAGCCAATTTTGTCTAAAGTTTCTCCTAATTCTCATAGGTACCAAAAACAGGACGATTTTCTTCTTAAAGATTGAAACTTTAAGTACGACTATATATTGGATGGATTCCATTATAAAGGATTTAAAAGCTTGAATTAGACTATTATAGTAATATATTCAACTTTGGTTACTTCTTGGTGAGCCAATTTTGCCTAAAGTTTCTCCAAATTCCCATAGGTACCAAAATAGGACTATTTTCTTCGCAAAGTTTGAAAACTTTAATTACGACTATATATTGGATGGATTCCATTATAAAGGATTTTAAAGTTATATTTAGACTATTATACTAATATATTCAACTTTGGTTAGTTATTGCTGAGCCAATTTTGCATAAAGTTTCTCCAAATTCCCATAGGTACCAAAATAGGACTATTTTCTTCCCAAAGTTTGAAAACTTTAATTACGACTATATGTTGGATGAACTCCCTTCTAATGGATTTAAAAGATTTATTTATACTATTATACTAATATATTCAACTTTGGTTACTTCTTGGTGAGCCAACTTTGTCTAAAGTTTCTCATAGGTACCGAAAACAGAACGATTTTCTTCTTAAATATTGAAACTTTAAGTACGACTATATATTGGATGGACTCCCTTCTAATTGATTTAAATGATTTATTTAGACTATTATACTAATATATTCAACTTTGGTTACTTCTTGGTGAGCCAACTTTGTCTAAAGTTTCTCCAAATTCTCATAGGTAGCAAAATCAGGACGATTTTCTTCTTAAAGATTGAAACTTTAAGTACGACTATATATTGGATGGACTCCCTTATAAAGGATTTAAAAGCTTGAATTAGACTATTATAGTAATATATTCAACTTTGGTTACTTCTTGGTGAGCCAATTTTGCCTAAAGTTTCTCCAAATTCCCATAGGTACCAAAAATAGGACGATTTTCTTCTTAAAGATTGAAACTTTAAGTACGACTATATATTGGATGGACTCCCTTATAAAGGATTTAAAACCATTAATTAGACTATTATAGTAATATATTCAAATTTGGTTACTTCTTGGTGAGCCAAATTTGCCTAAAGTTTCTCCAAATTCCCATAGGTACCAAACTAGGGTGATTTTCTTCCCAAAGTTTGAAAACTTTAATTACGACTATATATTGGATGGATTCCATTATAAAGGATTTTAAAGTGATATTTAGACTATTATACTAATATATTCAACTTTGGTTAGTTCTTGGTGAGCCAATTTTGTCTAAAGTTTCTCCTAATTCTCATAGGTACCAAAAACAGGAAGATTTTCTTCTTAAAGATTGAAACTTTAAGTACGACTATATATTGGATGGACTCCCTTCTAATGGATTTAAAAGATTTATTTAGACTATTATACTAATATATTCAACTTTGGTTACTTCTTGGTGAGCCAATTTTGCCTAAAGTTTCTCCAAATTCCCATAGGTACCAAAAATAGGACGATTTTCTTCTTAAAGATTGAAACTTTAAGTACGACTATATATTGGATGGACTCCCTTATAAAGGATTTAAAACCATTAATTAGACTATTATAGTAATATATTCAAATTTGGGTACTTCTTGGTGAGCCAAATTTGCCTAAAGTTTCTCCAAATTCCCATAGGTACCAAACTAGGGTGATTTTCTTCCCAAAGTTTGAAAACTTTAATTACGACTATATATTGGATGGATTCCATTATAAAGGATTTTAAAGTGATATTTAGACTATTATACTAATATATTCAACTTTGGTTAGTTCTTGGTGAGCCAATTTTGTCTAAAGTTTCTCCTAATTCTCATAGGTACCAAAAACAGGACGATTTTCTTCTTAAAGATTGAAACTTTAAGTACGACTATATATTGGATGGACTCCCTTATAAAGGATTTAAAAGCTTGAATTAGACTATTATAGTAATATATTCAACTTTGGTTACTTCTTGGTGAGCCAATTTTGCCTAAAGTTTCTCCAAATTCCCATAGGTACCAAAAATAGGACGATTTTCTTCTTAAAGATTGAAACTTTAAGTACGACTATATATTGGATGGACTCCCTTATAAAGGATTTAAAACCATTAATTAGACTATTATAGTAATATATTCAAATTTGGTTACTTCTTGGTGAGCCAAATTTGCCTAAAGTTTCTCCAAATTCCCATAGGTACCAAACTAGGGTGATTTTCTTCCCAAAGTTTGAAAACTTTAATTACGACTATATATTGGATGGATTCCATTATAAAGGATTTTAAAGTGATATTTAGACTATTATACTAATATATTCAACTTTGGTTAGTTCTTGGTGAGCCAATTTTGTCTAAAGTTTCTCCTAATTCTCATAGGTACCAAAAACAGGACGATTTTCTTCTTAAAGATTGAAACTTTAAGTACGACTATATATTGGATGGACTCCCTTATAAAGGATTTAAAAGCTTGAATTAGACTATTATAGTAATATATTCAACTTTGGTTACTTCTTGGTGAGCCAATTTTGCCTAATGTTTCTCCAAATTCCCATAGGTACCAAAATAGGACTATTTTCTTCCCAAAGTTTGAAAACTTTAATTACGACTATATATTGGATGGATTCCATTATAAAGGATTTTAAAGTTATATTTAGACTATTATACTAATATATTCAACTTTGGTTAGTTCTTGCTGAGCCAATTTTGCATAAAGTTTCTCCAAATTCCCATAGGTACCAAAATAGGACTATTTTCTTCCCAAAGTTTGAAAACATTAATTACGACTATATGTTGGATGAACTCCCTTCTAATGGATTTAAAAGATTTATTTAGACTATTATACTAATATATTCAACTTTGGTTACTTCTTGGTGAGCCAACTTTGTCTAAAGTTTCTCATAGGTACCGAAAACAGAACGATTTTCTTCTTAAATATTGAAACTTTAAGTACGACTATATATTGGATGGACTCCCTTCTAATGGATTTAAATGATTTATTTAGACTATTTTACTAATATATTCAAATTTGGTTACTTTTTGGTGAGCTAATTTTGTCTAAAGTTTCTCCAAATTCTAATAGGTACCGAAAACAGGACGATTTTCTTCTTAAAGATTGAAACTTTAAGTACGACTATATATTGGATGGACTCCCTTCTAATGGATTTAAAAGATTTATTTAGACTATTATACTAATATATTCAACTTTGGTTACTTCTTGGTGAGCCAATTTTGTCTAAAGTTTCTCCAAATTCTCATAGGTAGAAAAATCAGGACGATTTTCTTCTTAAAGATTGAAACTTTAAGTACGACTATATATTGGATCGACTCCCTTCTAAAGGATTTAAAAGCTTTAATTAGACTATTATACTAATATATTCAACTTTGGTTACTTCTTGGTGAGCCAATTTTGTCTAAAGTTTCTCCAAATTCTCATAGGTACCGAAAACAGGATGATTTTCTTCTTAAAGATTGAAACTTTAAGTACGACTATATATTGGATTGACTCCCTTCTAATGGATTTAAAAGATTTATTTAGACTATTATACTAATATATTCAAATTTGGTTACTTCTTGGTGAGCCAAATTTGCCTAAAGTTTCTCCAAATTCCCATAGGTACCAAACTAGGGTGATTTTCTTCCCAAAGTTTGAAAACTTTAATTACGACTATATATTTGATGGATTCCATTATAAAGGATTTTAAAGTGATATTTAGACTATTATACTAATATATTCAACTTTGGTTAGTTCTTGGTGAGCCAATTTTGTCTAAAGTTTCTCCTAATTCTCATAGGTACCAAAAACAGGACGATTTTCTTCTTAAAGATTGAAACTTTAAGTACGACTATATATTGGATGGACTCCCTTATAAAGGATTTAAAAGCTTGAATTAGACTATTATAGTAATATATTCAACTTTGGTTACTTCTTGGTGAGCCAATTTTGCCTAAAGTTTCTCCAAATTCCCATAGGTACCAAAATAGGACTATTTTCTTCCCAAAGTTTGAAAACTTTAATTACGACTATATATTGGATGGATTCCATTATAAAGGATTTTAAAGTTATATTTAGACTATTATACTAATATATTCAACTTTGGTTAGTTCTTGCTGAGCCAATTTTGCATAAAGTTTCTCCAAATTCCCATAGGTACCAAAATAGGACTATTTTCTTCCCAAAGTTTGAAAACATTAATTACGACTATATGTTGGATGAACTCCCTTCTAATGGATTTAAAAGATTTATTTAGACTATTATACTAATATATTCAACTTTGGTTACTTCTTGGTGAGCCAACTTTGTCTAAAGTTTCTCATAGGTACCGAAAACAGAACGATTTTCTTCTTAAATATTGAAACTTTAAGTACGACTATATATTGGATGGACTCCCTTCTAATGGATTTAAATGATTTATTTAGACTATTTTACTAATATATTCAACTTTGGTTACTTTTTGGTGAGCTAATTTTGTCTAAAGTTTCTCCAAATTCTAATAGGTACCGAAAACAGGACGATTTTCTTCTTAAAGATTGAAACTTTAAGTACGACTATATATTGGATGGACTCCCTTCTAATGGATTTAAAAGATTTATTTAGACTATTATACTAATATATTTAACTTTGGTTACTTCTTGGTGAGCCAATTTTGTCTAAAGTTTCTCCAAATTCTCATAGGTAGAAAAATCAGGACGATTTTCTTCTTAAAGATTGAAACTTTAAGTACGACTATATATTGGATGGACTCCCTTATAAAGGATTTAAAAGCTTGAATTAGACTATTATAGTAATATATTCAACTTTGGTTACTTCTTGGTGAGCCAATTTTGCCTAAAGTTTCTCCAAATTCCCATAGGTACCAAAATAGGACTATTTTCTTCCCAAAGTTTGAAAACTTTAATTACGACTATATATTGGATGGATTCCATTATAAAGGATTTTAAAGTTATATTTAGACTATTATACTAATATATTCAACTTTGGTTAGTTCTTGCTGAGCCAATTTTGCATAAAGTTTCTCCAAATTCCCATAGGTACCAAAATAGGACTATTTTCTTCCCAAAGTTTGAAAACATTAATTACGACTATATGTTGGATGAACTCCCTTCTAATGGATTTAAAAGATTTATTTAGACTATTATACTAATATATTCAACTTTGGTTACTTCTTGGTGAGCCAACTTTGTCTAAAGTTTCTCATAGGTACCGAAAACAGAACGATTTTCTTCTTAAATATTGAAACTTTAAGTACGACTATATATTGGATGGACTCCCTTCTAATGGATTTAAATGATTTATTTAGACTATTTTACTAATATATTCAACTTTGGTTACTTTTTGGTGAGCTAATTTTGTCTAAAGTTTCTCCAAATTCTAATAGGTACCGAAAACAGGACGATTTTCTTCTTAAAGATTGAAACTTTAAGTACGACTATATATTGGATGGACTCCCTTCTAATGGATTTAAAAGATTTATTTAGACTATTATACTAATATATTTAACTTTGGTTACTTCTTGGTGAGCCAATTTTGTCTAAAGTTTCTCCAAATTCTCATAGGTAGAAAAATCAGGACGATTTTCTTCTTAAAGATTGAAACTTTAAGTACGACTATATATTGGATCGACTCCCTTCTAAAGGATTTAAAAGCTTTAATTAGACTATTATACTAATATATTCAACTTTGGTTACTTCTTGGTGAGCCAATTTTGTCTAAAGTTTCTCCAAATTCTCATAGGTACCGAAAACAGGATGATTTTCTTCTTAAAGATTGAAACTTTAAGTACGACTATATATTGGATTGACTCCCTTCTAATGGATTTAAAAGATTTATTTAGACTATTATACTAATATATTCAAATTTGGTTACTTCTTGGTGAGCCAAATTTGCCTAAAGTTTCTCCAAATTCCCATAGGTACCAAACTAGGGTGATTTTCTTCCCAAAGTTTGAAAACTTTAATTACGACTATATATTGGATGGATTCCATTATAAAGGATTTTAAAGTGATATTTAGACTATTATACTAATATATTCAACTTTGGTTAGTTCTTGGTGAGCCAATTTTGTCTAAAGTTTCTCCTAATTCTCATAGGTACCAAAAACAGGACGATTTTCTTCTTAAAGATTGAAACTTTAAGTACGACTATATATTGGATGGACTCCCTTATAAAGGATTTAAAAGCTTGAATTAGACTATTATAGTAATATATTCAACTTTGGTTACTTCTTGGTGAGCCAATTTTGTCTAAAGTTTCTCCAAATTCTCATAGGTAGCAAAATCAGGACGATTTTCTTCTTAAAGATTGAAACTTTAAGTACGACTATATATTGGATGGACTTCCTTATAAAGGATTTAAAAGCTTGAATTAGACTATTATAGTAATATATTCAACTTTGGTTACTTCTTGGTGAGCCAATTTTGCCTAAAGTTTCTCCAAATTCCCATAGGTACCAAAATAGGACTATTTTCTTCCCAAAGTTTGAAAACTTTAATTACGACTATATATTGGATGGATTCCATTATAAAGGATTTTAAAGTTATATTTAGACTATTATACTAATATATTCAACTTTGGTTAGTTCTTGCTGACCCAATTTTGCATAAAGTTTCTCCAAATTCCCATAGGTACCAAAATAGGACGATTTTCTTCTTAAAGATTGAAACTTTAAGTACGACTATATATTGGATGGACTCCCTTATAAAGGATTTAAAAGCTTGAATTAGACTATTATAGTAATATATTCAACTTTGGTTACTTCTTGGTGAGCCAATTTTGTCTAAAGTTTCTCCAAATTCTCATAGGTAGCAAAATCAGGACGATTTTCTTCTTAAAGATTGAAACTTTAAGTACGACTATATATTGGATGGACTTCCTTATAAAGGATTTAAAAGCTTGAATTAGACTATTATAGTAATATATTCAACTTTGGTTACTTCTTGGTGAGCCAATTTTGCCTAAAGTTTCTCCAAATTCCCATAGGTACCAAAATAGGACTATTTTCTTCCCAAAGTTTGAAAACTTTAATTACGACTATATATTGGATGGATTCCATTATAAAGGATTTTAAAGTTATATTTAGACTATTATACTAATATATTCAACTTTGGTTAGTTCTTGCTGAGCCAATTTTGCATAAAGTTTCTCCAAATTCCCATAGGTACCAAAATAGGACTATTTTCTTCCCAAAGTTTGAAAAGTTTAATTACGACTATATGTTGGATGGACTCCCTTCTAAAGGATTTAAAAGCTTTAATTAGACCATTATAGTAATATATTCTACTTTGGTTACTTCTTGGTGAGCCAATTTACATAAAGTTTCTCCAAATTCCCATAGGTACCAAAATAGGACTATTTTCTTCCCAAAGTTGGAAAAGTTTAATTACGACTATATGTTGGATGGACTCCCTTCTAATGGATTTAAAAGATTTATTTAGACTATTATACTAATATATTCAACTTTGGTTAGTTCTTGGTGAGCCAATTTTGTCTAAAGTTTCTCCTAATTCTCATAGGTACCAAAAACAGGACGATTTTCTTCTTAAAGATTGAAACTTTAAGTACGACTATATATTGGATGGACTCCCTTATAAAGGATTTAAAAGCTTGAATTAGACTATTATAGTAATATATTCAACTTTGGTTACTTCTTGGTGAGCCAATTTTGCCTAAAGTTTCTCCAAATTCCCATAGGTACCAAAATAGGACTATTTTCTTCCCAAAGTTTGAAAACTTTAATTACGACTATATATTGGATGGATTCCATTATAAAGGATTTTAAAGTTATATTTAGACTATTATACTAATATATTCAACTTTGGTTAGTTCTTGCTGAGCCAATTTTGCATAAAGTTTCTCCAAATTCCCATAGGTACCAAAATAGGACTATTTTCTTCCCAAAGTTTGAAAAGTTTAATTACGACTATATGTTGGATGGACTCCCTTCTAAAGGATTTAAAAGCTTTAATTAGACCATTATAGTAATATATTCTACTTTGGTTACTTCTTGGTGAGCCAATTTACATAAAGTTTCTCCAAATTCCCATAGGTACCACAATAAGACTATTTTCTTCCCAAAGTTTGAAAAGTTTAATAACGACTATATGTTGGATGGACTCCCTTCTAATGGATTTAAAAGATTTATTTAGACTATTATACTAATATATTCAACTTTGGTTACTTCTTGGTGAGCCAATTTTGTCTAAAGTTTCTCCAAATTCTCATAGGTAGCAAAATCAGGACGATTTTCTTCTTAAAGATTGAAACTTTAAGTACGACTATATATTGGATGGACTCCCTTATAAAGGATTTAAAAGCTTGAATTAGACTATTATAGTAATATATTCAACTTTGGTTACTTCTTGGTGAGCCAATTTTGCCTAAAGTTTCTCCAAATTCCCATAGGTACCAAAAATAGGACGATTTTCTTCTTAAAGATTGAAACTTTAAGTACGACTATATATTGGATGGACTCCCTTATAAAGGATTTAAAACCATTAATTAGACTATTATAGTAATATATTCAAATTTGGTTACTTCTTGGTGAGCCAAATTTGCCTAAAGTTTCTCCAAATTCCCATAGGTACCAAACTAGGGTGATTTTCTTCCCAAAGTTTGAAAACTTTAATTACGACTATATATTGGATGGATTCCATTATAAAGGATTTTAAAGTGATATTTAGACTATTATACTAATATATTCAACTTTGGTTAGTTCTTGGTGAGCCAATTTTGTCTAAAGTTTCTCCTAATTCTCATAGGTACCAAAAACAGGACGATTTTCTTCTTAAAGATTGAAACTTTAAGTACGACTATATATTGGATGGACTCCCTTCTAATGGATTTAAAAGATTTATTTAGACTATTATACTAATATATTCAACTTTGGTTACTTCTTGGTGAGCCAATTTTGTCTAAAGTTTCTCCAAATTCTCATAGGTAGAAAAATCAGGACGATTTTCTTCTTAAAGATTGAAACTTTAAGTACGACTATATATTGGATGGACTCCCTTATAAAGGATTTAAAACCATTAGTTAGACTATTATAGTAATATATTCAAATTTGGTTACTTCTTGGTGAGCCAAATTTGCCTAAAGTTTCTCCAAATTCCCATAGGTACCAAACTAGGGTGATTTTCTTCCCAAAGTTTGAAAACTTTAATTACGACTATATATTGGATGGATTCCATTATAAAGGATTTTAAAGTGATATTTAGACTATTATACTAATATATTCAACTTTGGTTAGTTCTTGGTGAGCCAATTTTGTCTAAAGTTTCTCCTAATTCTCATAGGTACCAAAAACAGGACGATTTTCTTCTTAAAGATTGAAACTTTAAGTACGACTATATATTGGATGGACTCCCTTCTAATGGATTTAAAAGATTTATTTAGACTATTATACTAATATATTCAACTTTGGTTACTTCTTGGTGAGCCAATTTTGTCTAAAGTTTCTCCAAATTCTCATAGGTAGAAAAATCAGGACGATTTTCTTCTTAAAGATTGAAACTTTAAGTACGACTATATATTGGATGGACTCCCTTATAAAGGATTTAAAACCATTAATTAGACTATTATAGTAATATATTCAAATTTGGGTACTTCTTGGTGAGCCAAATTTGCCTAAAGTTTCTCCAAATTCCCATAGGTACCAAACTAGGGTGATTTTCTTCCCAAAGTTTGAAAACTTTAATTACGACTATATATTGGATGGATTCCATTATAAAGGATTTTAAAGTGATATTTAGACTATTATACTAATATATTCAACTTTGGTTAGTTCTTGGTGAGCCAATTTTGTCTAAAGTTTCTCCTAATTCTCATAGGTACCAAAAACAGGACGATTTTCTTCTTAAAGATTGAAACTTTAAGTACGACTATATATTGGATGGACTCCCTTATAAAGGATTTAAAAGCTTGAATTAGACTATTATAGTAATATATTCAACTTTGGTTACTTCTTGGTGAGCCAATTTTGCCTAAAGTTTCTCCAAATTCCCATAGGTACCAAAATAGGACTATTTTCTTCCCAAAGTTTGAAAACTTTAATTACGACTATATATTGGATGGATTCCATTATAAAGGATTTTAAAGTTATATTTAGACTATTATACTAATATATTCAACTTTGGTTAGTTCTTGCTGAGCCAATTTTGCATAAAGTTTCTCCAAATTCCCATAGGTACCAAAATAGGACTATTTTCTTCCCAAAGTTTGAAAAGTTTAATTACGACTATATGTTGGATGGACTCCCTTCTAAAGGATTTAAAAGCTTTAATTAGACCATTATAGTAATATATTCTACTTTGGTTACTTCTTGGTGAGCCAATTTACATAAAGTTTCTCCAAATTCCCATAGGTACCAAAATAGGACTATTTTCTTCCCAAAGTTGGAAAAGTTTAATTACGACTATATGTTGGATGGACTCCCTTCTAATGGATTTAAAAGATTTATTTAGACTATTATACTAATATATTCAACTTTGGTTACTTCTTGGTGAGCCAATTTTGTCTAAAGTTTCTCCAAATTCTCATAGGTAGCAAAATCAGGACGATTTTCTTCTTAAAGATTGAAACTTTAAGTACGACTATATATTGGATGGACTCCCTTCTAAAGGATTTAAAAGCTTTAATTAGACCATTATAGTAATATATTCTACTTTGGTTACTTCTTGGTGAGCCAATTTACATAAAGTTTCTCCAAATTCCCATAGGTACCACAATAGGACTATTTTCTTCCCAAAGTTTGAAAAGTTTAATAACGACTATATGTTGGATGGACTCCCTTCTAATGGATTTAAAAGATTTATTTAGACTATTATACTAATATATTCAACTTTGGTTACTTCTTGGTGAGCCAATTTTGTCTAAAGTTTCTCCAAATTCTCATAGGTAGCAAAATTAGGACGATTTTCTTCTTAAAGATTGAAACTTTAAGTACGACTATATATTGGATGGACTCCCTTATAAAGGATTTAAAAGCTTGAATTAGACTATTATAGTAATATATTAACCTTTGGTTACTTCTTGGTGAGCCAATTTTGCCTAAAGTTTCTCCTAATTCTCATAGGTACCAAAAATAGGACGATTTTCTTCTTAAAGATTGAAACTTTAAGTACGACTATATATTGGATGGACTCCCTTATAAAGGATTTAAAACCATTAATTAGACTATTATAGTAATATATTCAAATTTGGTTACTTCTTGGTGAGCCAAATTTGCCTAAAGTTTCTCCAAATTCCCATAGGTACCAAACTAGGGTGATTTTCTTCCCAAAGTTTGAAAACTTTAATTACGACTATATATTGGATGGATTCCATTATAAAGGATTTTAAAGTGATATTTAGACTATTATACTAATATATTCAACTTTGGTTAGTTCTTGGTGAGCCAATTTTGTCTAAAGTTTCTCCTAATTCTCATAGGTACCAAAAACAGGACGATTTTCTTCTTAAAGATTGAAACTTTAAGTACGACTATATATTGGATGGACTCCCTTATAAAGGATTTAAAAGCTTGAATTAGACTATTATAGTAATATATTCAACTTTGGTTACTTCTTGGTGAGCCAATTTTGCCTAAAGTTTCTCCAAATTCCCATAGGTACCAAAAATAGGACGATTTTCTTCTTAAAGATTGAAACTTTAAGTACGACTATATATTGGATGGACTCCCTTATAAAGGATTTAAAACCATTAATAAGACTATTATAGTAATATATTCAAATTTGGTTACTTCTTGGTGAGCCAAATTTGCCTAAAGTTTCTCCAAATTCCCATAGGTACCAAACTAGGGTGATTTTCTTCCCAAAGTTTGAAAACTTTAATTACGACTATATATTGGATGGATTCCATTATAAAGGATTTTAAAGTGATATTTAGACTATTATACTAATATATTCAACTTTGGTTAGTTCTTGCTGAGCCAATTTTGCATAAAGTTTCTCCAAATTCCCATAGGTACCAAAATAGGACTATTTTCTTCCCAAAGTTTGAAAACATTAATTACGACTATATGTTGGATGAACTCCCTTCTAATGGATTTAAAAGATTTATTTAGACTATTATACTAATATATTCAACTTTGGTTACTTCTTGGTGAGCCAACTTTGTCTAAAGTTTCTCATAGGTACCGAAAACAGAACGATTTTCTTCTTAAATATTGAAACTTTAAGTACGACTATATATTGGATGGACTCCCTTCTAATGTATTTAAATGATTTATTTAGACTATTTTACTAATATATTCAACTTTGGTTACTTTTTAGTGAGCTAATTTTGTCTAAAGTTTCTCCAAATTCTAATAGGTACCGAAAACAGGACGATTTTCTTCTTAAAGATTGAAACTTTAAGTACGACTATATATTGGATGGACTCCCTTCTAATGGATTTAAAAGATTTATTTAGACTATTATACTAATATATTCAACTTTGGTTACTTCTTGGTGAGCCAATTTTGTCTAAAGTTTCTCCAAATTCTCATAGGTAGAAAAATCAGGACGATTTTCTTCTTAAAGATTGAAACTTTAAGTACGACTATATATTGGATCGACTCCCTTCTAAAGGATTTAAAAGCTTTAATTAGACTATTATACTAATATATTCAACTTTGGTTACTTCTTGGTGAGCCAATTTTGTCTAAAGTTTCTCCAAATTCTCATAGGTACCGAAAACAGGATGATTTTCTTCTTAAAGATTGAAACTTTAAGTACGACTATATATTGGATTGACTCCCTTCTAATGGATTTAAAAGATTTATTTAGACTATTATACTAATATATTCAAATTTGGTTACTTCTTGGTGAGCCAAATTTGCCTAAAGTTTCTCCAAATTCCCATAGGTACCAAACTAGGGTGATTTTCTTCCCAAAGTTTGAAAACTTTAATTACGACTATATATTGGATGGATTCCATTATAAAGGATTTTAAAGTGATATTTAGACTATTATACTAATATATTCAACTTTGGTTAGTTCTTGGTGAGCCAATTTTGTCTAAAGTTTCTCCTAATTCTCATAGGTACCAAAAACAGGACGATTTTCTTCTTAAAGATTGAAACTTTAAGTACGACTATATATTGGATGGACTCCCTTATAAAGGATTTAAAAGCTTGAATTAGACTATTATAGTAATATATTCAACTTTGGTTACTTCTTGGTGAGCCAATTTTGCCTAAAGTTTCTCCAAATTCCCATAGGTACCAAAATAGGACTATTTTCTTCCCAAAGTTTGAAAACTTTAATTACGACTATATATTGGATGGATTCCATTATAAAGGATTTTAAAGTTATATTTAGACTATTATACTAATATATTCAACTTTGGTTAGTTCTTGCTGAGCCAATTTTGCATAAAGTTTCTCCAAATTCCCATAGGTACCAAAATAGGACTATTTTCTTCCCAAAGTTTGAAAACATTAATTACGACTATATGTTGGATGAACTCCCTTCTAATGGATTTAAAAGATTTATTTAGACTATTATACTAATATATTCAACTTTGGTTACTTCTTGGTGAGCCAACTTTGTCTAAAGTTTCTCATAGGTACCGAAAACAGAACGATTTTCTTCTTAAATATTGAAACTTTAAGTACGACTATATATTGGATGGACTCCCTTCTAATGGATTTAAATGATTTATTTAGACTATTTTACTAATATATTCAACTTTGGTTACTTTTTGGTGAGCTAATTTTGTCTAAAGTTTCTCCAAATTCTAATAGGTACCGAAAACAGGATGATTTTCTTCTTAAAGATTGAAACTTTAAGTACGACTATATATTGGATTGACTCCCTTCTAATGGATTTAAAAGATTTATTTAGACTATTATACTAATATATTCAAATTTGGTTACTTCTTGGTGAGCCAAATTTGCCTAAAGTTTCTCCAAATTCCCATAGGTACCAAACTAGGGTGATTTTCTTCCCAAAGTTTGAAAACTTTAATTACGACTATATATTGGATGGATTCCATTATAAAGGATTTTAAAGTGATATTTAGACTATTATACTAATATATTCAACTTTGGTTAGTTCTTGGTGAGCCAATTTTGTCTAAAGTTTCTCCTAATTCTCATAGGTACCAAAAACAGGACGATTTTCTTCTTAAAGATTGAAACTTTAAGTACGACTATATATTGGATGGACTCCCTTATAAAGGATTTAAAAGCTTGAATTAGACTATTATAGTAATATATTCAACTTTGGTTACTTCTTGGTGAGCCAATTTTGCCTAAAGTTTCTCCAAATTCCCATCGGTACCAAAATAGGACTATTTTCTTCCCAAAGTTTGAAAACTTTAATTACGACTATATATTGGATGGATTCCATTATAAAGGATTTTAAAGTTATATTTAGACTATTATACTAATATATTCAACTTTGGTTAGTTCTTGCTGAGCCAATTTTGCATAAAGTTTCTCCAAATTCCCATAGGTACCAAAATAGGACTATTTTCTTCCCAAAGTTTGAAAACATTAATTACGACTATATGTTGGATGAACTCCCTTCTAATGGATTTAAAAGATTTATTTAGACTATTATACTAATATATTCAACTTTGGTTACTTCTTGGTGAGCCAACTTTGTCTAAAGTTTCTCATAGGTACCGAAAACAGAACGATTTTCTTCTTAAATATTGAAACTTTAAGTACGACTATATATTGGATGGACTCCCTTCTAATGGATTTAAATGATTTATTTAGACTATTTTACTAATATATTCAACTTTGGTTACTTTTTGGTGAGCTAATTTTGTCTAAAGTTTCTCCAAATTCTAATAGGTACCGAAAACAGGACGATTTTCTTCTTAAAGATTGAAACTTTAAGTACGACTATATATTGGATGGACTCCCTTCTAATGGATTTAGAAGATTTATTTAGACTATTATACTAATATATTCTACTTTGGTTACTTCTTGGTGAGCCAATTTTGTCTAAAGTTTCTCCAAATTCTCATAGGTAGAAAAATCAGGACGATTTTCTTCTTAAAGATTGAAACTTTAAGTACGACTATATATTGGATCGACTCCCTTCTAAAGGATTTAAAAGCTTTAATTAGACTATTATACTAATATATTCAACTTTGGTTACTTCTTGGTGAGCCAATTTTGTCTAAAGTTTCTCCAAATTCTCATAGGTACCGAAAACAGGATGATTTTCTTCTTAAAGATTGAAACTTTAAGTACGACTATATATTGGATTGACTCCCTTCTAATGGATTTAAAAGATTTATTTAGACTATTATACTAATATATTCAACTTTGGTTACTTCTTGGTGAGCCAATTTTGTCTAAAGTTTCTCCAAATTCTCATAGGTAGCAAAATCAAGACGATTTTCTTCTTAAAGATTGAAACTTTAAGTACGACTATATATTGGATGGACTTCCTTATAAAGGATTTAAAAGCTTGAATTAGACTATTATAGTAATATATTCAACTTTGGTTACTTCTTGGTGAGCCAATTTTGCCTAAACTTTCTCCAAATTCCCATAGGTACCAAAAATAGGACGATTTTCTTCTTAAAGATTGAAACTTTAAGTACGACTATATATTGGATGGACTTCCTTATAAAGGATTTAAAAGCTTGAATTAGACTATTATAGTAATATATTCAACTTTGGTTACTTCTTGGTGAGCCAATTTTGCCTAAAGTTTCTCCAAATTCCCATAGGTACCAAAATAGGACTATTTTCTTCCCAAAGTTTGAAAACTTTAATTACGACTATATATTGGATGGATTCCATTATAAAGGATTTTAAAGTTATATTTAGACTATTATACTAATATATTCAACTTTGGTTAGTTCTTGCTGAGCCAATTTTGCATAAAGTTTCTCCAAATTCCCATAGGTACCAAAATAGGACTATTTTCTTCCCAAAGTTTGGAAACTTTAATTACGACTATATGTTGGATGAACTCCCTTCTAATGGATTTAAAAGATTTATTTAGACTATTATACTAATATATTCAACTTTGGTTACTTCTTGGTGAGCCACATTTGTCTAAAGTTTCTCATAGGTACCGAAAACAGAACGATTTTCTTCTTAAATATTGAAACTTTAAGTACGACTATATATTGGATGGACTCCCTTCTAATGGATTTAAATGATTTATTTAGACTATTTTACTAATATATTCAACTTTGGTTACTTTTTGGTGAGCTAATTTTGTCTAAAGTTTCTCCAAATTCTAATAGGTACCGAAAACAGGACGATTTTCTTCTTAAAGATTGAAACTTTAAGTACGACTATATATTGGATGGACTCCCTTCTAATGGATTTAAAAGATTTATTTAGACTATTATACTAATATATTCAACTTTGGTTACTTCTTGGTGAGCCAATTTTGTCTAAAGTTTCTCCAAATTCTCATAGGTAGAAAAATCAGGACGATTTTCTTCTTAAAGATTGAAACTTTAAGTACGACTATATATTGGATGGACTCCCTTCTAAAGGATTTAAAAGCTTTAATTAGACTATTATACTAATATATTCAACTTTGGTTACTTCTTGGTGAGCCAATTTTGTCTAAAGTTTCTCCAAATTCTCATAGGTACCGAAAACAGGATGATTTTCTTCTTAAAGATTGAAACTTTAAGTATGACTATATATTGGATTGACTCCCTTCTAATGGATTTAAAAGATTTATTTAGACTATTATACTAATATATTCAACTTTGGTTACTTCTTGGTGAGCCAATTTTGTCTAAAGTTTCTCCAAATTCTCATAGGTAGCAAAATCAGGACGATTTTCTTCTTAAAGATTGAAACTTTAAGTACGACTATATATTGGATGGACTCCCTTCTAAAGGATTTAAAAGCTTTAATTAGACCATTATAGTAATATATTCAACTTTGGTTACTTCTTGGTGAGCCAATTTACATAAAGTTTCTCCAAATTCCCATAGGTACCAAAATAGGACTATTTTCTTCCCAAAGTTTGAAAAGTTTAATTACGACTATATGTTGGATGGACTCCCTTCTAAAGGATTTAAACGATTTATTTAGACTATTATACTAATATATTCAACTTTGGTTACTTCTTGGTGAGCCAATTTTGTCTAAAGTTTCTCCTAATTCTCATAGGCACCAAAAACAAGACGATTTTCTTCTTAAAGATTGAAACTTTAAGTACGACTATATATTGGATGGACTCCCTTATAAAGGATTTAAAAGCTTGAATTAGACTTTTATAGTAATATATTCAACTTTGGTTACTTCTTGGTGAGCCAATTTTGCCTAAAGTTTCTCCAAATTCCCATAGGTACCAAAAACAGGACGATTTTCTTCTTAAAGATTGAAACTTTAAGTACGACTATATATTGGATGGACTCCCTTCTAAAGGATTTAAAAGCTTTAATTAGACCATTATAGTAATATATTCTACTTTGGGTACTTCTTGGTGAGCCAATTTTGTCTAAAGTTTCTCCAAATTCCCATAGGTACCAAAATAGGACTATTTTCTTCCCAAAGTTTGAAAAGTTTAATTACGACTATATGTTGGATGGACTCCCTTCTAATGGATTTAAAAGATTTATATAGACTATTATACTAATATATTCAACTTTGGTTACTTCTTGGTGAGCCAATTTTGTCTAAAGTTTCTCCAAATTCTCATAGGTAGCAAAATCAGGACGATTTTCTTCTAAAGATTGAAACTTTAAGTACGACTATATATTGGATGGACTCCCTTCTAAAGGATTTAAAAGCTTTAATTAGACCATTATAGTAATATATTCAACTTTGGTTACTTCTTGGTGAGCCAATTTACATAAAGTTTCTCCAAATTCCCATAGGTACCAAAAACAGGACGATTTTCTTCTTAAAGATTGAAACTTTAAGTACGACTATATATTGGATGGACTCCCTTCTAAAGGATTTAAAAGCTTTAATTAGACCATTATTGTAATATATTCTACTTTGGTTACTTCTTGGTGAGCCAATTTTGTCTAAAGTTTCTCCAAATTCCCATAGGTACCAAAATAGGACTATTTTCTTCCCAAAGTTTGAAAAGTTTAATTACGACTATATGTTGGATGGACTCGCTTCTAATGGATTTAAAAGATTTATTTAGACTATTATACTAATATATTCAACTTTGGTTACTTCTTGGTGAGCCAATTTTGTCTAAAGTTTCTCCAAATTCTCATAGGTAGCAAAATCAGGACGATTTTCTTCTTAAAGATTGAAACTTTAAGTACGACTATATATTGGATGGACTCCCTTCTAAAGGATTTAAAAGCTTTAATTAGACCATTATAGTAATATATTCAACTTTGGTTACTTCTTGGTGAGACAATTTTGCATAAAGTTTCTCCAAATTCCCATAGGTACCAAAATAGGACTATATTCTTCCCAAAGTTTGAAAAGTTTAATTACGACTATATGTTGGATGGACTCCCTTCTAAAGGATTTAAACGATTTATTTAGATTATTATACTAATATATTCAACTTTGGTTACTTCTTGGTGAGCCAATTTTGTCTAAAGTTTCTCCTAATTCTCATAGGCACCAAAAACAGGACGATTTTCTTCTTAAAGATTGAAACTTTAAGTACGACTATATATTGGATGGACTCCCTTATAAAGGATTTAAAATCTTTAATTAGACTATTATAGTAATATATTCAACTTTGGTTACTTCTTGGTGAGCCAATTTTGCCTAAAGTTTCTCCAAATTCCCATAGGTACCAAAAACAGGACGATTTTCTTCTTAAAGATTGAAACTTTAAGTACGACTATATATTGGATGGACTCCCTTATAAAGGATTTAAAACCATTAATTAGACTATTATAGTAATATATTCAAATTTGGTTACTTCTTGGTGAGCCAAATTTGCCTAAAGTTTCTCCAAATTCCCATAGGTACCAAACTAGGGTGATTTTCTTCCCAAAGTTTGAAAACTTTAATTACGACTATATATTGGATGGATTCCATTATAAAAGATTTTAAAGTTATATTTAGACTATTATACTAATATATTCAACTTTGGTTAGTTCTTGGTGAGCCAATTTTGTCTAAAGTTTCTCCTAATTCTCATAGGTACCAAAAACAGGACGATTTTCTTCTTAAAGATTGAAACTTTAAGTACGACTATATATTAGATGGACTCCCTTATAAAGGATTTAAAAGCTTGAATTAGACTATTATAGTAATATATTCAACTTTGGTTACTTCTTGGTGAGCCAATTTTGCCTAAAGTTTCTCCAAATTCCCATAGGTACCAAAATAGGACTATTTTCTTCCCAAAGTTTGAAAACTTTAATTACGACTATATATTGGATGGATTTCATTATAAAGGATTTTAAAGTTATATTTAGACTATTATACTACTATATTCAACTTTGGTTAGTTCTTGCTGAGCCAATTTTGCATAAAGTTTCTCCAAATTCCCATAGGTACCAAAATAGGACTATTTTCTTCCCAAAGTTTGAAAACTTTAATTACGACTATATGTTGGATGAACTCCCTTCTAATGGATTTAAAAGATTTATTTAGACTATTATACTAATATATTCAACTTTGGTTACTTCTTGGTGAGCCAACTTTGTCTAAAGTTTCTCATAGGTACCGAAAACAGAACGATTTTCTTCTTAAATATTGAAACTTTAAGTACGACTATATATTGGATGGACTCCCTTCTAATGGATTTAAATGATTTATTTAGACTATTTTACTAATATATTCAACTTTGGTTACTTTTTGGTGAGCTAATTTTGTTTAAAGTTTCTCCAAATTCTAATAGGTACCGAAAACAGGACGATTTTCTTCTTAAAGATTGAAACTTTAAGTACGACTATATATTGGATGGACTCCCTTCTAATAGATTTAAAAGATTTATTTAGACTATTATACTAATATATTCAACTTTGGTTACTTCTTGGTGAGCCAATTTTGTCTAAAGTTTCTCCAAATTCTCATAGGTAGCAAAATCAGGACGATTTTCTTCTTAAAGATTGAAACTTTAAGTACGACTATATATTGGATGGACTCCCTTCTAAAGGATTTAAAAGCTTTAATTAGACCATTATAGTAATATATTCTACTTTGGTTACTTCTTGGTGAGCCAATTTACATAAAGTTTCTCCAAATTCCCATAGGTACCAAAATAGGACTATTTTCTTCCCAAAGTTTGAAAAGTTTAATTACGACTATATGTTGGATGAACTCCCTTCTAATGGATTTAAAAGATTTATTTAGACTATTATACTAATATATTCAACTTTGGTTACTTCTTGGTGAGCCAACTTTGTCTAAAGTTTCTCATAGGTACCGAAACCAGAACGATTTTCTTCCCAAAGTTTGAAAAGTTTAATTACGACTATATGTTGGATGGACTCCCTTCTAAAGGATTTAAACGATTTATTTAGACTATTATACTAATATATTCAACTTTGGTTACTTCTTGGTGAGCCAATTTTGTCTAAAGTTTCTCCTAATTCTCATAGGCACCAAAAACAGGACGATTTTCTTCTTAAAGATTGAAACTTTAAGTACGACTATATATTGGATGGACTCCCTTATAAAGGATTTAAAAGCTTGAATTAGACTATTATACTAATATATTCAACTTTGGTTACTTCTTGGTGAGCCAATTTTGTCTAAAGTTTCTCCAAATTCTCATAGGTAGAAAAATCAGGACGATTTTCTTCTTAAAGATTGAAACTTTCAGTACGACTATATATTGGATGGACTCCCTTCTAAAGGATTTAAAAGCTTTAATTAGACTATTATACTAATATATTCAACTTTGGTTACTTCTTGGTGAGCCAATTTTGTCTAAAGTTTCTCCAAATTCTCATAGGTACCGAAAACAGGATGATTTTCTTCTTAAAGATTGAAACTTTAAGTACGACTATATATTGGATTGACTCCCTTCGAATGGATTTAAAAGATTTATTTAGACTATTATACTAATATATTCAACTTTGGTTACTTCTTGGTGAGCCAATTTTGTCTAAAGTTTCTCCAAATTCTCATAGGTAGCAAAATCAGGACGATTTTCTTCTTAAAGATTGAAACTTTAAGTACGACTATATATTGGATGGACTCCCTTCTAAAGGATTTAAAAGCTTTAATTAGACCATTATAGTAATATATTCTACTTTGGTTACTTCTTGGTGAGCCAATTTACATAAAATTTCTCCAAATTCCCATAGGTACCAAAATAGGACTATTTTCTTCCCAAAGTTTGAAAAGTTTAATTACGACTATATGTTGGATGAACTCCCTTCTAATGGATTTAAAAGATTTATTTAGACTATTATACTAATATATTCAACTTTGGTTACTTCTTGGTGAGCCAACTTTGTCTAAAGTTTCTCATAGGTACCAAAAACAGGACGATTTTCTTCTTAAAGATTGAAACTTTAAGTACGACTATATATTGGATGGACTCCCTTATAAAGGATTTAAAACCATTAATTAGACTATTATAGTAATATATTCAAATTTGGTTACTTCTTGGTGAGCCAATTTTGCCTAAAGTTTCTCCAAATTCCCATAGGTACCAAAATAGGACTATTTTCTTCCCAAAGTTTGAAAACTTTAATTACGACTATATATTGGATGGATTTCATTATAAAGGATTTTAAAGTTATATTTAGACTATTATACTAATATATTCAACTTTGGTTAGTTCTTGCTGAGCCAATTTTGCATAAAGTTTCTCCAAATTCCCATAGGTACCAAAATAGGACTATTTTCTTCCCAAAGTTTGAAAACTTTAATTACGACTATATGTTGGATGAACTCCCTTCTAATGGATTTAAAAGATTTATTTAGACTATTATACTAATATATTCAACTTTGGTTACTTCTTGGTGAGCCAACTTTGTCTAAAGTTTCTCATAGGTACCGAAAACAGAACGATTTTCTTCTTAAATATTGAAACTTTAAGTACGACTATATATTGGATGGACTCCCTTCTAATGGATTTAAATGATTTATTTAGACTATTTTACTAATATATTCAACTTTGGTTACTTTTTGGTGAGCTAATTTTGTCTAAAGTTTCTCCAAATTCTAATAGGTACCGAAAACAGGACGATTTTCTTCTTAAAGATTGAAACTTTAAGTACGACTATATATTGGATGGACTCCCTTCTAATAGATTTAAAAGATTTATTTAGACTATTATACTAATATATTCAACTTTGGTTACTTCTTGGTGAGCCAATTTTGTCTAAAGTTTCTCCTAATTCTCATAGGTACCAAAAACAGGACGATTTTCTTCTTAAAGATTGAAACTTTAAGTACGACTATATATTAGATGGACTCCCTTATAAAGGATTTAAAAGCTTGAATTAGACTATTATAGTAATATATTCAACTTTGGTTACTTCTTGGTGAGCCAATTTTGCCTAAAGTTTCTCCAAATTCCCATAGGTACCAAAATAGGACTATTTTCTTCCCAAAGTTTGAAAACTTTAATTACGACTATATATTGGATGGATTTCATTATAAAGGATTTTAAAGTTATACTTAGACTATTATACTAATATATTCAACTTTGGTTAGTTCTTGCTGAGCCAATTTTGCATAAAGTTTCTCCAAATTCCCATAGGTACCAAAATAGGACTATTTTCTTCCCAAAGTTTGAAAACTTTAATTACGACTATATGTTGGATGAACTCCCTTCTAATGGATTTAAAAGATTTATTTAGACTATTATACTAATATATTCAACTTTGGTTACTTCTTGGTGAGCCAACTTTGTCTAAAGTTTCTCATAGGTACCGAAAACAGAACGATTTTCTTCTTAAATATTGAAACTTTAAGTACGACTATATATTGGATGGACTCCCTTCTAATGGATTTAAATGATTTATTTAGACTATTTTACTAATATATTCAACTTTGGTTACTTTTTGGTGAGCTAATTTTGTCTAAAGTTTCTCCAAATTCTAATAGGTACCGAAAACAGGACGATTTTCTTCTTAAAGATTGAAACTTTAAGTACAACTATATATTGGATGGACTCCCTTCTAATAGATTTAAAAGATTTATTTAGACTATTATACTAATATATTCAACTTTGGTTACTTCTTGGTGAGCCAATTTTGTCTAAAGTTTCTCCAAATTCTCATAGGTAGAAAAATCAGGACGATTTTCTTCTTAAAGATTGAAACTTTCAGTACGACTATATATTGGATGGACTCCCTTCTAAAGGATTTAAAAGCTTTAATTAGACTATTATACTAATATATTCAACTTTGGTTACTTCTTGGTGAGCCAATTTTGTCTAAAGTTTCTCCAAATTCTCATAGGTACCGAAAACAGGATGATTTTCTTCTTAAAGATTGAAACTTTAAGTACGACTATATATTGGATTGACTCCCTTCTAATGGATTTAAAAGATTTATTTAGACTATTATACTAATATATTCAACTTTGGTTACTTCTTGGTGAGCCAACTTTGTCTAAAGTTTCTCATAGGTACCGAAAACAGAACGATTTTCTTCTTAAATATTGAAACTTTAAGTACGACTATATATTGGATGGACTCCCTTCTAATGGATTTAAATGATTTATTTAGACTATTTTACTAATATATTCAACTTTGGTTACTTTTTGGTGAGCTAATTTTGTCTAAAGTTTCTCCAAATTCTAATAGGTACCGAAAACAGGACGATTTTCTTCTTAAAGATTGAAACTTTAAGTACAACTATATATTGGATGGACTCCCTTCTAATAGATTTAAAAGATTTATTTAGACTATTATACTAATATATTCAACTTTGGTTACTTCTTGGTGAGCCAATTTTGTCTAAAGTTTCTCCAAATTCTCATAGGTAGAAAAATCAGGACGATTTTCTTCTTAAAGATTGAAACTTTCAGTACGACTATATATTGGATGGACTCCCTTCTAAAGGATTTAAAAGCTTTAATTAGACTATTATACTAATATATTCAACTTTGGTTACTTCTTGGTGAGCCAATTTTGTCTAAAGTTTCTCCAAATTCTCATAGGTACCGAAAACAGGATGATTTTCTTCTTAAAGATTGAAACTTTAAGTACGACTATATATTGGATTGAATCCCTTCTAATGGATTTAAAAGATTTATTTAGACTATTATACTAATATATTCAACTTTGGTTACTTCTTGGTGAGCCAACTTTGTCTAAAGTTTCTCATAGGTACCGAAAACAGAACGATTTTCTTCTTAAATATTGAAACTTTAAGTACGACTATATATTGGATGGACTCCCTTCTAATGGATTTAAATGATTTATTTAGACTATTTTACTAATATATTCAACTTTGGTTACTTTTTGGTGAGCTAATTTTGTCTAAAGTTTCTCCAAATTCTAATAGGTACCGAAAACAGGACGATTTTCTTCTTAAAGATTGAAACTTTAAGTACAACTATATATTGGATGGACTCCCTTCTAATAGATTTAAAAGATTTATTTAGACTATTATACTAATATATTCAACTTTGGTTACTTCTTGGTGAGCCAATTTTGTCTAAAGTTTCTTCAAATTCTCATAGGTAGAAAAATCAGGACGATTTTCTTCTTAAAGATTGAAACTTTCAGTACGACTATATATTGGATGGACTCCCTTCTAAAGGATTTAAAAGCTTTAATTAGACTATTATACTAATATATTCAACTTTGGTTACTTCTTGGTGAGCCAATTTTGTCTAAAGTTTCTCCAAATTCTCATAGGTACCGAAAACAGGATGATTTTCTTCTTAAAGATTGAAACTTTAAGTACGACTATATATTGGATTGACTCCCTTCTAATGGATTTAAAAGATTTATTTAGACTATTATACTAATATATTCAACTTTGGTTACTTCTTGGTGAGCCAATTTTGTCTAAAGTTTCTCCAAATTCTCATAGGTAGCAAAATCAGGACGATTTTCTTCTTAAAGATTGAAACTTTAAGTACGACTATATATTGGATGGACTCCCTTCTAAAGGATTTAAAAGCTTTAATTAGACCATTATAGTAATATATTCTACTTTGGTTACTTCTTGGTGAGCCAATTTACATAAAGTTTCTCCAAATTCCCATAGGTACCAAAATAGGACTATTTTCTTCCCAAAGTTTGAAAAGTTTAATTACGACTATATGTTGGATGAACTCCCTTCTAATGGATTTAAAAGATTTATTTAGACTATTATACTAATATATTCAACTTTGGTTACTTCTTGGTGAGCCAACTTTGTCTAAAGTTTCTCATAGGTACCGAAAACAGAACGATTTTCTTCTTAAATATTGAAACTTTAAGTACGACTATATATTGGATGGACTCCCTTCTAATGGATTTAAATGATTTATTTAGACTATTTTACTAATATATTCAACTTTGGTTACTTTTTGGTGAGCTAATTTTGTCTAAAGTTTCTCCAAATTCTAATAGGTACCGAAAACAGGACGATTTTCTTCTTAAAGATTGAAACTTTAAGTACGACTATATATTGGATGGACTCCCTTCTAATAGATTTAAAAGATTTATTTAGACTATTATACTAATATATTCAACTTTGGTTACTTCTTGGTGAGCCAATTTTGTCTAAAGTTTCTCCAAATTCTCATAGGTAGAAAAATCGAGACGATTTTCTTCTTAAAGATTGAAACTTTCAGTACGACTATATATTGGATGGACTCCCTTCTAAAGGATTTAAAAGCTTTAATTACACTATTATACTAATATATTCAACTTTGGTTACTTCTTGGTGAGCCAATTTTGTCTAAAGTTTCTCCAAATTCTCATAGGTACCGAAAACAGGATGATTTTCTTCTTAAAGATTGAAACTTTAAGTACGACTATATATTGGATTGACTCCCTTCTAATGGATTTAAAAGATTTATTTAGACTATTATACTAATATATTCAACTTTGGTTACTTCTTGGTGAGCCAATTTTGTCTAAAGTTTCTCCAAATTCTCATAGGTAGCAAAATCAGGACGATTTTCTTCTTAAAGATTGAAACTTTAAGTACGACTATATATTGGATGGACTCCCTTCTAAAGGATTTAAAAGCTTTAATTAGACCATTATAGTAATATATTCTACTTTGGTTACTTCTTGGTGAGCCAATTTACATAAAGTTTCTCCAAATTCCCATAGGTACCAAAATAGGACTATTTTCTTCCCAAAGTTTGAAAAGTTTAATTACGACTATATGTTGGATGAACTCCCTTCTAATGGATTTAAAAGATTTATTTAGACTATTATACTAATATATTCAACTTTGGTTACTTCTTGGTGAGCCAACTTTGTCTAAAGTTTCTCATAGGTACCGAAAACAGAACGATTTTCATCTTAAATATTGAAACTTTAAGTACGACTATATATTGGATGGACTCCCTTCTAATGGATTTAAATGATTTATTTAGACTATTTTACTAATATATTCAACTTTGGTTACTTTTTGGTGAGCTAATTTTGTCTAAAGATTCTCCAAATTCTAATAGGTACCGAAAACAGGACGATTTTCTTCTTAAAGATTGAAACTTTAAGTACGACTATATATTGGATGGACTCCCTTCTAATAGATTTAAAAGATTTATTTAGACTATTATACTAATATATTCAACTTTGGTTACTTCTTGGTGAGCCAATTTTGTCTAAAGTTTCTCCAAATTCTCATAGGTAGCAAAATCAGGACGATTTTCTTCTTAAAGATTGAAACTTTAAGTACGACTATATATTGGATGGACTCCCTTCTAAAGGATTTAAAAGCTTTAATTAGACCATTATAGTAATATATTCTACTTTGGTTACTTCTTGGTGAGCCAATTTACATAAAGTTTCTCCAAATTCCCATAGGTACCAAAATAGGACTATTTTCTTCCCAAAGTTTGAAAAGTTTAATTACGACTATATGTTGGATGAACTCCCTTCTAATGGATTTAAAAGATTTATTTAGACTATTATACTAATATATTCAACTTTGGTTACTTCTTGGTGAGCCAACTTTGTCTAAAGTTTCTCATAGGTACCGAAAACAGAACGATTTTCATCTTAAATATTGAAACTTTAAGCACGACTATATATTGGATGGACTCCCTTCTAATGGATTTAAATGATTTATTTAGACTATTTTACTAATATATTCAACTTTGGTTACTTTTTGGTGAGCTAATTTTGTCTAAAGATTCTCCAAATTCTAATAGGTACCGAAAACAGGACGATTTTCTTCTTAAAGATTGAAACTTTAAGTACGACTATATATTGGATGGACTCCCTTCTAATAGATTTAAAAGATTTATTTAGACTATTATACTAATATATTCAACTTTGGTTACTTCTTGGTGAGCCAATTTTGTCTAAAGTTTCTCCAAATTCTCATAGGTAGAAAAATCAGGACGATTTTCTTCTTAAAGATTGAAACTTTCAGTACGACTATATATTGGATGGACTCCCTTCTAAAGGATTTAAAAGCTTTAATTAGACTATTATACTAATATATTCAACTTTGGTTACTTCTTGGTGAGCCAATTTTGTCTAAAGTTTCTCCAAATTCTCATAGGTACCGAAAACAGGATGATTTTCTTCTTAAAGATTGAAACTTTAAGTACGACTATATATTGGATTGACTCCCTTCTAATGGATTTAAAAGATTTATTTAGACTATTATACTAATATATTCAACTTTGGTTACTTCTTGGTGAGCCAATTTTGTCTAAAGTTTCTCCAAATTCTCATAGGTAGCAAAATCAGGACGATTTTCTTCTTAAAGATTGAAACTTTAAGTACGACTATATATTGGATGGACTCCCTTCTAAAGGATTTAAAAGCTTCAATTAGACCATTATAGTAATATATTCTACTTTGGTTACTTCTTGGTGAGCCAATTTACATAAAGTTTCTCCAAATTCCCATAGGTACCAAAATAGGACTATTTTCTTCCCAAAGTTTGAAAAGTTTAATTACGACTATATGTTGGATGAACTCCCTTCTAATGGATTTAAAAGATTTATTTAGACTATTATACTAATATATTCAACTTTGGTTACTTCTTGGTGAGCCAACTTTGTCTAAAGTTTCTCATAGGTACCGAAAACAGAACGATTTTCATCTTAAATATTGAAACTTTAAGTACGACTATATATTGGATGGACTCCCTTCTAATGGATTTAAATGATTTATTTAGACTATTTTACTAATATATTCAACTTTGGTTACTTTTTGGTGAGCTAATTTTGTCTAAAGTTTCTCCAAATTCTAATAGGTACCGAAAACAGGACGATTTTCTTCTTAAAGATTGAAACTTTAAGTACGACTATATATTGGATGGACTCCCTTCTAATAGATTTAAATGATTTATTTAGACTATTATACTAATATATTCAACTTTGGTTACTTCTTGGTGAGCCAACTTTGTCTAAAGTTTCTCATAGGTACCGAAAACAGAACGATTTTCATCTTAAATATTGAAACTTTAAGTACGACTATATATTGGATGGACTCCCTTCTAATGGATTTAAATGATTTATTTAGACTATTTTACTAATATATTCAACTTTGGTTACTTTTTGGTGAGCTAATTTTGTCTAAAGTTTCTCCAAATTCTAATAGGTACCGAAAACAGGACGATTTTCTTCTTAAAGATTGAAACTTTAAGTACGACTATATATTGGATGGACTCCCTTCTAATAGATTTAAAAGATTTATTTAGACTATTATACTAATATATTCAACTTTGGTTACTTCTTGGTGAGCCAATTTTGTCTAAAGTTTCTCCAAATTCTCATAGGTAGAAAAATCAGGACGATTTTCTTCTTAAAGATTGAAACTTTCAGTACAACTATATATTGGATGGACTCCCTTCTAAAGAATTTAAAAGCTTTAATTAGACTATTATACTAATATATTCAACTTTGGTTACTTCTTGGTGAGCCAATTTTGTCTAAAGTTTCTCCAAATTCTCATAGGTACCGAAAACAGGATGATTTTCTTCTTAAAGATTGAAACTTTAAGTACGACTATATATTGGATTGACTCCCTTCTAATGGATTTAAAAGATTTATTTAGACTATTATACTAATATATTCAACTTTGGTTACTTCTTGGTGAGCCAATTTTGTCTAAAGTTTCTCCAAATTCTCATAGGTAGCAAAATCAGGACGATTTTCTTCTTAAAGATTGAAACTTTCAGTACGACTATATATTGGACGGACTCCCTTCTAAAGGATTTAAAAGCTTTAATTAGACTATTATACTAATATGTTCAACTTTGGTTACTTCTTGGTGAGCCAATTTTGTCTAAAGTTTCTCCAAATTCTCATAGGTACCGAAAACAGAACGATTTTCATCTTAAATATTGAAACTTTAAGTACGACTATATATTGGATGGACTCCCTTCTAATGGATTTAAATGATTTATTTAGACTATTTTACTAATATATTCAACTTTGGTTACTTTTTGGTGCGCTAATTTTGTCTAAAGTTTCTCCAAATTCTAATAGGTACCGAAAACAGGACGATTTTCTTCTTAAAGATTGAAACTTTAAGTACGACTATATATTGGATGGACTCCCTTCTAATAGATTTAAAAGATTTATTTAGACTATTATACTAATATATTCAACTTTGGTTACTTCTTGGTGAGCCAATTTTGTCTAAAGTTTCTCCAAATTCTCATAGGTAGAAAAATCAGGACGATTTTCTTCTTAAAGATTGAAACTTTCAGTACAACTATATATTGGATGGACTCCCTTCTAAAGAATTTAAAAGCTTTAATTAGACTATTATACTAATATATTCAACTTTGGTTACTTCTTGGTGAGCCAATTTTGTCTAAAGTTTCTCCAAATTCTCATAGGTACCGAAAACAGGATGATTTTCTTCTTAAAGATTGAAACTTTAAGTACGACTATATATTGGATTGACTCCCTTCTAATGGATTTAAAAGATTTATTTAGACTATTATACTAATATATTCAACTTTGGTTACTTCTTGGTGAGCCAATTTTGTCTAAAGTTTCTCCAAATTCTCATAGGTAGCAAAATCAGGACGATTTTCTTCTTAAAGATTGAAACTTTCAGTACGACTATATATTGGACGGACTCCCTTCTAAAGGATTTAAAAGCTTTAATTAGACTATTATACTAATATGTTCAACTTTGGTTACTTCTTGGTGAGCCAATTTTGTCTAAAGTTTCTCCAAATTCTCATAGGTACCGAAAACAGGATGATTTTCTTCTTAAAGATTGAAACTTTAAGTACGACTATATATTGGATTGACTCCCTTCTAATGGATTTAAAAGATTTATTTAGACTATTATACTAATATATTCAACTTTGGTTACTTCTTGGTGAGCCAATTTTGTCTAAAGTTTCTCCAAATTCTCATAGGTAGCAAAATCAGGACGATTTTCTTCTTAAAGATTGAAACTTTAAGTACGACTATATATTGGATGGACTCCCTTCTAAAGGATTTAAAAGCTTTAATTAGACCATTATAGTAATATATTCTACTTTGGTTACTTCTTGGTGAGCCAATTTACATAAAGTTTCTCCAAATTCCCATAGGTACCAAAATAGGACTATTTTCTTCCCAAAGTTTGAAAAGTTTAATTACGACTATATGTTGGATGAACTCCCTTCTAATGGATTTAAAAGATTTATTTAGACTATTATACTAATATATTCAACTTTGGTTACTTCTTGGTGAGCCAACTTTGTCTAAAGTTTCTCATAGGTACCGAAAACAGAACGATTTTCTTCTTAAATATTGAAACTTTAAGTACGACTATATATTGGATGGACTCCCTTCTAATGGATTTAAATGATTTATTTAGACTATTTTACTAATATATTCAACTTTGGTTACTTTTTGGTGAGCTAATTTTGTCTAAAGTTTCTCCAAATTCTAATAGGTACCGAAAACAGGACGATTTTCTTCTTAAAGATTGAAACTTTAAGTACGACTATATATTAGATGGACTCCCTTCTAATAGATTTAAAAGATTTATTTAGACTATTATACTAATATATTCAACTTTGGTTACTTCTTGGTGAGCCAATTTTGTCTAAAGTTTCTCCAAATTCTCATAGGTAGAAAAATCAGGACGATTTTCTTCTTAAAGATTGAAACTTTCAGTACGACTATATATTGGATGGACTCCCTTCTAAAGGATTTAAAAGCTTTAATTAGACTATTATACTAATATATTCTACTTTGGTTACTTCTTGGTGAGCCAATTTACATAAAGTTTCTCCAAATTCCCATAGGTACCAAAATAGGACTATTTTCTTCCCAAAGTTTGAAAAGTTTAATTACGACTATATGTTGGATGAACTCTCTTCTAATGGATTTAAAAGATTTATTTAGACTATTATACTAATATATTCAACTTTGGTTACTTCTTGGTGAGCCAACTTTGTCTAAAGTTTCTCATAGGTACCGAAAACAGAACGATTTTCTTCTTAAATATTGAAACTTTAAGTACGACTATATATTGGATGGACTCCCTTCTAATGGATTTAAATGATTTATTTAGACTATTTTACTAATATATTCAACTTTGGTTACTTTTTGGTTAGCTAATTTTGTCTAAAGTTTCTCCAAATTCTAATAGGTACCGAAAACAGGACGATTTTCTTCTTAAAGATTGAAACTTTAAGTACGACTATATATTGGATGGACTCCCTTCTAAAGGATTTAAAAGCTTTAATTAGACTATTTTACTAATATATTCAACTTTGGTTACTTTTTGGTGAGCTAATTTTGTCTAAAGTTTCTCCAAATTCTAATAGGTACCGAAAACAAGACGATTTTCTTCTTAAAGATTGAAACTTTAAGTACGACTATATATTGGATGGACTCCCTTCTAATAGACTTAAAAGATTTATTTAGACTATTATACTAATATATTCAACTTTGGTTACTTCTTGGTGAGCCAACTTTGTCTAAAGTTTCTCATAGGTACCGAAAACAGAACGATTTTCATCTTAAATATTGAAACTTTAAGTACGACTATATATTGGATGGACTCCCTTCTAATGGATTTAAATGATTTATTTAGGCTATTTTACTAATATATTCAACTTTGGTTACTTTTTGGTGAGCTAATTTTGTCTAAAGTTTCTCCAAATTCTAATAGGTACCGAAAACAGGACGATTTTCTTCTTAAAGATTGAAACTTTAAGTACGACTATATATTGGATGGACTCCCTTCTAATAGATTTAAAAGATTTATTTAGACTATTATACTAATATATTCAACTTTGGTTACTTCTTGGTGAGCCAATTTACATAAAGTTTCTCCAAATTCCCATAGGTACCAAAATAGGACTATTTTCTTCCCAAAGTTTGAAAAGTTTAATTACGACTATATGTTGGATGAACTCCCTTCTAATGGATTTAAAAGATTTATTTAGACTATTATACTAATATATTCAACTTTGGTTACTTCTTGGTGAGCCAATTTTGTCTAAAGTTTCTCCAAATTCTCATAGGTAGCAAAATCAGGACGATTTTCTTCTTAAAGATTGAAACTTTAAGTACGACTATATATTGGATGGACTCCCTTCTAAAGGATTTAAAAGCTTTAATTAGACCATTATAGTAATATATTCTACTTTGGTTACTTCTTGGTGAGCCAATTTACATAAAGTTTCTCCAAATTCCCATAGGTACCAAAATAGGACTATTTTCTTCCCAAAGTTTGAAAAGTTTAATTACGACTATATGTTGGATGAACTCCCTTCTAATGGATTTAAAAGATTTATTTAGACTATTATACTAATATATTCAACTTTGGTTACTTCTTGGTGAGCCAACTTTGTCTAAAGTTTCTCATAGGTACCGAAAACAGAACGATTTTCTTCTTAAATATTGAAACTTTAAGTACGACTATATATTGGATGGACTCCCTTCTAATGGATTTAAATGATTTATTTAGACTATTTTACTAATATATTCAACTTTGGTTACTTTTTGGTGAGCTAATTTTGTCTAAAGTTTCTCCAAATTCTAATAGGTACCGAAAACAGGACGATTTTCTTCTTAAAGATTGAAACTTTAAGTACGACTATATATTAGATGGACTCCCTTCTAATAGATTTAAAAGATTTATTTAGACTATTATACTAATATATTCAACTTTGGTTACTTCTTGGTGAGCCAATTTTGTCTAAAGTTTCTCCAAATTCTCATAGGTAGAAAAATCAGGACGATTTTCTTCTTAAAGATTGAAACTTTCAGTACGACTATATATTGGATGGACTCCCTTCTAAAGGATTTAAAAGCTTTAATTAGACTATTATACTAATATATTCTACTTTGGTTACTTCTTGGTGAGCCAATTTACATAAAGTTTCTCCAAATTCCCATAGGTACCAAAATAGGACTATTTTCTTCCCAAAGTTTGAAAAGTTTAATTACGACTATATGTTGGATGAACTCTCTTCTAATGGATTTAAAAGATTTATTTAGACTATTATACTAATATATTCAACTTTGGTTACTTCTTGGTGAGCCAACTTTGTCTAAAGTTTCTCATAGGTACCGAAAACAGAACGATTTTCTTCTTAAATATTGAAACTTTAAGTACGACTATATATTGGATGGACTCCCTTCTAATGGATTTAAATGATTTATTTAGACTATTTTACTAATATATTCAACTTTGGTTACTTTTTGGTTAGCTAATTTTGTCTAAAGTTTCTCCAAATTCTAATAGGTACCGAAAACAGGACGATTTTCTTCTTAAAGATTGAAACTTTAAGTACGACTATATATTGGATGGACTCCCTTCTAAAGGATTTAAAAGCTTTAATTAGACTATTTTACTAATATATTCAACTTTGGTTACTTTTTGGTGAGCTAATTTTGTCTAAAGTTTCTCCAAATTCTAATAGGTACCGAAAACAAGACGATTTTCTTCTTAAAGATTGAAACTTTAAGTACGACTATATATTGGATGGACTCCCTTCTAATAGACTTAAAAGATTTATTTAGACTATTATACTAATATATTCAACTTTGGTTACTTCTTGGTGAGCCAACTTTGTCTAAAGTTTCTCATAGGTACCGAAAACAGAACGATTTTCATCTTAAATATTGAAACTTTAAGTACGACTATATATTGGATGGACTCCCTTCTAATGGATTTAAATGATTTATTTAGGCTATTTTACTAATATATTCAACTTTGGTTACTTTTTGGTGAGCTAATTTTGTCTAAAGTTTCTCCAAATTCTAATAGGTACCGAAAACAGGACGATTTTCTTCTTAAAGATTGAAACTTTAAGTACGACTATATATTGGATGGACTCCCTTCTAATAGATTTAAAAGATTTATTTAGACTATTATACTAATATATTCAACTTTGGTTACTTCTTGGTGAGCCAATTTACATAAAGTTTCTCCAAATTCCCATAGGTACCAAAATAGGACTATTTTCTTCCCAAAGTTTGAAAAGTTTAATTACGACTATATGTTGGATGAACTCCCTTCTAATGGATTTAAAAGATTTATTTAGACTATTATACTAATATATTCAACTTTGGTTACTTCTTGGTGAGCCAACTTTGTCTAAAGTTTCTCATAGGTACCGAAAACAGAACGATTTTCTTCTTAAATATTGAAACTTTAAGTACGACTATATATTGGATGGACTCCCTTCTAATGGATTTAAATGATTTATTTAGACTATTTTACTAATATATTCAACTTTGGTTACTTTTTGGTGAGCTAATTTTGTCTAAAGTTTCTCCAAATTCTAATAGGTACCGAAAACAGGACGATTTTCTTCTTAAAGATTGAAACTTTAAGTACGACTATATATTAGATGGACTCCCTTCTAATAGATTTAAAAGATTTATTTAGACTATTATACTAATATATTCAACTTTGGTTACTTCTTGGTGAGCCAATTTTGTCTAAAGTTTCTCCAAATTCTCATAGGTAGAAAAATCAGGACGATTTTCTTCTTAAAGATTGAAACTTTCAGTACGACTATATATTGGATGGACTCCCTTCTAAAGGATTTAAAAGCTTTAATTAGACTATTATACTAATATATTCTACTTTGGTTACTTCTTGGTGAGCCAATTTACATAAAGTTTCTCCAAATTCCCATAGGTACCAAAATAGGACTATTTTCTTCCCAAAGTTTGAAAAGTTTAATTACGACTATATGTTGGATGAACTCCCTTCTAATGGATTTAAAAGATTTATTTAGACTATTATACTAATATATTCAACTTTGGTTACTTCTTGGTGAGCCAACTTTGTCTAAAGTTTCTCATAGGTACCGAAAACAGAACGATTTTCTTCTTAAATATTGAAACTTTAAGTACGACTATATATTGGATGGACTCCCTTCTAATGGATTTAAATGATTTATTTAGACTATTTTACTAATATATTCAACTTTGGTTACTTTTTGGTGAGCTAATTTTGTCTAAAGTTTCTCCAAATTCTAATAGGTACCGAAAACAGGACGATTTTCTTCTTAAAGATTGAAACTTTAAGTACGACTATATATTAGATGGACTCCCTTCTAATAGATTTAAAAGATTTATTTAGACTATTATACTAATATATTCAACTTTGGTTACTTCTTGGTGAGCCAATTTTGTCTAAAGTTTCTCCAAATTCTCATAGGTAGAAAAATCAGGACGATTTTCTTCTTAAAGATTGAAACTTTCAGTACGACTATATATTGGATGGACTCCCTTCTAAAGGATTTAAAAGCTTTAATTAGACTATTATACTAATATATTCTACTTTGGTTACTTCTTGGTGAGCCAATTTACATAAAGTTTCTCCAAATTCCCATAGGTACCAAAATAGGACTATTTTCTTCCCAAAGTTTGAAAAGTTTAATTACGACTATATGTTGGATGAACTCTCTTCTAATGGATTTAAAAGATTTATTTAGACTATTATACTAATATATTCAACTTTGGTTACTTCTTGGTGAGCCAACTTTGTCTAAAGTTTCTCATAGGTACCGAAAACAGAACGATTTTCTTCTTAAATATTGAAACTTTAAGTACGACTATATATTGGATGGACTCCCTTCTAATGGATTTAAATGATTTATTTAGACTATTTTACTAATATATTCAACTTTGGTTACTTTTTGGTTAGCTAATTTTGTCTAAAGTTTCTCCAAATTCTAATAGGTACCGAAAACAGGACGATTTTCTTCTTAAAGATTGAAACTTTAAGTACGACTATATATTGGATGGACTCCCTTCTAAAGGATTTAAAAGCTTTAATTAGACTATTTTACTAATATATTCAACTTTGGTTACTTTTTGGTGAGCTAATTTTGTCTAAAGTTTCTCCAAATTCTAATAGGTACCGAAAACAAGACGATTTTCTTCTTAAAGATTGAAACTTTAAGTACGACTATATATTGGATGGACTCCCTTCTAATAGACTTAAAAGATTTATTTAGACTATTATACTAATATATTCAACTTTGGTTACTTCTTGGTGAGCCAACTTTGTCTAAAGTTTCTCATAGGTACCGAAAACAGAACGATTTTCATCTTAAATATTGAAACTTTAAGTACGACTATATATTGGATGGACTCCCTTCTAATGGATTTAAATGATTTATTTAGGCTATTTTACTAATATATTCAACTTTGGTTACTTTTTGGTGAGCTAATTTTGTCTAAAGTTTCTCCAAATTCTAATAGGTACCGAAAACAGGACGATTTTCTTCTTAAAGATTGAAACTTTAAGTACGACTATATATTGGATGGACTCCCTTCTAATAGATTTAAAAGATTTATTTAGACTATTATACTAATATATTCAACTTTGGTTACTTCTTGGTGAGCCAATTTTGTCTAAAGTTTCTCCAAATTCTCATAGGTAGAAAAATCAGGACGATTTTCTTCTTAAAGATTGAAACTTTCAGTACGACTATATATTGGATGGACTCCCTTCTAAAGGATTTAAAAGCTTTAATTAGACTATTATACTAATATATTCAACTTTGGTTACTTCTTGGTGAGCCAATTTTGTCTAAAGTTTCTCCAAATTCTCATAGGTACCGAAAACAGGATGATTTTCTTCTTAAAGATTGAAACTTTAAGTACGACTATATATTGGATTGACTCCCTTCTAATGGATTTAAAAGATTTATTTAGACTATTATACTAATATATTCAACTTTGGTTACTTCTTGGTGAGCCAATTTTGTCTAAAGTTTCTCCAAATTCTCATAGGTAGCAAAATCAGGACGATTTTCTTCTTAAAGATTGAAACTTTAAGTACGACTATATATTGGATGGACTCCCTTCTAAAGGATTTAAAAGCTTTAATTAGACCATTATAGTAATATATTCTACTTTGGTTACTTCTTGGTGAGCCAATTTACATAAAGTTTCTCCAAATTCCCATAGGTACCAAAATAGGACTATTTTCTTCCCAAAGTTTGAAAAGTTTAATTACGACTATATGTTGGATGGACTCCCTTATAATGGATTTAAAAGATTTATTTAGACTATTATACTAATATATTCAACTTTGGTTACTTCTTGGTGAGCCAATTTTGTCTAAAGTTTCTCCAAATTCTCATAGGTAGCAAAATCAAGACGATTTTCTTCTTAAAGATTGAAACTTTAAGTACGACTATATATTGGATGGACTCCCTTCTAAAGGATTTAAAAGCTTTAATTAGACCATTATAGTAATATATTCAACTTTGGTTACTTGTTGGTGAGCCAATTTACATAAAGTTTCTCCAAATTCCCATAGGTACCAAAATAGGACTATTTTCTTCCCAAAGTTTGAAAAGTTTAATTACGACTATATGTTGGATGGACTCCCTTCTAAAGGATTTAAACGATTTATTTAGACTATTATACTAATATATTCAACTTTGGTTACTTCTTGGTGAGCCAATTTTGTCTAAAGTTTCTCCTAATTCTCATAGGCACCAAAAACAGGACGATTTTCTTCTTAAAGATTGAAACTTTAAGTACGACTATATATTGGATGGACTCCCTTATAAAGGATTTAAAAGCTTGAATTAGACTATTATAGTAATATATTCAACTTTGGTTACTTCTTGGTGAGCCAATTTTGCCTAAAGTTTCTCCAAATTCCCATAGGTACCAAAAACAGGACGATTTTCTTCTTAAAGATTGAAACTTTAAGTACGACTATATATTGGATGGACTCCCTTCTAAAGGATTTAAAAGCTTTAATTAGACCATTATAGTAATATATTCAACTTTGGTTACTTGTTGGTGAGCCAATTTACATAAAGTTTCTCCAAATTCCCATAGGTACCAAAATAGGACTATTTTCTTCCCAAAGTTTGAAAAGTTTAATTACGACTATATGTTGGATGGACTCCCTTCTAAAGGATTTAAACGATTTATTTAGACTATTATACTAATATATTCAACTTTGGTTACTTCTTGGTGAGCCAATTTTGTCTAAAGTTTCTCCTAATTCTCATAGGCACCAAAAACAGGACGATTTTCTTCTTAAAGATTGAAACTTTAAGTACGACTATATATTGGATGGCCTCCCTTATAAAGGATTTAAAAGCTTGAATTAGACTATTATAGTAATATATTCAACTTTGGTTACTTCTTGGTGAGCCAATTTTGCCTAAAGTTTCTCCAAATTCCCATAGGTACCAAAAACAGGACGATTTTCTTCTTAATGATTGAAACTTTAAGTACGACTATATATTGGATGGACTCCCTTCTAAAGGATTTAAAAGCTTGGATTAGACTATTATAGTAATATATTCAACTTTGGTTACTTCTTGGTGAGCCAATTTTGCCTAAAGTTTCTCCAAATTCCCATAGGTACCAAAAACAGGACGATTTTCTTCTTAAAGATTGAAACTTTAAGTACGACTATATATTGGATGGACTCCCTTCTAAAGGATTTAAAAGCTTTAATTAGACCATTATAGTAATATATTCAACTTTGGTTACTTCTTGGTGAGACAATTTTGCATAAAGTTTCTCCAAATTCCCATAGGTACCAAAATAGGACTATATTCTTCCCAAAGTTTGAAAAGTTTAATTACGACTATATGTTGGATGGACTCCCTTCTAAAGGATTTAAACGATTTATTTAGACTATTATACTAATATATTCAACTTTGGTTACTTCTTGGTGAGCCAATTTTGTCTAAAGTTTCTCCTAATTCTCATAGGCACCAAAAACAGGACGATTTTCTTCTTAAAGATTGAAACTTTAAGTACGACTATATATTGGATGGACTCCCTTATAAAGGATTTAAAATCTTTAATTAGACTATTATAGTAATATATTCAACTTTGGTTACTTCTTGGTGAGCCAATTTTGCCTAAAGTTTCTCCAAATTCCGATTTTCTTCTTAAAGATTGAAACTTTAAGTACGACTATATATTGGATGGACTCCCTTATAAAGGATTTAAAACCATTAATTAGACTATTATAGTAATATATTCAAATTTGGTTACTTCTTGGTGAGCCAAATTTGCCTAAAGTTTCTCCAAATTCCCATAGGTACCAAACTAGGGTGATTTTCTTCCCAAAGTTTGAAAACTTTAATTACGACTATATATTGGATGGATTCCATTATAAAAGATTTTAAAGTTATATTTAGACTATTATACTAATATATTCAACTTTGGTTAGTTCTTGGTGAGCCAATTTTGTCTAAAGTTTCTCCTAATTCTCATAGGTACCAAAAACAGGACGATTTTCTTCTTAAAGATTGAAACTTTAAGTACGAATATATATTGGATGGACTCCCTTATAAAGGATTTAAAAGCTTGAATTAGACTATTATAGTAATATATTCAACTTTGGTTACTTCTTGGTGAGCCAATTTTGCCTAAAGTTTCTCCAAATTCCCATAGGTACGAAAAACAGGACTATATTCTTCCCAAAGTTTGAAAAGTTTAATTACGACTATATGTTGGATGGACTCCCTTCTAAAGGATTTAAACGATTTATTTAGACTATTATACTAATATATTCAACTTTGGTTACTTCTTGGTGAGCCAATTTTGTCTAAAGTTTCTCCTAATTCTCATAGGCACCAAAAACAGGACGATTTTCTTCTTAAAGATTGAAACTTTAAGTACGACTATATATTGGATGGACTCCCTTATAAAGTATTTAAAATCTTTAATTAGACTATTATAGTAATATATTCAACTTTGGTTACTTCTTGGTGAGCCAATTTTGCCTAAAGTTTCTCCAAATTCCGATTTTCTTCTTAAAGATTGAAACTTTAAGTACGACTATATATTGGATGGACTCCCTTCTAATGGATTTAAAAGATTTATTTAGACTATTATACTAATATATTCAACTTTGGTTACTTCTTGGTGAGCCAATTTTGTCTAAAGTTTCTCCAAATTCTCATAGGTAGAAAAATCAGGACGATTTTCTTCTTAAATATTGAAACTTTCATTACGACTATATATTTGATGGTCTCCCTTCTAAAGGATTTAAAAGCTTTAATTAGACTATTATACTAATATATTCAACTTTGGTTACTTCTTGGTGAGCCAATTTTGTCTAAAGTTTCTCCAAATTCTCATAGGTACCGAAAACAGGATGATTTTCTTCTTAAAGATTGAAACTTTAAGTACGACTATATATTGGATTGACTCCCTTCTAATGGATTTAAAAGATTTATTTAGACTATTATACTAATATATTCAACTTTGGTTACTTCTTGGTGAGCCAATTTTGTCTAAAGTTTCTCCAAATTCTCATAGGTAGCAAAATCAGGACGATTTTCTTCTTAAAGATTGAAACTTTAAGTACGACTATATATTGGATGGACTCCCTTCTAAAGGATTTAAAAGCTTTAATTAGACCATTATAGTAATATATTCTACTTTGGTTGCTTCTTGGTGAGCCAATTTACATAAAGTTTCTCCAAATTCCCATAGGTACCAAAATAGGACTATTTTCTTCCCAAAGTTTGAAAAGTTTAATTACGACTATATGTTGGATGGACTCCCTTCTAATGGATTTAAAAGATTTATTTAGACTATTATACTAATATATTCAACTTTGGTTACTTCTTGGTGAGCCAATTTTGTCTAAAGTTTCTCCAAATTCTCATAGGTAGCAAAATCAAGACGATTTTCTTCTTAAAGATTGAAACTTTAAGTACGACTATATATTGGATGGACTCCCTTCTAAAGGATTTAAAAGCTTTAATTAGACTATTATAGTAATATATTCAACTTTGGTTACTTCTTGGTGAGCCAATTTTGCCTAAAGTTTCTCCAAATTCCCATAGGTACCAAAAACAGGACGATTTTCTTCTTAAATATTGAAACTTTAAGTACGACTATATATTGGATGGACTCCCTTCTAATGGATTTAAAAGATTTATTTAGACTATTATACTAATATATTCAACTTTGGTTACTTCTTGGTGAGCCAATTTTGTCTAAAGTTTCTCCAAATTCTCATAGGTAGCAAAATCAAGACGATTTTTTCTTAAAGATTGAAACTTTAAGTACGACTATATATTGGATGGACTCCCTTCTAAAGGATTTAAAAGCTTTAATTAGACCATTATAGTAATATATTCAACTTTGGTTACTTCTTGGTGAGCCAATTTACATAAAGTTTCTCCAAATTCCCATAGGTACCAAAATAGGACTATTTTCTTCCCAAAGTTTGAAAAGTTTAATTACGACTATATGTTGGATGGACTCCCTTCTAAAGGATTTAAACGATTTATTTAGACTATTATACTAATATATTCAACTTTGGTTACTTCTTGGTGAGCCAATTTTGTCTAAAGTTTCTCCTAATTCTCATAGGCACCAAAAACAGGACGATTTTCTTCTTAAAGATTGAAACTTTAAGTACGACTATATATTGGATGGACTCCCTTATAAAGGATTTAAAAGCTTGAATTAGACTATTATAGTAATATATTCAACTTTGGTTACTTCTTGGTGAGCCAATTTTGCCTAAAGTTTCTCCAAATTCTCATAGGTAGAAAAATCAGGACGATTTTCTTCTTAAAGATTGAAACTTTCAGTACGACTATATATTGGATGGACTCCCTTCTAAAGGATTTAAAAGCTTTAATTAGACTATTATACTAATATATTCAACTTTGGTTACTTCTTGGTGAGCCAATTTTGTCTAAAGTTTCTCCAAATTCTCATAGGTACCGAAAACAGGATGATTTTCTTCTTAAAGATTGAAACTTTAAGTACGACTATATATTGGATTGACTCCCTTCTAATGGATTTAGAAGATTTATTTAGACTATTATACTAATATATTCAACTTTGGTTACTTCTTGGTGAGCCAATTTACATAAAGTTTCTCCAAATTCCCATAGGTACCAAAATAGGACTATTTTCTTCCCAAAGTTTGAAAAGTTTAATTACGACTATATGTTGGATGGACTCCCTTCTAAAGGATTTAAACGATTTATTTAGACTATTATACTAATATATTCAACTTTGGTTACTTCTTGGTGAGCCAATTTTGTCTAAAGTTTCTCCTAATTCTCATAGGCACCAAAAACAGGACGATTTTCTTCTTAAAGATTGAAACTTTAAGTACGACTATATATTGGATGGACTCCCTTATAAAGGATTTAAAAGCTTGAATTAGACTATTATACTAATATATTCAACTTTGGTTACTTCTTGGTGAGCCAATTTTGTCTAAAGTTTCTCCAAATTCTCATAGGTAGCAAAATCAAGACGATTTTCTTCTTAAAGATTGAAACTTTAAGTACGACTATATATTGGATGGACTCCCTTCTAAAGGATTTAAAAGCTTTAATTAGACCATTATAGTAATATATTCTACTTTGGTTACTTCTTGGTGAGCCAATTTACATAAAGTTTCTCCAAATTCCCATAGGTACCAAAATAGGACTATTTTCTTCCCAAAGTTTGAAAAGTTTAATTACGACTATATGTTGGATGGACTCCCTTCTAATGGATTTAAAAGATTTATTTAGACTATTATACTAATATATTCAACTTTGGTTACTTCTTGGTGAGCCAATTTTGTCTAAAGTTTCTCCTAATTCTCATAGGCACCAAAAACAGGACGATTTTCTTCTTAAAGATTGAAACTTTAAGTACGACTATATATTGGATGGACTCCCTTATAAAGGATTTAAAAGCTTGAATTAGACTATTATAGTAATATATTCAACTTTGGTTACTTCTTGGTGAGCCAATTTTGCCTAAAGTTTCTCCAAATTCTCATAGGTAGAAAAATCAGGACGATTTTCTTCTTAAAGATTGAAACTTTCAGTACGACTATATATTGGATGGACTCCCTTCTAAAGGATTTAAAAGCTTTAATTAGACTATTATACTAATATATTCAACTTTGGTTACTTCTTGGTGAGCCAATTTTGTCTAAAGTTTCTCCAAATTCTCATAGGTACCGAAAACAGGATGATTTTCTTCTTAAAGATTGAAACTTTAAGTACGACTATATATTGGATTGACTCCCTTCTAATGGATTTAGAAGATTTATTTAGACTATTATACTAATATATTCAACTTTGGTTACTTCTTGGTGAGCCAATTTACATAAAGTTTCTCCAAATTCCCATAGGTACCAAAATAGGACTATTTTCTTCCCAAAGTTTGAAAAGTTTAATTACGACTATATGTTGGATGGACTCCCTTCTAAAGGATTTAAACGATTTATTTAGACTATTATACTAATATATTCAACTTTGGTTACTTCTTGGTGAGCCAATTTTGTCTAAAGTTTCTCCTAATTCTCATAGGCACCAAAAACAGGACGATTTTCTTCTTAAAGATTGAAACTTTAAGTACGACTATATATTGGATGGACTCCCTTATAAAGGATTTAAAAGCTTGAATTAGACTATTATACTAATATATTCAACTTTGGTTACTTCTTGGTGAGCCAATTTTGTCTAAAGTTTCTCCAAATTCTCATAGGTAGCAAAATCAAGACGATTTTCTTCTTAAAGATTGAAACTTTAAGTACGACTATATATTGGATGGACTCCCTTCTAAAGGATTTAAAAGCTTTAATTAGACCATTATAGTAATATATTCTACTTTGGTTACTTCTTGGTGAGCCAATTTACATAAAGTTTCTCCAAATTCCCATAGGTACCAAAATAGGACTATTTTCTTCCCAAAGTTTGAAAAGTTTAATTACGACTATATGTTGGATGGACTCCCTTCTAATGGATTTAAAAGATTTATTTAGACTATTATACTAATATATTCAACTTTGGTTACTTCTTGGTGAGCCAATTTTGTCTAAAGTTTCTCCAAATTCTCATAGGTAGCAAAATCAAGACGATTTTCTTCTTAAAGATTGAAACTTTAAGTACGACTATATATTGGATGGACTCCCTTCTAAAGGATTTAAAAGCTTTAATTAGACTATTATAGTAATATATTCAACTTTGGTTACTTCTTGGTGAGCCAATTTTGCCTAAAGTTTCTCCAAATTCCCATAGGTACCAAAATAGGACTATTTTCTTCCCAAAGTTTGAAAAGTTTAATTACGACTATATGTTGGATGGACTCCCTTCTAAAGGATTTAAACGATTTATTTAGACTATTATACTAATATATTCAACTTTGGTTACTTCTTGGTGAGCCAATTTTGTCTAAAGTTTCTCCTAATTCTCATAGGCACCAAAAACAGGACGATTTTCTTCTTAAAGATTGAAACTTTAAGTACGACTATATATTGGATGGACTCCCTTCTAATGGATTTAAAAGATTTATTTAGACTATTATACTAATATATTCAACTTTGGTTACTTCTTGGTGAGCCAATTTTGTCTAAAGTTTCTCCTAATTCTCATAGGCACCAAAAACAGGACGATTTTCTTCTTAAAGATTGAAACTTTAAGTACGACTATATATTGGATGGACTCCCTTATAAAGGATTTAAAAGCTTGAATTAGACTATTATAGTAATATATTCAACTTTGGTTACTTCTTGGTGAGCCAATTTTGCCTAAAGTTTCTCCAAATTCTCATAGGTAGAAAAATCAGGACGATTTTCTTCTTAAAGATTGAAACTTTCAGTACGACTATATATTGGATGGACTCCCTTCTAAAGGATTTAAAAGCTTTAATTAGACTATTATACTAATATATTCAACTTTGGTTACTTCTTGGTGAGCCAATTTTGTCTAAAGTTTCTCCAAATTCTCATAGGTACCGAAAACAGGATGATTTTCTTCTTAAAGATTGAAACTTTAAGTACGACTATATATTGGATTGACTCCCTTCTAATGGATTTAGAAGATTTATTTAGACTATTATACTAATATATTCAACTTTGGTTACTTCTTGGTGAGCCAATTTACATAAAGTTTCTCCAAATTCCCATAGGTACCAAAATAGGACTATTTTCTTCCCAAAGTTTGAAAAGTTTAATTACGACTATATGTTGGATGGACTCCCTTCTAAAGGATTTAAACGATTTATTTAGACTATTATACTAATATATTCAACTTTGGTTACTTCTTGGTGAGCCAATTTTGTCTAAAGTTTCTCCTAATTCTCATAGGCACCAAAAACAGGACGATTTTCTTCTTAAAGATTGAAACTTTAAGTACGACTATATATTGGATGGACTCCCTTATAAAGGATTTAAAAGCTTGAATTAGACTATTATACTAATATATTCAACTTTGGTTACTTCTTGGTGAGCCAATTTTGTCTAAAGTTTCTCCAAATTCTCATAGGTAGCAAAATCAAGACGATTTTCTTCTTAAAGATTGAAACTTTAAGTACGACTATATATTGGATGGACTCCCTTCTAAAGGATTTAAAAGCTTTAATTAGACCATTATAGTAATATATTCTACTTTGGTTACTTCTTGGTGAGCCAATTTACATAAAGTTTCTCCAAATTCCCATAGGTACCAAAATAGGACTATTTTCTTCCCAAAGTTTGAAAAGTTTAATTACGACTATATGTTGGATGGACTCCCTTCTAATGGATTTAAAAGATTTATTTAGACTATTATACTAATATATTCAACTTTGGTTACTTCTTGGTGAGCCAATTTTGTCTAAAGTTTCTCCAAATTCTCATAGGTAGCAAAATCAAGACGATTTTCTTCTTAAAGATTGAAACTTTAAGTACGACTATATATTGGATGGACTCCCTTCTAAAGGATTTAAAAGCTTTAATTAGACTATTATAGTAATATATTCAACTTTGGTTACTTCTTGGTGAGCCAATTTTGCCTAAAGTTTCTCCAAATTCCCATAGGTACCAAAATAGGACTATTTTCTTCCCAAAGTTTGAAAAGTTTAATTACGACTATATGTTGGATGGACTCCCTTCTAAAGGATTTAAACGATTTATTTAGACTATTATACTAATATATTCAACTTTGGTTACTTCTTGGTGAGCCAATTTTGTCTAAAGTTTCTCCTAATTCTCATAGGCACCAAAAACAGGACGATTTTCTTCTTAAAGATTGAAACTTTAAGTACGACTATATATTGGATGGACTCCCTTCTAATGGATTTAAAAGATTTATTTAGACTATTATACTAATATATTCAACTTTGGTTACTTCTTGGTGAGCCAATTTTGTCTAAAGTTTCTCCAAATTCTCATAGGTAGCAAAATCAAGACGATTTTTTCTTAAAGATTGAAACTTTAAGTACGACTATATATTGGATGGACTCCCTTCTAAAGGATTTAAAAGCTTTAATTAGACCATTATAGTAATATATTCAACTTTGGTTACTTCTTGGTGAGCCAATTTACATAAAGTTTCTCCAAATTCCCATAGGTACCAAAATAGGACTATTTTCTTCCCAAAGTTTGAAAAGTTTAATTACGACTATATGTTGGATGGACTCCCTTCTAAAGGATTTAAACGATTTATTTAGACTATTATACTAATATATTCAACTTTGGTTACTTCTTGGTGAGCCAATTTTGTCTAAAGTTTCTCCTAATTCTCATAGGCACCAAAAACAGGACGATTTTCTTCTTAAAGATTGAAACTTTAAGTACGACTATATATTGGATGGACTCCCTTATAAAGGATTTAAAAGCTTGAATTAGACTATTATAGTAATATATTCAACTTTGGTTACTTCTTGGTGAGCCAATTTTGCCTAAAGTTTCTCCAAATTCTCATAGGTAGAAAAATCAGGACGATTTTCTTCTTAAAGATTGAAACTTTCAGTACGACTATATATTGGATGGACTCCCTTATAAAGGATTTAAAAGCTTTAATTAGACTATTATACTAATATATTCAACTTTGGTTACTTCTTGGTGAGCCAATTTTGTCTAAAGTTTCTCCAAATTCTCATAGGTACCGAAAACAGGATGATTTTCTTCTTAAAGATTGAAACTTTAAGTACGACTATATATTGGATTGACTCCCTTCTAATGGATTTAGAAGATTTATTTAGACTATTATACTAATATATTCAACTTTGGTTACTTCTTGGTGAGCCAATTTACATAAAGTTTCTCCAAATTCCCATAGGTACCAAAATAGGACTATTTTCTTCCCAAAGTTTGAAAAGTTTAATTACGACTATATGTTGGATGGACTCCCTTCTAAAGGATTTAAACGATTTATTTAGACTATTATACTAATATATTCAACTTTGGTTACTTCTTGGTGAGCCAATTTTGTCTAAAGTTTCTCCTAATTCTCATAGGCACCAAAAACAGGACGATTTTCTTCTTAAAGATTGAAACTTTAAGTACGACTATATATTGGATGGACTCCCTTATAAAGGATTTAAAAGCTTGAATTAGACTATTATACTAATATATTCAACTTTGGTTACTTCTTGGTGAGCCAATTTTGTCTAAAGTTTCTCCAAATTCTCATAGGTAGCAAAATCAAGACGATTTTCTTCTTAAAGATTGAAACTTTAAGTACGACTATATATTGGATGGACTCCCTTCTAAAGGATTTAAAAGCTTTAATTAGACCATTATAGTTATATATTCTACTTTGGTTACTTCTTGGTGAGCCAATTTACATAAAGTTTCTCCAAATTCCCATAGGTACCAAAATAGGACTATTTTCTTCCCAAAGTTTGAAAAGTTTAATTACGACTATATGTTGGATGGACTCCCTTCTAATGGATTTAAAAGATTTATTTAGACTATTATACTAATATATTCAACTTTGGTTACTTCTTGGTGAGCCAATTTTGTCTAAAGTTTCTCCTAATTCTCATAGGCACCAAAAACAGGACGATTTTCTTCTTAAAGATTGAAACTTTAAGTACGACTATATATTGGATGGACTCCCTTATAAAGGATTTAAAAGCTTGAATTAGACTATTATAGTAATATATTCAACTTTGGTTACTTCTTGGTGAGCCAATTTTGCCTAAAGTTTCTCCAAATTCTCATAGGTAGAAAAATCAGGACGATTTTCTTCTTAAAGATTGAAACTTTCAGTACGACTATATATTGGATGGACTCCCTTCTAAAGGATTTAAAAGCTTTAATTAGACTATTATACTAATATATTCAACTTTGGTTACTTCTTGGTGAGCCAATTTTGTCTAAAGTTTCTCCAAATTCTCATAGGTACCGAAAACAGGATGATTTTCTTCTTAAAGATTGAAACTTTAAGTACGACTATATATTGGATTGACTCCCTTCTAATGGATTTAGAAGATTTATTTAGACTATTATACTAATATATTCAACTTTGGTTACTTCTTGGTGAGCCAATTTACATAAAGTTTCTCCAAATTCCCATAGGTACCAAAATAGGACTATTTTCTTCCCAAAGTTTGAAAAGTTTAATTACGACTATATGTTGGATGGACTCCCTTCTAAAGGATTTAAACGATTTATTTAGACTATTATACTAATATATTCAACTTTGGTTACTTCTTGGTGAGCCAATTTTGTCTAAAGTTTCTCCTTATTCTCATAGGCACCAAAAACAGGACGATTTTCTTCTTAAAGATTGAAACTTTAAGTACGACTATATATTGGATGGACTCCCTTATAAAGGATTTAAAAGCTTGAATTAGACTATTATAGTAATATATTCAACTTTGGTTACTTCTTGGTGAGCCAATTTTGCCTAAAGTTTCTCCAAATTCTCATAGGTAGAAAAATCAGGACGATTTTCTTCTTAAAGATTGAAACTTTCAGTACGACTATATATTGGATGGACTCCCTTCTAAAGGATTTAAAAGCTTTAATTAGACTATTATACTAATATATTCAACTTTGGTTACTTCTTGGTGAGCCAATTTTGTCTAAAGTTTCTCCAAATTCTCATAGGTACCGAAAACAGGATGATTTTCTTCTTAAAGATTGAAACTTTAAGTACGACTATATATTGGATTGACTCCCTTCTAATGGATTTAGAAGATTTATTTAGACTATTATACTAATATATTCAACTTTGGTTACTTCTTGGTGAGCCAATTTACATAAAGTTTCTCCAAATTCCCATAGGTACCAAAATAGGACTATTTTCTTCCCAAAGTTTGAAAAGTTTAATTACGACTATATGTTGGATGGACTCCCTTCTAAAGGATTTAAACGATTTATTTAGACTATTATACTAATATATTCAACTTTGGTTACTTCTTGGTGAGCCAATTTTGTCTAAAGTTTCTCCTAATTCTCATAGGCACCAAAAACAGGACGATTTTCTTCTTAAAGATTGAAACTTTAAGTACGACTATATATTGGATGGACTCCCTTATAAAGGATTTAAAAGCTTGAATTAGACTATTATACTAATATATTCAACTTTGGTTACTTCTTGGTGAGCCAATTTTGTCTAAAGTTTCTCCAAATTCTCATAGGTAGCAAAATCAAGACGATTTTCTTCTTAAAGATTGAAACTTTAAGTACGACTATATATTGGATGGACTCCCTTCTAAAGGATTTAAAAGCTTTAATTAGACCATTATAGTAATATATTCTACTTTGGTTACTTCTTGGTGAGCCAATTTACATAAAGTTTCTCCAAATTCCCATAGGTACCAAAATAGGACTATTTTCTTCCCAAAGTTTGAAAAGTTTAATTACGACTATATGTTGGATGGACTCCCTTCTAATGGATTTAAAAGATTTATTTAGACTATTATACTAATATATTCAACTTTGGTTACTTCTTGGTGAGCCAATTTTGTCTAAAGTTTCTCCTAATTCTCATAGGCACCAAAAACAGGATGATTTTCTTCTTAAAGATTGAAACTTTAAGTACGACTATATATTGGATTGACTCCCTTCTAATGGATTTAGAAGATTTATTTAGACTATTATACTAATATATTCAACTTTGGTTACTTCTTGGTGAGCCAATTTACATAAAGTTTCTCCAAATTCCCATAGGTACCAAAATAGGACTATTTTCTTCCCAAAGTTTGAAAAGTTTAATTACGACTATATGTTGGATGGACTCCCTTCTAAAGGATTTAAACGATTTATTTAGACTATTATACTAATATATTCAACTTTGGTTACTTCTTGGTGAGCCAATTTTGTCTAAAGTTTCTCCTAATTCTCATAGGCACCAAAAACAGGACGATTTTCTTCTTAAAGATTGAAACTTTAAGTACGACTATATATTGGATGGACTCCCTTATAAAGGATTTAAAAGCTTGAATTAGACTATTATACTAATATATTCAACTTTGGTTACTTCTTGGTGAGCCAATTTTGTCTAAAGTTTCTCCAAATTCTCATAGGTAGCAAAATCAAGACGATTTTCTTCTTAAAGATTGAAACTTTAAGTACGACTATATATTGGATGGACTCCCTTCTAAAGGATTTAAAAGCTTTAATTAGACCATTATAGTAATATATTCTACTTTGGTTACTTCTTGGTGAGCCAATTTACATAAAGTTTCTCCAAATTCCCATAGGTACCAAAATAGGACTATTTTCTTCCCAAAGTTTGAAAAGTTTAATTACGACTATATGTTGGATGGACTCCCTTCTAATGGATTTAAAAGATTTATTTAGACTATTATACTAATATATTCAACTTTGGTTACTTCTTGGTGAGCCAATTTTGTCTAAAGTTTCTCCTAATTCTCATAGGCACCAAAAACAGGACGATTTTCTTCTTAAAGATTGAAACTTTAAGTACGACTATATATTGGATGGACTCCCTTATAAAGGATTTAAAAGCTTGAATTAGACTATTATAGTAATATATTCAACTTTGGTTACTTCTTGGTGAGCCAATTTTGCCTAAAGTTTCTCCAAGTTCTCATAGGTAGAAAAATCAGGACGATTTTCTTCTTAAAGATTGAAACTTTCAGTACGACTATATATTGGATGGACTCCCTTCTAAAGGATTTAAAAGCTTTAATTAGACTATTATACTAATATATTCAACTTTGGTTACTTCTTGGTGAGCCAATTTTGTCTAAAGTTTCTCCAAATTCTCATAGGTACCGAAAACAGGATGATTTTCTTCTTAAAGATTGAAACTTTAAGTATGACTATATATTGGATTGACTCCCTTCTAATGGATTTAGAAGATTTATTTAGACTATTATACTAATATATTCAACTTTGGTTACTTCTTGGTGAGCCAATTTTGTCTAAAGTTTCTCCTTATTCTCATAGGCACCAAAAACAGGACGATTTTCTTCTTAAAGATTGAAACTTTAAGTACGACTATATATTGGATGGACTCCCTTATAAAGGATTTAAAAGCTTGAATTAGACTATTATAGTAATATATTCAACTTTGGTTACTTCTTGGTGAGCCAATTTTGCCTAAAGTTTCTCCAAATTCTCATAGGTAGAAAAATCAGGACGATTTTCTTCTTAAAGATTGAAACTTTCAGTACGACTATATATTGGATGGACTCCCTTCTAAAGGATTTAAAAGCTTTAATTAGACTATTATACTAATATATTCAACTTTGGTTACTTCTTGGTGAGCCAATTTTGTCTAAAGTTTCTCCAAATTCTCATAGGTACCGAAAACAGGATGATTTTCTTCTTAAAGATTGAAACTTTAAGTACGACTATATATTGGATTGACTCCCTTCTAATGGATTTAGAAGATTTATTTAGACTATTATACTAATATATTCAACTTTGGTTACTTCTTGGTGAGCCAATTTACATAAAGTTTCTCCAAATTCCCATAGGTACCAAAATAGGACTATTTTCTTCCCAAAGTTTGAAAAGTTTAATTACGACTATATGTTGGATGGACTCCCTTCTAAAGGATTTAAACGATTTATTTAGACTATTATACTAATATATTCAACTTTGGTTACTTCTTGGTGAGCCAATTTTGTCTAAAGTTTCTCCTAATTCTCATAGGCACCAAAAACAGGACGATTTTCTTCTTAAAGATTGAAACTTTAAGTACGACTATATATTGGATGGACTCCCTTATAAAGGATTTAAAAGCTTGAATTAGACTATTATACTAATATATTCAACTTTGGTTACTTCTTGGTGAGCCAATTTTGTCTAAAGTTTCTCCAAATTCTCATAGGTAGCAAAATCAAGACGATTTTCTTCTTAAAGATTGAAACTTTAAGTACGACTATATATTGGATGGACTCCCTTCTAAAGGATTTAAAAGCTTTAATTAGACCATTATAGTAATATATTCTACTTTGGTTACTTCTTGGTGAGCCAATTTACATAAAGTTTCTCCAAATTCCCATAGGTACCAAAATAGGACTATTTTCTTCCCAAAGTTTGAAAAGTTTAATTACGACTATATGTTGGATGGACTCCCTTCTAATGGATTTAAAAGATTTATTTAGACTATTATACTAATATATTCAACTTTGGTTACTTCTTGGTGAGCCAATTTTGTCTAAAGTTTCTCCTAATTCTCATAGGCACCAAAAACAGGACGATTTTCTTCTTAAAGATTGAAACTTTAAGTACGACTATATATTGGATGGACTCCCTTATAAAGGATTTAAAAGCTTGAATTAGACTATTATAGTAATATATTCAACTTTGGTTACTTCTTGGTGAGCCAATTTTGCCTAAAGTTTCTCCAAGTTCTCATAGGTAGAAAAATCAGGACGATTTTCTTCTTAAAGATTGAAACTTTCAGTACGACTATATATTGGATGGACTCCCTTCTAAAGGATTTAAAAGCTTTAATTAGACTATTATACTAATATATTCAACTTTGGTTACTTCTTGGTGAGCCAATTTTGTCTAAAGTTTCTCCAAATTCTCATAGGTACCGAAAACAGGATGATTTTCTTCTTAAAGATTGAAACTTTAAGTACGACTATATATTGGATTGACTCCCTTCTAATGGATTTAGAAGATTTATTTAGACTATTATACTAATATATTCAACTTTGGTTACTTCTTGGTGAGCCAATTTACATAAAGTTTCTCCAAATTCCCATAGGTACCAAAATAGGACTATTTTCTTCCCAAAGTTTGAAAAGTTTAATTACGACTATATGTTGGATGGACTCCCTTCTAAAGGATTTAAACGATTTATTTAGACTATTATACTAATATATTCAACTTTGGTTACTTCTTGGTGAGCCAATTTTGTCTAAAGTTTCTCCTAATTCTCATAGGCACCAAAAACAGGACGATTTTCTTCTTAAAGATTGAAACTTTAACTACGACTATATATTGGATGGACTCCCTTATAAAGGATTTAAAAGCTTGAATTAGACTATTATACTAATATATTCAACTTTGGTTACTTCTTGGTGAGCCAATTTTGTCTAAAGTTTCTCCAAATTCTCATAGGTAGCAAAATCAAGACGATTTTCTTCTTAAAGATTGAAACTTTAAGTACGACTATATATTGGATGGACTCCCTTCTAAAGGATTTAAAAGCTTTAATTAGACCATTATAGTAATATATTCTACTTTGGTTACTTCTTGGTGAGCCAATTTACATAAAGTTTCTCCAAATTCCCATAGGTACCAAAATAGGACTATTTTCTTCCCAAAGTTTGAAAAGTTTAATTACGACTATATGTTGGATGGACTCCCTTCTAATGGATTTAAAAGATTTATTTAGACTATTATACTAATATATTCAACTTTGGTTACTTCTTGGTGAGCCAATTTTGTCTAAAGTTTCTCCAAATTCTCATAGGTAGCAAAATCAAGACGATTTTCTTCTTAAAGATTGAAACTTTAAGTACGACTATATATTGGATGGACTCCCTTCTAAAGGATTTAAAAGCTTTAATTAGACTATTATAGTAATATATTCAACTTTGGTTACTTCTTGGTGAGCCAATTTTGCCTAAAGTTTCTCCAAATTCCCATAGGTACCAAAATAGGACTATTTTCTTCCCAAAGTTTGAAAAGTTTAATTACGACTATATGTTGGATGGACTCCCTTCTAAAGGATTTAAACGATTTATTTAGACTATTATACTAATATATTCAACTTTGGTTACTTCTTGGTGAGCCAATTTTGTCTAAAGTTTCTCCTAATTCTCATAGGCACCAAAAACAGGACGATTTTCTTCTTAAAGATTGAAACTTTAAGTACGACTATATATTGGATGGACTCCCTTCTAATGGATTTAAAAGATTTATTTAGACTATTATACTAATATATTCAACTTTGGTTACTTCTTGGTGAGCCAATTTACATAAAGTTTCTCCAAATTCCCATAGGTACCAAAATAGGACTATTTTCTTCCCAAAGTTTGAAAAGTTTAATTACGACTATATGTTGGATGGACTCCCTTCTAAAGGATTTAAACGATTTATTTAGACTATTATACTAATATATTCAACTTTGGTTACTTCTTGGTGAGCCAATTTTGTCTAAAGTTTCTCCTAATTCTCATAGGCACCAAAAACAGGACGATTTTCTTCTTAAAGATTGAAACTTTAACTACGACTATATATTGGATGGACTCCCTTATAAAGGATTTAAAAGCTTGAATTAGACTATTATACTAATATATTCAACTTTGGTTACTTCTTGGTGAGCCAATTTTGTCTAAAGTTTCTCCAAGTTCTCATAGGTAGAAAAATCAGGACGATTTTCTTCTTAAAGATTGAAACTTTCAGTACGACTATATATTGGATGGACTCCCTTCTAAAGGATTTAAAAGCTTTAATTAGACTATTATACTAATATATTCAACTTTGGTTACTTCTTGGTGAGCCAATTTTGTCTAAAGTTTCTCCAAATTCTCATAGGTACCGAAAACAGGATGATTTTCTTCTTAAAGATTGAAACTTTAAGTACGACTATATATTGGATTGACTCCCTTCTAATGGATTTAGAAGATTTATTTAGACTATTATACTAATATATTCAACTTTGGTTACTTCTTGGTGAGCCAATTTACATAAAGTTTCTCCAAATTCCCATAGGTACCAAAATAGGACTATTTTCTTCCCAAAGTTTGAAAAGTTTAATTACGACTATATGTTGGATGGACTCCCTTCTAAAGGATTTAAACGATTTATTTAGACTATTATACTAATATATTCAACTTTGGTTACTTCTTGGTGAGCCAATTTTGTCTATAGTTTCTCCTAATTCTCATAGGCACCAAAAACAGGACGATTTTCTTCTTAAAGATTGAAACTTTAAGTACGACTATATATTGGATGGACTCCCTTATAAAGGATTTAAAAGCTTGAATTAGACTATTATACTAATATATTCAACTTTGGTTACTTCTTGGTGAGCCAATTTTGTCTAAAGTTTCTCCAAATTCTCATAGGTAGCAAAATCAAGACGATTTTCTTCTTAAAGATTGAAACTTTAAGTACGACTATATATTGGATGGACTCCCTTCTAAAGGATTTAAAAGCTTTAATTAGACCATTATAGTAATATATTCTACTTTGGTTACTTCTTGGTGAGCCAATTTACATAAAGTTTCTCCAAATTCCCATAGGTACCAAAATAGGACTATTTTCTTCCCAAAGTTTGAAAAGTTTAATTACGACTATATGTTGGATGGACTCCCTTCTAATGGATTTAAAAGATTTATTTAGACTATTATACTAATATATTCAACTTTGGTTACTTCTTGGTGAGCCAATTTTGTCTAAAGTTTCTCCTAATTCTCATAGGCACCAAAAACAGGACGATTTTCTTCTTAAAGATTGAAACTTTAAGTACGACTATATATTGGATGGACTCCCTTATAAAGGATTTAAAAGCTTGAATTAGACTATTATAGTAATATATTCAACTTTGGTTACTTCTTGGTGAGCCAATTTTGCCTAAAGTTTCTCCAAATTCTCATAGGTAGAAAAATCAGGACGATTTTCTTCTTAAAGATTGAAACTTTCAGTACGACTATATATTGGATGGACTCCCTTCTAAAGGATTTAAAAGCTTTAATTAGACTATTATACTAATATATTCAACTTTGGTTACTTCTTGGTGAGCCAATTTTGTCTAAAGTTTCTCCAAATTCTCATAGGTACCGAAAACAGGATGATTTTCTTCTTAAAGATTGAAACTTTAAGTACGACTATATATTGGATTGACTCCCTTCTAATGGATTTAGAAGATTTATTTAGACTATTATACTAATATATTCAACTTTGGTTACTTCTTGGTGAGCCAATTTACATAAAGTTTCTCCAAATTCCCATAGGTACCAAAATAGGACTATTTTCTTCCCAAAGTTTGAAAAGTTTAATTACGACTATATGTTGGATGGACTCCCTTCTAAAGGATTTAAACGATTTATTTAGACTATTATACTAATATATTCAACTTTGGTTACTTCTTGGTGAGCCAATTTTGTCTAAAGTTTCTCCTTATTCTCATAGGCACCAAAAACAGGACGATTTTCTTCTTAAAGATTGAAACTTTAAGTACGACTATATATTGGATGGACTCCCTTATAAAGGATTTAAAAGCTTGAATTAGACTATTATAGTAATATATTCAACTTTGGTTACTTCTTGGTGAGCCAATTTTGCCTAAAGTTTCTCCAAATTCTCATAGGTAGAAAAATCAGGACGATTTTCTTCTTAAAGATTGAAACTTTCAGTACGACTATATATTGGATGGACTCCCTTCTAAAGGATTTAAAAGCTTTAATTAGACTATTATACTAATATATTCAACTTTGGTTACTTCTTGGTGAGCCAATTTTGTCTAAAGTTTCTCCAAATTCTCATAGGTACCGAAAACAGGATGATTTTCTTCCCAAAGTTTGAAAAGTTTAATTACGACTATATGTTGGATGGACTCCCTTCTAATGGATTTAAAAGATTTATTTAGACTATTATACTAATATATTCAACTTTGGTTACTTCTTGGTGAGCCAATTTTGTCTAAAGTTTCTCCAAATTCTCATAGGTAGCAAAATCAAGACGATTTTCTTCTTAAAGATTGAAACTTTAAGTACGACTATATATTGGATGGACTCCCTTCTAAAGGATTTAAAAGCTTTAATTAGACTATTATAGTAATATATTCAACTTTGGTTACTTCTTGGTGAGCCAATTTTGCCTAAAGTTTCTCCAAATTCCCATAGGTACCAAAATAGGACTATTTTCTTCCCAAAGTTTGAAAAGTTTAATTACGACTATATGTTGGATGGACTCCCTTCTAAAGGATTTAAACGATTTATTTAGACTATTATACTAATATATTCAACTTTGGTTACTTCTTGGTGAGCCAATTTTGTCTAAAGTTTCTCCTAATTCTCATAGGCACCAAAAACAGGACGATTTTCTTCTTAAAGATTGAAACTTTAAGTACGACTATATATTGGATGGACTCCCTTCTAATGGATTTAAAAGATTTATTTAGACTATTATACTAATATATTCAACTTTGGTTACTTCTTGGTGAGCCAATTTACATAAAGTTTCTCCAAATTCCCATAGGTACCAAAATAGGACTATTTTCTTCCCAAAGTTTGAAAAGTTTAATTACGACTATATGTTGGATGGACTCCCTTCTAAAGGATTTAAACGATTTATTTAGACTATTATACTAATATATTCAACTTTGGTTACTTCTTGGTGAGCCAATTTTGTCTAAAGTTTCTCCTAATTCTCATAGGCACCAAAAACAGGACGATTTTCTTCTTAAAGATTGAAACTTTAACTACGACTATATATTGGATGGACTCCCTTATAAAGGATTTAAAAGCTTGAATTAGACTATTATACTAATATATTCAACTTTGGTTACTTCTTGGTGAGCCAATTTTGTCTAAAGTTTCTCCAAGTTCTCATAGGTAGAAAAATCAGGACGATTTTCTTCTTAAAGATTGAAACTTTCAGTACGACTATATATTGGATGGACTCCCTTCTAAAGGATTTAAAAGCTTTAATTAGACTATTATACTAATATATTCAACTTTGGTTACTTCTTGGTGAGCCAATTTTGTCTAAAGTTTCTCCAAATTCTCATAGGTACCGAAAACAGGATGATTTTCTTCTTAAAGATTGAAACTTTAAGTACGACTATATATTGGATTGACTCCCTTCTAATGGATTTAGAAGATTTATTTAGACTATTATACTAATATATTCAACTTTGGTTACTTCTTGGTGAGCCAATTTACATAAAGTTTCTCCAAATTCCCATAGGTACCAAAATAGGACTATTTTCTTCCCAAAGTTTGAAAAGTTTAATTACGACTATATGTTGGATGGACTCCCTTCTAAAGGATTTAAACGATTTATTTAGACTATTATACTAATATATTCAACTTTGGTTACTTCTTGGTGAGCCAATTTTGTCTAAAGTTTCTCCTAATTCTCATAGGCACCAAAAACAGGACGATTTTCTTCTTAAAGATTGAAACTTTAACTACGACTATATATTGGATGGACTCCCTTATAAAGGATTTAAAAGCTTGAATTAGACTATTATACTAATATATTCAACTTTGGTTACTTCTTGGTGAGCCAATTTTGTCTAAAGTTTCTCCAAATTCTCATAGGTAGCAAAATCAAGACGATTTTCTTCTTAAAGATTGAAACTTTAAGTACGACTATATATTGGATGGACTCCCTTCTAAAGGATTTAAAAGCTTTAATTAGACCATTATAGTAATATATTCTACTTTGGTTACTTCTTGGTGAGCCAATTTACATAAAGTTTCTCCAAATTCCCATAGGTACCAAAATAGGACTATTTTCTTCCCAAAGTTTGAAAAGTTTAATTACGACTATATGTTGGATGGACTCCCTTCTAATGGATTTAAAAGATTTATTTAGACTATTATACTAATATATTCAACTTTGGTTACTTCTTGGTGAGCCAATTTTGTCTAAAGTTTCTCCAAATTCTCATAGGTAGCATAATCAAGACGATTTTCTTCTTAAAGATTGAAACTTTAAGTACGACTATATATTGGATGGACTCCCTTCTAAAGGATTTAAAAGCTTTAATTAGACTATTATAGTAATATATTCAACTTTGGTTACTTCTTGGTGAGCCAATTTTGCCTAAAGTTTCTCCAAATTCCCATAGGTACCAAAATAGGACTATTTTCTTCCCAAAGTTTGAAAAGTTTAATTACGACTATATGTTGGATGGACTCCCTTCTAAAGGATTTAAACGATTTATTTAGACTATTATACTAATATATTCAACTTTGGTTACTTCTTGGTGAGCCAATTTTGTCTAAAGTTTCTCCTAATTCTCATAGGCACCAAAAACAGGACGATTTTCTTCTTAAAGATTGAAACTTTAACTACGACTATATATTGGATGGACTCCCTTATAAAGGATTTAAAAGCTTGAATTAGACTATTATACTAATATATTCAACTTTGGTTACTTCTTGGTGAGCCAATTTTGTCTAAAGTTTCTCCAAATTCTCATAGGTAGCAAAATCAAGACGATTTTCTTCTTAAAGATTGAAACTTTAAGTACGACTATATATTGGATGGACTCCCTTCTAAAGGATTTAAAAGCTTTAATTAGACCATTATAGTAATATATTCTACTTTGGTTACTTCTTGGTGAGCCAATTTACATAAAGTTTCTCCAAATTCCCATAGGTACCAAAATAGGACTATTTTCTTCCCAAAGTTTGAAAAGTTTAATTACGACTATATGTTGGATGGACTCCCTTCTAATGGATTTAAAAGATTTATTTAGACTATTATACTAATATATTCAACTTTGGTTACTTCTTGGTGAGCCAATTTTGTCTAAAGTTTCTCCAAATTCTCATAGGTAGCAAAATCAAGACGATTTTCTTCTTAAAGATTGAAACTTTAAGTACGACTATATATTGGATGGACTCCCTTCTAAAGGATTTAAAAGCTTTAATTAGACTATTATAGTAATATATTCAACTTTGGTTACTTCTTGGTGAGCCAATTTTGCCTAAAGTTTCTCCAAATTCCCATAGGTACCAAAATAGGACTATTTTCTTCCCAAAGTTTGAAAAGTTTAATTACGACTATATGTTGGATGGACTCCCTTCTAAAGGATTTAAACGATTTATTTAGACTATTATACTAATATATTCAACTTTGGTTACTTCTTGGTGAGCCAATTTTGTCTAAAGTTTCTCCTAATTCTCATAGGCACCAAAAACAGGACGATTTTCTTCTTAAAGATTGAAACTTTAAGTACGACTATATATTGGATGGACTCCCTTCTAATGGATTTAAAAGATTTATTTAGACTATTATACTAATATATTCAACTTTGGTTACTTCTTGGTGAGCCAATTTACATAAAGTTTCTCCAAATTCCCATAGGTACCAAAATAGGACTATTTTCTTCCCAAAGTTTGAAAAGTTTAATTACGACTATATGTTGGATGGACTCCCTTCTAAAGGATTTAAACGATTTATTTAGACTATTATACTAATATATTCAACTTTGGTTACTTCTTGGTGAGCCAATTTTGTCTAAAGTTTCTCCTAATTCTCATAGGCACCAAAAACAGGACGATTTTCTTCTTAAAGATTGAAACTTTAACTACGACTATATATTGGATGGACTCCCTTATAAAGGATTTAAAAGCTTGAATTAGACTATTATACTAATATATTCAACTTTGGTTACTTCTTGGTGAGCCAATTTTGTCTAAAGTTTCTCCAAGTTCTCATAGGTAGAAAAATCAGGACGATTTTCTTCTTAAAGATTGAAACTTTCAGTACGACTATATATTGGATGGACTCCCTTCTAAAGGATTTAAAAGCTTTAATTAGACTATTATACTAATATATTCAACTTTGGTTACTTCTTGGTGAGCCAATTTTGTCTAAAGTTTCTCCAAATTCTCATAGGTACCGAAAACAGGATGATTTTCTTCTTAAAGATTGAAACTTTAAGTACGACTATATATTGGATTGACTCCCTTCTAATGGATTTAGAAGATTTATTTAGACTATTATACTAATATATTCAACTTTGGTTACTTCTTGGTGAGCCAATTTACATAAAGTTTCTCCAAATTCCCATAGGTACCAAAATAGGACTATTTTCTTCCCAAAGTTTGAAAAGTTTAATTACGACTATATGTTGGATGGACTCCCTTCTAAAGGATTTAAACGATTTATTTAGACTATTATACTAATATATTCAACTTTGGTTACTTCTTGGTGAGCCAATTTTGTCTAAAGTTTCTCCTAATTCTCATAGGCACCAAAAACAGGACGATTTTCTTCTTAAAGATTGAAACTTTAACTACGACTATATATTGGATGAATCCCTTATAAAGGATTTAAAAGCTTGAATTAGACTATTATACTAATATATTCAACTTTGGTTACTTCTTGGTGAGCCAATTTTGTCTAAAGTTTCTCCAAATTCTCATAGGTAGCAAAATCAAGACGATTTTCTTCTTAAAGATTGAAACTTTAAGTACGACTATATATTGGATGGACTCCCTTCTAAAGGATTTAAAAGCTTTAATTAGACCATTATAGTAATATATTCTACTTTGGTTACTTCTTGGTGAGCCAATTTACATAAAGTTTCTCCAAATTCCCATAGGTACCAAAATAGGACTATTTTCTTCCCAAAGTTTGAAAAGTTTAATTACGACTATATGTTGGATGGACTCCCTTCTAATGGATTTAAAAGATTTATTTAGACTATTATACTAATATATTCAACTTTGGTTACTTCTTGGTGAGCCAATTTTGTCTAAAGTTTCTCCAAATTCTCATAGGTAGCAAAATCAAGACGATTTTCTTCTTAAAGATTGAAACTTTAAGTACGACTATATATTGGATGGACTCCCTTCTAAAGGATTTAAAAGCTTTAATTAGACTATTATAGTAATATATTCAACTTTGGTTACTTCTTGGTGAGCCAATTTTGCCTAAAGTTTCTCCAAATTCCCATAGGTACCAAAATAGGACTATTTTCTTCCCAAAGTTTGAAAAGTTTAATTACGACTATATGTTGGATGGACTCCCTTCTAAAGGATTTAAACGATTTATTTAGACTATTATACTAATATATTCAACTTTGGTTACTTCTTGGTGAGCCAATTTTGTCTAAAGTTTCTCCTAATTCTCATAGGCACCAAAAACAGGACGATTTTCTTCTTAAAGATTGAAACTTTAACTACGACTATATATTGGATGGACTCCCTTATAAAGGATTTAAAAGCTTGAATTAGACTATTATACTAATATATTCAACTTTGGTTACTTCTTGGTGAGCCAATTTTGTCTAAAGTTTCTCCAAATTCTCATAGGTAGCAAAATCAAGACGATTTTCTTCTTAAAGATTGAAACTTTAAGTACGACTATATATTGGATGGACTCCCTTCTAAAGGATTTAAAAGCTTTAATTAGACCATTATAGTAATATATTCTACTTTGGTTACTTCTTGGTGAGCCAATTTACATAAAGTTTCTCCAAATTCCCATAGGTACCAAAATAGGACTATTTTCTTCCCAAAGTTTGAAAAGTTTAATTACGACTATATGTTGGATGGACTCCCTTCTAATGGATTTAAAAGATTTATTTAGACTATTATACTAATATATTCAACTTTGGTTACTTCTTGGTGAGCCAATTTTGTCTAAAGTTTCTCCAAATTCTCATAGGTAGCAAAATCAAGACGATTTTCTTCTTAAAGATTGAAACTTTAAGTACGACTATATATTGGATGGACTCCCTTCTAAAGGATTTAAAAGCTTTAATTAGACTATTATAGTAATATATTCAACTTTGGTTACTTCTTGGTGAGCCAATTTTGCCTAAAGTTTCTCCAAATTCCCATAGGTACCAAAATAGGACTATTTTCTTCCCAAAGTTTGAAAAGTTTAATTACGACTATATGTTGGATGGACTCCCTTCTAAAGGATTTAAACGATTTATTTAGACTATTATACTAATATATTCAACTTTGGTTACTTCTTCGTGAGCCAATTTTGTCTAAAGTTTCTCCTAATTCTCATAGGCACCAAAAACAGGACGATTTTCTTCTTAAAGATTGAAACTTTAAGTACGACTATATATTGGATGGACTCCCTTCTAATGGATTTAAAAGATTTATTTAGACTATTATACTAATATATTCAACTTTGGTTACTTCTTGGTGAGCCAATTTTGTCTAAAGTTTCTCCAAATTCTCATAGGTAGCAAAATCAAGACGATTTTTTCTTAAAGATTGAAACTTTAAGTACGACTATATATTGGATGGACTCCCTTCTAAAGGATTTAAAAGCTTTAATTAGACCATTATAGTAATATATTCAACTTTGGTTACTTCTTGGCGAGCCAATTTACATAAAGTTTCTCCAAATTCCCATAGGTACCAAAATAGGACTATTTTCTTCCCAAAGTTTGAAAAGTTTAATTACGACTATATGTTGGATGGACTCCCTTCTAAAGGATTTAAACGATTTATTTAGACTATTATACTAATATATTCAACTTTGGTTACTTCTTGGTGAGCCAATTTTGTCTAAAGTTTCTCCTTATTCTCATAGGCACCAAAAACAGGACGATTTTCTTCTTAAAGATTGAAACTTTAAGTACGACTATATATTGGATGGACTCCCTTATAAAGGATTTAAAAGCTTGAATTAGACTATTATAGTAATATATTCAACTTTGGTTACTTCTTGGTGAGCCAATTTTGCCTAAAGTTTCTCCAAATTCTCATAGGTAGAAAAATCAGGACGATTTTCTTCTTAAAGATTGAAACTTTCAGTACGACTATATATTGGATGGACTCCCTTCTAAAGGATTTAAAAGCTTTAATTAGACTATTATACTAATATATTCAACTTTGGTTACTTCTTGGTGAGCCAATTTTGTCTAAAGTTTCTCCAAATTCTCATAGGTACCGAAAACAGGATGATTTTCTTCTTAAAGATTGAAACTTTAAGTACGACTATATATTGGATTGACTCCCTTCTAATGGATTTAGAAGATTTATTTAGACTATTATACTAATATATTCAACTTTGGTTACTTCTTGGTGAGCCAATTTACATAAAGTTTCTCCAAATTCTCATAGGTACCAAAATAGGACTATTTTCTTCCCAAAGTTTGAAAAGTTTAATTACGACTATATGTTGGATGAACTCCCTTCTAATGGATTTAAAAGATTTATTTAGACTATTATACTAATATATTCAACTTTGGTTACTTCTTGGTGAGCCAACTTTGTCTAAAGTTTCTCATAGGTACCGAAAACAGAACGATTTTCATCTTAAATATTGAAACTTTAAGTACGACTATATATTGGATGGACTCCCTTCTAATGGATTTAAATGATTTATTTAGACTATTTTACTAATATATTCAACTTTGGTTACTTTTTGGTGAGCTAATTTTGTCTAAAGTTTCTCCAAATTCTAATAGGTACCGAAAACAGGACGATTTTCTTCTTAAAGATTGAAACTTTAAGTACGACTATATATTGGATGGACTCCCTTCTAATAGACTTAAAAGATTTATTTAGACTATTATACTAATATATTCAACTTTGGTTACTTCTTGGTGAGCCAACTTTGTCTAAAGTTTCTCATAGGTACCGAAAACAGAACGATTTTCATCTTAAATATTGAAACTTTAAGTACGACTATATATTGGATGGACTCCCTTCTAATGGATTTAAATGATTTATTTAGACTATTTTACTAATATATTCAACTTTGGTTACTTTTTGGTGAGCTAATTTTGTCTAAAGTTTCTCCAAATTCTAATAGGTACCGAAAACAGGACGATTTTCTTCTTAAAGATTGAAACTTTAAGTACGACTATATATTGGATGGACTCCCTTCTAATAGATTTAAAAGATTTATTTAGACTATTATACTAATATATTCAACTTTGGTTACTTCTTGGTGAGCCAATTTTGTCTAAAGTTTCTCCAAATTCTCATAGGTAGAAAAATCAGGACGATTTTCTTCTTAAAGATTGAAACTTTCAGTACGACTATATATTGGATGGACTCCCTTCTAAAGGATTTAAAAGCTTTAATTAGACTATTATACTAATATATTCAACTTTGGTTACTTCTTGGTGAGCCAATTTTGTCTAAAGTTTCTCCAAATTCTCATAGGTACCGAAAACAGGATGATTTTCTTCTTAAAGATTGAAACTTTAAGTACGACTATATATTGGATTGACTCCCTTCTAATGGATTTAAAAGATTTATTTAGACTATTATACTAATATATTCAACTTTGGTTACTTCTTGGTGAGCCAATTTTGTCTAAAGTTTCTCCAAATTCTCATAGGTAGCAAAATCAGGACGATTTTCTTCTTAAAGATTGAAACTTTAAGTACGACTATATATTGGATGGACTCCCTTCTAAAGGATTTAAAAGCTTTAATTAGACCATTATAGTAATATATTCTACTTTGGTTACTTCTTGGTGAGCCAATTTACATAAAGTTTCTCCAAATTCCCATAGGTACCAAAATAGGACTATTTTCTTCCCAAAGTTTGAAAAGTTTAATTACGACTATATGTTGGATGGACTCCCTTATAATGGATTTAAAAGATTTATTTAGACTATTATACTAATATATTCAACTTTGGTTACTTCTTGGTGAGCCAATTTTGTCTAAAGTTTCTCCAAATTCTCATAGGTAGCAAAATCAAGACGATTTTCTTCTTAAAGATTGAAACTTTAAGTACGACTATATATTGGATGGACTCCCTTCTAAAGGATTTAAAAGCTTTAATTAGACCATTATAGTAATATATTCAACTTTGGTTACTTGTTGGTGAGCCAATTTACATAAAGTTTCTCCAAATTCCCATAGGTACCAAAATAGGACTATTTTCTTCCCAAAGTTTGAAAAGTTTAATTACGACTATATGTTGGATGGACTCCCTTCTAAAGGATTTAAACGATTTATTTAGACTATTATACTAATATATTCAACTTTGGTTACTTCTTGGTGAGCCAATTTTGTCTAAAGTTTCTCCTAATTCTCATAGGCACCAAAAACAGGACGATTTTCTTCTTAAAGATTGAAACTTTAAGTACGACTATATATTGGATGGACTCCCTTATAAAGGATTTAAAAGCTTGAATTAGACTATTATAGTAATATATTCAACTTTGGTTACTTCTTGGTGAGCCAATTTTGCCTAAAGTTTCTCCAAATTCCCATAGGTACCAAAAACAGGACGATTTTCTTCTTAAAGATTGAAACTTTAAGTACGACTATATATTGGATGGACTCCCTTCTAAAGGATTTAAAAGCTTTAATTAGACCATTATAGTAATATATTCAACTTTGGTTACTTCTTGGTGAGCCAATTTACATAAAGTTTCTCCAAATTCCCATAGGTACCAAAATAGGACTATTTTCTTCCCAAAGTTTGAAAAGTTTAATTACGACTATATGTTGGATGGACTCCCTTCTAAAGGATTTAAACGATTTATTTAGACTATTATACTAATATATTCAACTTTGGTTACTTCTTGGTGAGCCAATTTTGTCTAAAGTTTCTCCTAATTCTCATAGGCACCAAAAACAGGACGATTTTCTTCTTAAAGATTGAAACTTTAAGTACGACTATATATTGGATGGACTCCCTTATAAAGGATTTAAAAGCTTGAATTAGACTATTATAGTAATATATTCAACTTTGGTTACTTCTTGGTGAGCCAATTTTGCCTAAAGTTTCTCCAAATTCCCATAGGTACCAAAAACAGGACGATTTTCTTCTTAAAGATTGAAACTTTAAGTACGACTATATATTGGATGGACTCCCTTCTAAAGGATTTAAAAGCTTGGATTAGACTATTATAGTAATATATTCAACTTTGGTTACTTCTTGGTGAGCCAATTTTGCCTAAAGTTTCTCCAAATTCCCATAGGTACCAAAAACAGGACGATTTTCTTCTTAAAGATTGAAACTTTAAGTACGACTATATATTGGATGGACTCCCTTCTAAAGGATTTAAAAGCTTTAATTAGACCATTATAGTAATATATTCAACTTTGGTTACTTCTTGGTGAGACAATTTTGCATAAAGTTTCTCCAAATTCCCATAGGTACCAAAATAGGACTATATTCTTCCCAAAGTTTGAAAAGTTTAATTACGACTATATGTTGGATGGACTCCCTTCTAAAGGATTTAAACGATTTATTTAGACTATTATACTAATATATTCAACTTTGGTTACTTCTTGGTGAGCCAATTTTGTCTAAAGTTTCTCCTAATTCTCATAGGCACCAAAAACAGGACGATTTTCTTCTTAAAGATTGAAACTTTAAGTACGACTATATATTGGATGGACTCCCTTATAAAGGATTTAAAATCTTTAATTAGACTATTATAGTAATATATTCAACTTTGGTTACTTCTTGGTGAGCCAATTTTGCCTAAAGTTTCTTCAAATTCCGATTTTCTTCTTAAAGATTGAAACTTTAAGTACGACTATATATTGGATGAACTCCCTTATAAAGGATTTAAAACCATTAATTAGACTATTATAGTAATATATTCAAATTTGGTTACTTCTTGGTGAGCCAAATTTGCCTAAAGTTTCTCCAAATTCCCATAGGTACCAAACTAGGGTGATTTTCTTCCCAAAGTTTGAAAACTTTAATTACGACTATATATTGGATGGATTCCATTATAAAAGATTTTAAAGTTATATTTAGACTATTATACTAATATATTCAACTTTGGTTAGTTCTTGGTGAGCCAATTTTGTCTAAAGTTTCTCCTAATTCTCATAGGTACCAAAAACAGGACGATTTTTTCTTAAAGATTGAAACTTTAAGTACGAATATATATTGGATGGACTCCCTTATAAAGGATTTAAAAGCTTGAATTAGACTATTATAGTAATATATTCAACTTTGGTTACTTCTTGGTGAGCCAATTTTGCCTAAAGTTTCTCCAAATTCCCATAGGTACCAAAAACAGGACTATATTCTTCCCAAAGTTTGAAAAGTTTAATTACGACTATATGTTGGATGGACTCCCTTCTAAAGGATTTAAACGATTTATTTAGACTATTATACTAATATATTCAACTTTGGTTACTTCTTGGTGAGCCAATTTTGTCTAAAGTTTCTCCTAATTCTCATAGGCACCAAAAACAGGACGATTTTCTTCTTAAAGATTGAAACTTTAAGTACGACTATATATTGGATGGACTCCCTTCTAAAGGATTTAAAATCTTTAATTAGACTATTATAGTAATATATTCAACTTTGGTTACTTCTTGGTGAGCCAATTTTGCCTAAAGTTTCTCCAAATTCCGATTTTCTTCTTAAAGATTGAAACTTTAAGTACGACTATATATTGGATGGACTCCCTTCTAATGGATTTAAAAGATTTATTTAGACTATTATACTAATATATTCAACTTTGGTTACTTCTTGGTGAGCCAATTTTGTCTAAAGTTTCTCCAAATTCTCATAGGTAGAAAAATCAGGACGATTTTCTTCTTAAAGATTGAAACTTTCATTACGACTATATATTTGATGGTCTCCCTTCTAAAGGATTTAAAAGCTTTAATTAGACTATTATACTAATATATTCAACTTTGGTTACTTCTTGGTGAGCCAATTTTGTCTAAAGTTTCTCCAAATTCTCATAGGTACCGAAAACAGGATGATTTTCTTCTTAAAGATTGAAACTTTAAGTACGACTATATATTGGATTGACTCCCTTCTAATGGATTTAAAAGATTTATTTAGACTATTATACTAATATATTCAACTTTGGTTACTTCTTGGTGAGCCAATTTTGTCTAAAGTTTCTCCAAATTCTCATAGGTAGCAAAATCAGGACGATTTTCTTCTTAAAGATTGAAACTTTAAGTACGACTATATATTGGATGGACTCCCTTCTAAAGGATTTAAAAGCTTTAATTAGACCATTATAGTAATATATTTTACTTTGGTTACTTCTTGGTGAGCCAATTTACATAAAGTTTCTCCAAATTCCCATAGGTACCAAAATAGGACTATTTTCTTCCCAAAGTTTGAAAAGTTTAATTACGACTATATGTTGGATGGACTCCCTTCTAATGGATTTAAAAGATTTATTTAGACTATTATACTAATATATTCAACTTTGGTTACTTCTTGGTGAGCCAATTTTGTCTAAAGTTTCTCCAAATTCTCATAGGTAGCAAAATCAAGACGATTTTCTTCTTAAAGATTGAAACTTTAAGTACGACTATATATTGGATGGACTCCCTTCTAAAGGATTTAAAAGCTTTAATTAGACTATTATAGTAATATATTCAACTTTGGTTACTTCTTGGTGAGCCAATTTTGCCTAAAGTTTCTCCAAATTCCCATAGGTACCAAAAACAGGACGATTTTCTTCTTAAATATTGAAACTTTAAGTACGACTATATATTGGATGGACTCCCTTCTAATGGATTTAAAAGATTTATTTAGACTATTATACTAATATATTCAACTTTGGTTACTTCTTGGTGAGCCAATTTTGTCTAAAGTTTCTCCAAATTCTCATAGGTAGCAAAATCAAGACGATTTTTTCTTAAAGATTGAAACTTTAAGTACGACTATATATTGGATGGACTCCCTTCTAAAGGATTTAAAAGCTTTAATTAGACCATTATAGTAATATATTCAACTTTGGTTACTTCTTGGTGAGCCAATTTACATAAAGTTTCTCCAAATTCCCATAGGTACCAAAATAGGACTATTTTCTTCCCAAAGTTTGAAAAGTTTAATTACGACTATATGTTGGATGGACTCCCTTCTAAAGGATTTAAACGATTTATTTAGACTATTATACTAATATATTCAACTTTGGTTACTTCTTGGTGAGCCAATTTTGTCTAAAGTTTCTCCTAATTCTCATAGGCACCAAAAACAGGACGATTTTCTTCTTAAAGATTGAAACTTTAAGTACGACTATATATTGGATGGACTCCCTTCTAAAGGATTTAAAATCTTTAATTAGACTATTATAGTAATATATTCAACTTTGGTTACTTCTTGGTGAGCCAATTTTGCCTAAAGTTTCTCCAAATTCCGATTTTCTTCTTAAAGATTGAAACTTTAAGTACGACTATATATTGGATGGACTCCCTTCTAATGGATTTAAAAGATTTATTTAGACTATTATACTAATATATTCAACTTTGGTTACTTCTTGGTGAGCCAATTTTGTCTAAAGTTTCTCCAAATTCTCATAGGTAGAAAAATCAGGACGATTTTCTTCTTAAAGATTGAAACTTTCATTACGACTATATATTTGATGGTCTCCCTTCTAAAGGATTTAAAAGCTTTAATTAGACTATTATACTAATATATTCAACTTTGGTTACTTCTTGGTGAGCCAATTTTGTCTAAAGTTTCTCCAAATTCTCATAGGTACCGAAAACAGGATGATTTTCTTCTTAAAGATTGAAACTTTAAGTACGACTATATATTGGATTGACTCCCTTCTAATGGATTTAAAAGATTTATTTAGACTATTATACTAATATATTCAACTTTGGTTACTTCTTGGTGAGCCAATTTTGTCTAAAGTTTCTCCAAATTCTCATAGGTAGCAAAATCAGGACGATTTTCTTCTTAAAGATTGAAACTTTAAGTACGACTATATATTGGATGGACTCCCTTCTAAAGGATTTAAAAGCTTTAATTAGACCATTATAGTAATATATTTTACTTTGGTTACTTCTTGGTGAGCCAATTTACATAAAGTTTCTCCAAATTCCCATAGGTACCAAAATAGGACTATTTTCTTCCCAAAGTTTGAAAAGTTTAATTACGACTATATGTTGGATGGACTCCCTTCTAATGGATTTAAAAGATTTATTTAGACTATTATACTAATATATTCAACTTTGGTTACTTCTTGGTGAGCCAATTTTGTCTAAAGTTTCTCCAAATTCTCATAGGTAGCAAAATCAAGACGATTTTCTTCTTAAAGATTGAAACTTTAAGTACGACTATATATTGGATGGACTCCCTTCTAAAGGATTTAAAAGCTTTAATTAGACTATTATAGTAATATATTCAACTTTGGTTACTTCTTGGTGAGCCAATTTTGCCTAAAGTTTCTCCAAATTCCCATAGGTACCAAAAACAGGACGATTTTCTTCTTAAATATTGAAACTTTAAGTACGACTATATATTGGATGGACTCCCTTCTAATGGATTTAAAAGATTTATTTAGACTATTATACTAATATATTCAACTTTGGTTACTTCTTGGTGAGCCAATTTTGTCTAAAGTTTCTCCAAATTCTCATAGGTAGCAAAATCAAGACGATTTTTTCTTAAAGATTGAAACTTTAAGTACGACTATATATTGGATGGACTCCCTTCTAAAGGATTTAAAAGCTTTAATTAGACCATTATAGTAATATATTCAACTTTGGTTACTTCTTGGTGAGCCAATTTACATAAAGTTTCTCCAAATTCCCATAGGTACCAAAATAGGACTATTTTCTTCCCAAAGTTTGAAAAGTTTAATTACGACTATATGTTGGATGGACTCCCTTCTAAAGGATTTAAACGATTTATTTAGACTATTATACTAATATATTCAACTTTGGTTACTTCTTGGTGAGCCAATTTTGTCTAAAGTTTCTCCTAATTCTCATAGGCACCAAAAACAGGACGATTTTCTTCTTAAAGATTGAAACTTTAAGTACGACTATATATTGGATGGACTCCCTTATAAAGGATTTAAAAGCTTGAATTAGACTATTATAGTAATATATTCAACTTTGGTTACTTCTTGGTGAGCCAATTTTGCCTAAAGTTTCTCCAAATTCTCATAGGTAGAAAAATCAGGACGATTTTCTTCTTAAAGATTGAAACTTTCAGTACGACTATATATTGGATGGACTCCCTTCTAAAGGATTTAAAAGCTTTAATTAGACTATTATACTAATATATTCAACTTTGGTTACTTCTTGGTGAGCCAATTTTGTCTAAAGTTTCTCCAAATTCTCATAGGTACCGAAAACAGGATGATTTTCTTCTTAAAGATTGAAACTTTAAGTACGACTATATATTGGATTGACTCCCTTCTAATGGATTTAGAAGATTTATTTAGACTATTATACTAATATATTCAACTTTGGTTACTTCTTGGTGAGCCAATTTACATAAAGTTTCTCCAAATTCCCATAGGTACCAAAATAGGACTATTTTCTTCCCAAAGTTTGAAAAGTTTAATTACGACTATATGTTGGATGGACTCCCTTCTAAAGGATTTAAACGATTTATTTAGACTATTATACTAATATATTCAACTTTGGTTACTTCTTGGTGAGCCAATTTTGTCTAAAGTTTCTCCTAATTCTCATAGGCACCAAAAACAGGACGATTTTCTTCTTAAAGATTGAAACTTTAAGTACGACTATATATTGGATGGACTCCCTTCTAAAGGATTTAAAATCTTTAATTAGACTATTATAGTAATATATTCAACTTTGGTTACTTCTTGGTGAGCCAATTTTGCCTAAAGTTTCTCCAAATTCCGATTTTCTTCTTAAAGATTGAAACTTTAAGTACGACTATATATTGGATGGACTCCCTTCTAATGGATTTAAAAGATTTATTTAGACTATTATACTAATATATTCAACTTTGGTTACTTCTTGGTGAGCCAATGTTGTCTAAAGTTTCTCCAAATTCTCATAGGTAGAAAAATCAGGACGATTTTCTTCTTAAAGATTGAAACTTTCATTACGACTATATATTTGATGGTCTCCCTTCTAAAGGATTTAAAAGCTTTAATTAGACTATTATACTAATATATTCAACTTTGGTTACTTCTTGGTGAGCCAATTTTGTCTAAAGTTTCTCCAAATTCTCATAGGTACCGAAAACAGGATGATTTTCTTCTTAAAGATTGAAACTTTAAGTACGACTATATATTGGATTGACTCCCTTCTAATGGATTTAAAAGATTTATTTAGACTATTATACTAATATATTCAACTTTGGTTACTTCTTGGTGAGCCAATTTTGTCTAAAGTTTCTCCAAATTCTCATAGGTAGCAAAATCAGGACGATTTTCTTCTTAAAGATTGAAACTTTAAGTACGACTATATATTGGATGGACTCCCTTCTAAAGGATTTAAAAGCTTTAATTAGACCATTATAGTAATATATTTTACTTTGGTTACTTCTTGGTGAGCCAATTTACATAAAGTTTCTCCAAATTCCCATAGGTACCAAAATAGGACTATTTTCTTCCCAAAGTTTGAAAAGTTTAATTACGACTATATATTGGATGGACTCCCTTCTAATGGATTTAAAAGATTTATTTAGACTATTATACTAATATATTCAACTTTGGTTACTTCTTGGTGAGCCAATGTTGTCTAAAGTTTCTCCAAATTCTCATAGGTAGAAAAATCAGGACGATTTTCTTCTTAAAGATTGAAACTTTCAGTACGACTATATATTGGATGGACTCCCTTCTAAAGGATTTAAAAGCTTTAATTAGACTATTATACTAATATATTCAACTTTGGTTACTTCTTGGTGAGCCAATTTTGTCTAAAGTTTCTCCAAATTCTCATAGGTACCGAAAACAGGATGATTTTCTTCTTAAAGATTGAAACTTTAAGTACGACTATATATTGGATTGACTCCCTTCTAATGGATTTAGAAGATTTATTTAGACTATTATACTAATATATTCAACTTTGGTTACTTCTTGGTGAGCCAATTTACATAAAGTTTCTCCAAATTCCCATAGGTACCAAAATAGGACTATTTTCTTCCCAAAGTTTGAAAAGTTTAATTACGACTATATGTTGGATGGACTCCCTTCTAAAGGATTTAAACGATTTATTTAGACTATTATACTAATATATTCAACTTTGGTTACTTCTTGGTGAGCCAATTTTGTCTAAAGTTTCTCCTAATTCTCATAGGCACCAAAAACAGGACGATTTTCTTCTTAAAGATTGAAACTTTAAGTACGACTATATATTGGATGGACTCCCTTCTAAAGGATTTAAAATCTTTAATTAGACTATTATAGTAATATATTCAACTTTGGTTACTTCTTGGTGAGCCAATTTTGCCTAAAGTTTCTCCAAATTCCGATTTTCTTCTTAAAGATTGAAACTTTAAGTACGACTATATATTGGATGGACTCCCTTCTAATGGATTTAAAAGATTTATTTAGACTATTATACTAATATATTCAACTTTGGTTACTTCTTGGTGAGCCAATGTTGTCTAAAGTTTCTCCAAATTCTCATAGGTAGAAAAATCAGGACGATTTTCTTCTTAAAGATTGAAACTTTCATTACGACTATATATTTGATGGTCTCCCTTCTAAAGGATTTAAAGCTTTAATTAGACTATTATACTAATATATTCAACTTTGGTTACTTCTTGGTGAGCCAATTTTGTCTAAAGTTTCTCCAAATTCTCATAGGTACCGAAAACAGGATGATTTTCTTCTTAAAGATTGAAACTTTAAGTACGACTATATATTGGATTGACTCCCTTCTAATGGATTTAAAAGATTTATTTAGACTATTATACTAATATATTCAACTTTGGTTACTTCTTGGTGAGCCAATTTTGTCTAAAGTTTCTCCAAATTCTCATAGGTAGCAAAATCAGGACGATTTTCTTCTTAAAGATTGAAACTTTAAGTACGACTATATATTGGATGGACTCCCTTCTAAAGGATTTAAAAGCTTTAATTAGACCATTATAGTAATATATTTTACTTTGGTTACTTCTTGGTGAGCCAATTTACATAAAGTTTCTCCAAATTCCCATAGGTACCAAAATAGGACTATTTTCTTCCCAAAGTTTGAAAAGTTTAATTACGACTATATGTTGGATGGACTCCCTTCTAATGGATTTAAAAGATTTATTTAGACTATTATACTAATATATTCAACTTTGGTTACTTCTTGGTAAGCCAATTTTGTCTAAAGTTTCTCCAAATTCTCATAGGTAGCAAAATCAAGACGATTTTCTTCTTAAAGATTGAAACTTTAAGTACGACTATATATTGGATGGACTCCCTTCTAAAGGATTTAAAAGCTTTAATTAGACTATTATAGTAATATATTCAACTTTGGTTACTTCTTGGTGAGCCAATTTTGCCTAAAGTTTCTCCAAATTCCCATAGGTACCAAAAACAGGACGATTTTCTTCTTAAATATTGAAACTTTAAGTACGACTATATATTGGATGGACTCCCTTCTAATGGATTTAAAAGATTTATTTAGACTATTATACTAATATATTCAACTTTGGTTACTTCTTGGTGAGCCAATTTTGTCTAAAGTTTCTCCAAATTCTCATAGGTGGCAAAATCAAGACGAATTTTTCTTAAAGATTGAAACTTTAAGTACGACTATATATTGGATGGACTCCCTTCTAAAGGATTTAAAAGCTTTAATTAGACCATTATAGTAATATATTCAACTTTGGTTACTTCTTGGTGAGCCAATTTACATAAAGTTTCTCCAAATTCCCATAGGTACCAAAATAGGACTATTTTCTTCCCAAAGTTTGAAAAGTTTAATTACGACTATATGTTGGATGGACTCCCTTCTAAAGGATTTAAACGATTTATTTAGACTATTATACTAATATATTCAACTTTGGTTACTTCTTGGTGAGCCAATTTTGTCTAAAGTTTCTCCTAATTCTCATAGGCACCAAAAACAGGACGATTTTCTTCTTAAAGATTGAAACTTTAAGTACGACTATATATTGGATGGACTCCCTTCTAAAGGATTTAAAATCTTTAATTAGACTATTATAGTAATATATTCAACTTTGGTTACTTCTTGGTGAGCCAATTTTGCCTAAAGTTTCTCCAAATTCCGATTTTCTTCTTAAAGATTGAAACTTTAAGTACGACTATATATTGGATGGACTCCCTTCTAATGGATTTAAAAGATTTATTTAGACTATTATACTAATATATTCAACTTTGGTTACTTCTTGGTGAGCCAATGTTGTCTAAAGTTTCTCCAAATTCTCATAGGTAGAAAAATCAGGACGATTTTCTTCTTAAAGATTGAAACTTTCATTACGACTATATATTTGATGGTCTCCCTTCTAAAGGATTTAAAAGCTTTAATTAGACTATTATACTAATATATTCAACTTTGGTTACTTCTTGGTGAGCCAATTTTGTCTAAAGTTTCTCCAAATTCTCATAGGTACCGAAAACAGGATGATTTTCTTCTTAAAGATTGAAACTTTAAGTACGACTATATATTGGATTGACTCCCTTCTAATGGATTTAAAAGATTTATTTAGACTATTATACTAATATATTCAACTTTGGTTACTTCTTGGTGAGCCAATTTTGTCTAAAGTTTCTCCAAATTCTCATAGGTAGCAAAATCAGGACGATTTTCTTCTTAAAGATTGAAACTTTAAGTACGACTATATATTGGATGGACTCCCTTCTAAAGGATTTAAAAGCTTTAATTAGACCATTATAGTAATATATTTTACTTTGGTTACTTCTTGGTGAGCCAATTTACATAAAGTTTCTCCAAATTCCCATAGGTACCAAAATAGGACTATTTTCTTCCCAAAGTTTGAAAAGTTTAATTACGACTATATGTTGGATGGACTCCCTTCTAATGGATTTAAAAGATTTATTTAGACTATTATACTAATATATTCAACTTTGGTTACTTCTTGGTAAGCCAATTTTGTCTAAAGTTTCTCCAAATTCTCATAGGTAGCAAAATCAAGACGATTTTCTTCTTAAAGATTGAAACTTTAAGTACGACTATATATTGGATGGACTCCCTTCTAAAGGATTTAAAAGCTTTAATTAGACTATTATAGTAATATATTCAACTTTGGTTACTTCTTGGTGAGCCAATTTTGCCTAAAGTTTCTCCAAATTCCCATAGGTACCAAAAACAGGACGATTTTCTTCTTAAATATTGAAACTTTAAGTACGACTATATATTGGATGGACTCCCTTCTAATGGATTTAAAAGATTTATTTAGACTATTATACTAATATATTCAACTTTGGTTACTTCTTGGTGAGCCAATTTTGTCTAAAGTTTCTCCAAATTCTCATAGGTGGCAAAATCAAGACGATTTTTTCTTAAAGATTGAAACTTTAAGTACGACTATATATTGGATGGACTCCCTTCTAAAGGATTTAAAAGCTTTAATTAGACCATTATAGTAATATATTCAACTTTGGTTACTTCTTGGTGAGCCAATTTACATAAAGTTTCTCCAAATTCCCATAGGTACCAAAATAGGACTATTTTCTTCCCAAAGTTTGAAAAGTTTAATTACGACTATATGTTGGATGGACTCCCTTCTAAAGGATTTAAACGATTTATTTAGACTATTATACTAATATATTCAACTTTGGTTACTTCTTGGTGAGCCAATTTTGTCTAAAGTTTCTCCTAATTCTCATAGGCACCAAAAACAGGACGATTTTCTTCTTAAAGATTGAAACTTTAAGTACGACTATATATTGGATGGACTCCCTTATAAAGGATTTAAAAGCTTGAATTAGACTATTATAGTAATATATTCAACTTTGGTTACTTCTTGGTGAGCCAATTTTGCCTAAAGTTTCTCCAAATTCTCATAGGTAGAAAAATCAGGACGATTTTCTTCTTAAAGATTGAAACTTTCAGTACGACTATATATTGGATGGACTCCCTTCTAAAGGATTTAAAAGCTTTAATTAGACTATTATACTAATATATTCAACTTTGGTTACTTCTTGGTGAGCCAATTTTGTCTAAAGTTTCTCCAAATTCTCATAGGTACCGAAAACAGGATGATTTTCTTCTTAAAGATTGAAACTTTAAGTACGACTATATATTGGATTGACTCCCTTCTAATGGATTTAGAAGATTTATTTAGACTATTATACTAATATATTCAACTTTGGTTACTTCTTGGTGAGCCAATTTACATAAAGTTTCTCCAAATTCCCATAGGTACCAAAATAGGACTATTTTCTTCCCAAAGTTTGAAAAGTTTAATTACGACTATATGTTGGATGGACTCCCTTCTAAAGGATTTAAACGATTTATTTAGACTATTATACTAATATATTCAACTTTGGTTACTTCTTGGTGAGCCAATTTTGTCTAAAGTTTCTCCTAGTTCTCATAGGCACCAAAAACAGGACGATTTTCTTCTTAAAGATTGAAACTTTAAGTACGACTATATATTGGATGGACTCCCTTATAAAGGATTTAAAAGCTTGAATTAGACTATTATACTAATATATTCAACTTTGGTTACTTCTTGGTGAGCCAATTTTGTCTAAAGTTTCTCCAAATTCTCATAGGTAGCAAAATCAAGACGATTTTCTTCTTAAAGATTGAAACTTTAAGTACGACTATATATTGGATGGACTCCCTTCTAAAGGATTTAAAAGCTTTAATTAGACCATTATAGTAATATATTCTACTTTGGTTACTTCTTGGTGAGCCAATTTACATAAAGTTTCTCCAAATTCCCATAGGTACCAAAATAGGACTATTTTCTTCCCAAAGTTTGAAAAGTTTAATTACGACTATATGTTGGATGGACTCCCTTCTAAAGGATTTAAACGATTTATTTAGACTATTATACTAATATATTCAACTTTGGTTACTTCTTGGTGAGCCAATTTTGTCTAAAGTTTCTCCTAATTCTCATAGGCACCAAAAACAGGACGATTTTCTTCTTAAAGATTGAAACTTTAAGTACGACTATATATTGGATGGACTCCCTTATAAAGGATTTAAAAGCTTGAATTAGACTATTATAGTAATATATTCAACTTTGGTTACTTCTTGGTGAGCCAATTTTGCCTAAAGTTTCTCCAAATTCTCATAGGTAGAAAAATCAGGACGATTTTCTTCTTAAAGATTGAAACTTTCAGTACGACTATATATTGGATGGACTCCCTTCTAAAGGATTTAAAAGCTTTAATTAGACTATTATACTAATATATTCAACTTTGGTTACTTCTTGGTGAGCCAATTTTGTCTAAAGTTTCTCCAAATTCTCATAGGTACCGAAAACAGGATGATTTTCTTCTTAAAGATTGAAACTTTAAGTACGACTATATATTGGATTGACTCCCTTCTAATGGATTTAGAAGATTTATTTAGACTATTATACTAATATATTCAACTTTGGTTACTTCTTGGTGAGCCAATTTACATAAAGTTTCTCCAAATTCCCATAGGTACCAAAATAGGACTATTTTCTTCCCAAAGTTTGAAAAGTTTAATTACGACTATATGTTGGATGGACTCCCTTCTAAAGGATTTAAACGATTTATTTAGACTATTATACTAATATATTCAACTTTGGTTACTTCTTGGTGAGCCAATTTTGTCTAAAGTTTCTCCTAATTCTCATAGGCACCAAAAACAGGACGATTTTCTTCTTAAAGATTGAAACTTTAAGTACGACTATATATTGGATGGACTCCCTTATAAAGGATTTAAAAGCTTGAATTAGACTATTATACTAATATATTCAACTTTGGTTACTTCTTGGTGAGCCAATTTTGTCTAAAGTTTCTCCAAATTCTCATAGGTAGCAAAATCAAGACGATTTTCTTCTTAAAGATTGAAACTTTAAGTACGACTATATATTGGATGGACTCCCTTCTAAAGGATTTAAAAGCTTTAATTAGACCATTATAGTAATATATTCTACTTTGGTTACTTCTTGGTGAGCCAATTTACATAAAGTTTCTCCAAATTCCCATAGGTACCAAAATAGGACTATTTTCTTCCCAAAGTTTGAAAAGTTTAATTACGACTATATGTTGGATGGACTCCCTTCTAAAGGATTTAAACGATTTATTTAGACTATTATACTAATATATTCAACTTTGGTTACTTCTTGGTGAGCCAATTTTGTCTAAAGTTTCTCCTAATTCTCATAGGCACCAAAAACAGGACGATTTTCTTCTTAAAGATTGAAACTTTAAGTACGACTATATATTGGATGGACTCCCTTATAAAGGATTTAAAAGCTTGAATTAGACTATTATAGTAATATATTCAACTTTGGTTACTTCTTGGTGAGCCAATTTTGCCTAAAGTTTCTCCAAATTCTCATAGGTAGAAAAATCAGGACGATTTTCTTCTTAAAGATTGAAACTTTCAGTACGACTATATATTGGATGGACTCCCTTCTAAAGGATTTAAAAGCTTTAATTAGACTATTATACTAATATATTCAACTTTGGTTACTTCTTGGTGAGCCAATTTTGTCTAAAGTTTCTCCAAATTCTCATAGGTACCGAAAACAGGATGATTTTCTTCTTAAAGATTGAAACTTTAAGTACGACTATATATTGGATTGACTCCCTTCTAATGGATTTAGAAGATTTATTTAGACTATTATACTAATATATTCAACTTTGGTTACTTCTTGGTGAGCCAATTTACATAAAGTTTCTCCAAATTCCCATAGGTACCAAAATAGGACTATTTTCTTCCCAAAGTTTGAAAAGTTTAATTACGACTATATGTTGGATGGACTCCCTTCTAAAGGATTTAAACGATTTATTTAGACTATTATACTAATATATTCAACTTTGGTTACTTCTTGGTGAGCCAATTTTGTCTAAAGTTTCTCCTAATTCTCATAGGCACCAAAAACAGGACGATTTTCTTCTTAAAGATTGAAACTTTAAGTACGACTATATATTGGATGGACTCCCTTATAAAGGATTTAAAAGCTTGAATTAGACTATTATACTAATATATTCAACTTTGGTTACTTCTTGGTGAGCCAATTTTGTCTAAAGTTTCTCCAAATTCTCATAGGTAGCAAAATCAAGACGATTTTCTTCTTAAAGATTGAAACTTTAAGTACGACTATATATTGGATGGACTCCCTTCTAAAGGATTTAAAAGCTTTAATTAGACCATTATAGTAATATATTCTACTTTGGTTACTTCTTGGTGAGCCAATTTACATAAAGTTTCTCCAAATTCCCATAGGTACCAAAATAGGACTATTTTCTTCCCAAAGTTTGAAAAGTTTAATTACGACTATATGTTGGATGGACTCCCTTCTAAAGGATTTAAACGATTTATTTAGACTATTATACTAATATATTCAACTTTGGTTACTTCTTGGTGAGCCAATTTTGTCTAAAGTTTCTCCTAATTCTCATAGGCACCAAAAACAGGACGATTTTCTTCTTAAAGATTGAAACTTTAAGTACGACTATATATTGGATGGACTCCCTTATAAAGGATTTAAAAGCTTGAATTAGACTATTATACTAATATATTCAACTTTGGTTACTTCTTGGTGAGCCAATTTTGTCTAAAGTTTCTCCAAATTCTCATAGGTAGCAAAATCAAGACGATTTTCTTCTTAAAGATTGAAACTTTAAGTACGACTATATATTGGATGGACTCCCTTCTAAAGGATTTAAAAGCTTTAATTAGACCATTATAGTAATATATTCTACTTTGGTTACTTCTTGGTGAGCCAATTTACATAAAGTTTCTCCAAATTCCCATAGGTACCAAAATAGGACTATTTTCTTCCCAAAGTTTGAAAAGTTTAATTACGACTATATGTTGGATGGACTCCCTTCTAAAGGATTTAAACGATTTATTTAGACTATTATACTAATATATTCAACTTTGGTTACTTCTTGGTGAGCCAATTTTGTCTAAAGTTTCTCCTAATTCTCATAGGCACCAAAAACAGGACGATTTTCTTCTTAAAGATTGAAACTTTAAGTACGACTATATATTGGATGGACTCCCTTATAAAGGATTTAAAAGCTTGAATTAGACTATTATAGTAATATATTCAACTTTGGTTACTTCTTGGTGAGCCAATTTTGCCTAAAGTTTCTCCAAATTCTCATAGGTAGAAAAATCAGGACGATTTTCTTCTTAAAGATTGAAACTTTCAGTACGACAATATATTGGATGGACTCCCTTCTAAAGGATTTAAAAGCTTTAATTAGACTATTATACTAATATATTCAACTTTGGTTACTTCTTGGTGAGCCAATTTTGTCTAAAGTTTCTCCAAATTCTCATAGGTACCGAAAACAGGATGATTTTCTTCTTAAAGATTGAAACTTTAAGTACGACTATATATTGGATTGACTCCCTTCTAATGGATTTAGAAGATTTATTTAGACTATTATACTAATATATTCAACTTTGGTTACTTCTTGGTGAGCCAATTTACATAAAGTTTCTCCAAATTCCCATAGGTACCAAAATAGGACTATTTTCTTCCCAAAGTTTGAAAAGTTTAATTACGACTATATGTTGGATGGACTCCCTTCTAAAGGATTTAAACGATTTATTTAGACTATTATACTAATATATTCAACTTTGGTTACTTCTTGGTGAGCCAATTTTGTCTAAAGTTTCTCCTAATTCTCATAGGCACCAAAAACAGGACGATTTTCTTCTTAAAGATTGAAACTTTAAGTACGACTATATATTGGATGGACTCCCTTATAAAGGATTTAAAAGCTTGAATTAGACTATTATACTAATATATTCAACTTTGGTTACTTCTTGGTGAGCCAATTTTGTCTAAAGTTTCTCCAAATTCTCATAGGTAGCAAAATCAAGACGATTTTCTTCTTAAAGATTGAAACTTTAAGTACGACTATATATTGGATGGACTCCCTTCTAAAGGATTTAAAAGCTTTAATTAGACCATTATAGTAATATATTCTACTTTGGTTACTTCTTGGTGAGCCAATTTACATAAAGTTTCTCCAAATTCCCATAGGTACCAAAATAGGACTATTTTCTTCCCAAAGTTTGAAAAGTTTAATTACGACTATATGTTGGATGGACTCCCTTCTAATGGATTTAAAAGATTTATTTAGACTATTATACTAATATATTCAACTTTGGTTACTTCTTGGTGAGCCAATTTTGTCTAAAGTTTCTCCTAATTCTCATAGGCACCAAAAACAGGACGATTTTCTTCTTAAAGATTGAAACTTTAAGTACGACTATATATTGGATGGACTCCCTTATAAAGGATTTAAAAGCTTGAATTAGACTATTATACTAATATATTCAACTTTGGTTACTTCTTGGTGAGCCAATTTTGTCTAAAGTTTCTCCAAATTCTCATAGGTAGCAAAATCAAGACGATTTTCTTCTTAAAGATTGAAACTTTAAGTACGACTATATATTGGATGGACTCCCTTCTAAAGGATTTAAAAGCTTTAATTAGACCATTATAGTAATATATTCTACTTTGGTTACTTCTTGGTGAGCCAATTTACATAAAGTTTCTCCAAATTCCCATAGGTACCAAAATAGGACTATTTTCTTCCCAAAGTTTGAAAAGTTTAATTACGACTATATGTTGGATGGACTCCCTTCTAAAGGATTTAAACGATTTATTTAGACTATTATACTAATATATTCAACTTTGGTTACTTCTTGGTGAGCCAATTTTGTCTAAAGTTTCTCCTAATTCTCATAGGCACCAAAAACAGGACGATTTTCTTCTTAAAGATTGAAACTTTAAGTACGACTATATATTGGATGGACTCCCTTCTAAAGGATTTAAAAGATTTATTTAGACTATTATACTAATATATTCAACTTTGGTTACTTCTTGGTGAGCCAATTTTATCTAAAGTTTCTCCAAATTCTCATAGGTACCAAAAACAGGACGATTTTCTTCTTAAAGATTGAAACTTTAAGTACGACTATATATTGGATGGACTCCCTTCTAAAGTATTTAAAAGCTTTAATTAGACTATTATAGTAATATATTCAACTTTGGTTACTTCTTGGTGAGGCAATTTACATAAAGTTTCTCCAAATTCCCATAGGTACCAAAATAGGACTATTTTCTTCCCAAAGTTTGAAAAGTTTAATTACGACTATATGTTGGATGGACTCCCTTCTAAAGGATTTAAACGATTTATTTAGACTATTATACTAATATATTCAACTTTGGTTACTTCTTGGTGAGCCAATTTTGTCTAAAGTTTCTCCTAATTCTCATAGGCACCAAAAACAGGACGATTTTCTTCTTAAAGATTGAAACTTTAAGTACGACTATATATTGGATGGACTCCCTTATAAAGGATTTAAAAGCTTGAATTAGACTATTATAGTAATATATTCAACTTTGGTTACTTCTTGGTGAGCCAATTTTGCCTAAAGTTTCTCCAAATTCTCATAGGTAGAAAAATCAGGACGATTTTCTTCTTAAAGATTGAAACTTTCAGTACGACTATATATTGGATGGACTCCCTTCTAAAGGATTTAAAAGCTTTAATTAGACTATTATACTAATATATTCAACTTTGGTTACTTCTTGGTGAGCCAATTTTGTCTAAAGTTTCTCCAAATTCTCATAGGTACCGAAAACAGGATGATTTTCTTCTTAAAGATTGAAACTTTAAGTACGACTATATATTGGATTGACTCCCTTCTAATGGATTTAGAAGATTTATTTAGACTATTATACTAATATATTCAACTTTGGTTACTTCTTGGTGAGCCAATTTTGTCTAAAGTTTCTCCAAATTCTCATAGGTAGCAAAATCAAGACGATTTTTTCTTAAAGATTGAAACTTTAAGTACGACTATATATTGGATGGACTCCCTTCTAAAGGATTTAAAAGCTTTAATTAGACCATTATAGTAATATATTCAACTTTGGTTACTTCTTGGTGAGCCAATTTACATAAAGTTTCTCCAAATTCCCATAGGTACCAAAATAGGACTATTTTCTTCCCAAAGTTTGAAAAGTTTAATTACGACTATATGTTGGATGAACTCCCTTCTAATGGATTTAAAAGATTTATTTAGACTATTATACTAATATATTCAACTTTGGTTACTTCTTGGTGAGCCAATTTTGTCTAAAGTTTCTCCAAATTCTCATAGGTAGCAAAATCAAGACGATTTTCTTCTTAAAGATTGAAACTTTAAGTACGACTATATATTGGATGGACTCCCTTCTAAAGGATTTAAAAGCTTTAATTAGACTATTATACTAATATATTCAACTTTGGTTACTTCTTGGTGAGCCAATTTTGTCTAAAGTTTCTCCAAATTCTCATAGGTACCGAAAACAGGATGATTTTCTTCTTAAAGATTGAAACTTTAAGTACGACTATATATTGGATTGACTCCCTTCTAATGGATTTAGAAGATTTATTTAGACTATTATACTAATATATTCAACTTTGGTTACTTCTTGGTGAGCCAATTTACATAAAGTTTCTCCAAATTCCCATAGGTACCAAAATAGGACTATTTTCTTCCCAAAGTTTGAAAAGTTTAATTACGACTATATGTTGGATGGACTCCCTTCTAAAGGATTTAAACGATTTATTTAGACTATTATACTAATATATTCAACTTTGGTTACTTCTTGGTGAGCCAATTTTGTCTAAAGTTTCTCCTAATTCTCATAGGCACCAAAAACAGGACGATTTTCTTCTTAAAGATTGAAACTTTAAGTACGACTATATATTGGATGGACTCCCTTATAAAGGATTTAAAAGCTTGAATTAGACTATTATACTAATATATTCAACTTTGGTTACTTCTTGGTGAGCCAATTTTGTCTAAAGTTTCTCCAAATTCTCATAGGTAGCAAAATCAAGACGATTTTCTTCTTAAAGATTGAAACTTTAAGTACGACTATATATTGGATGGACTCCCTTCTAAAGGATTTAAAAGCTTTAATTAGACCATTATAGTAATATATTCTACTTTGGTTACTTCTTGGTGAGCCAATTTACATAAAGTTTCTCCAAATTCCCATAGGTACCAAAATAGGACTATTTTCTTCCCAAAGTTTGAAAAGTTTAATTACGACTATATGTTGGATGGACTCCCTTCTAATGGATTTAAAAGATTTATTTAGACTATTATACTAATATATTCAACTTTGGTTACTTCTTGGTGAGCCAATTTTGTCTAAAGTTTCTCCTAATTCTCATAGGCACCAAAAACAGGACGATTTTCTTCTTAAAGATTGAAACTTTAAGTACGACTATATATTGGATGGACTCCCTTATAAAGGATTTAAAAGCTTGAATTAGACTATTATAGTAATATATTCAACTTTGGTTACTTCTTGGTGAGCCAATTTTGCCTAAAGTTTCTCCAAATTCTCATAGGTAGAAAAATCAGGACGATTTTCTTCTTAAAGATTGAAACTTTCAGTACGACTATATATTGGATGGACTCCCTTCTAAAGGATTTAAAAGCTTTAATTAGACTATTATACTAATATATTCAACTTTGGTTACTTCTTGGTGAGCCAATTTTGTCTAAAGTTTCTCCAAATTCTCATAGGTACCGAAAACAGGATGATTTTCTTCTTAAAGATTGAAACTTTAAGTACGACTATATATTGGATTGACTCCCTTCTAATGGATTTAGAAGATTTATTTAGACTATTATACTAATATATTCAACTTTGGTTACTTCTTGGTGAGCCAATTTACATAAAGTTTCTCCAAATTCCCATAGGTACCAAAATAGGACTATTTTCTTCCCAAAGTTTGAAAAGTTTAATTACGACTATATGTTGGATGGACTCCCTTCTAAAGGATTTAAACGATTTATTTAGACTATTATACTAATATATTCAACTTTGGTTACTTCTTGGTGAGCCAATTTTGTCTAAAGTTTCTCCTAATTCTCATAGGCACCAAAAACAGGACGATTTTCTTCTTAAAGATTGAAACTTTAAGTACGACTATATATTGGATGGACTCCCTTATAAAGGATTTAAAAGCTTGAATTAGACTATTATACTAATATATTCAACTTTGGTTACTTCTTGGTGAGCCAATTTTGTCTAAAGTTTCTCCAAATTCTCATAGGTAGCAAAATCAAGACGATTTTCTTCTTAAAGATTGAAACTTTAAGTACGACTATATATTGGATGGACTCCCTTCTAAAGGATTTAAAAGCTTTAATTAGACCATTATAGTAATATATTCTACTTTGGTTACTTCTTGGTGAGCCAATTTACATAAAGTTTCTCCAAATTCCCATAGGTACCAAAATAGGACTATTTTCTTCCCAAAGTTTGAAAAGTTTAATTACGACTATATGTTGGATGGACTCCCTTCTAAAGGATTTAAACGATTTATTTAGACTATTATACTAATATATTCAACTTTGGTTACTTCTTGGTGAGCCAATTTTGTCTAAAGTTTCTCCAAATTCTCATAGGTAGCAAAATCAGGATGATTTTCTTCTTAAAGATTGAAACTTTAAGTACGACTATATATTGGATGGACTCCCTTCTAATGGATTTAAAATATTTATTTAGACTATTATACTAATATATTCAACTTTGGTTACTTCTTGGTGAGCCAATTTTGTCTAAAGTTTCTCCAAATTCTCATAGGTACCGAAAACAGGATGATTTTCTTCTTAAAGATTGAAACTTTAAGTACGACTATATATTGGATTGACTCCCTTCTAATGGATTTAGAAGATTTATTTAGACTATTATACTAATATATTCAACTTTGGTTACTTCTTGGTGAGCCAATTTACATAAAGTTTCTCCAAATTCCCATAGGTACCAAAATAGGACTATTTTCTTCCCAAAGTTTGAAAAGTTTAATTACGACTATATGTTGGATGGACTCCCTTCTAAAGGATTTAAACGATTTATTTAGACTATTATACTAATATATTCAACTTTGGTTACTTCTTGGTGAGCCAATTTTGTCTAAAGTTTCTCCTAATTCTCATAGGCACCAAAAACAGGACGATTTTCTTCTTAAAGATTGAAACTTTAAGTACGACTATATATTGGATGGACTCCCTTATAAAGGATTTAAAAGCTTGAATTAGACTATTATACTAATATATTCAACTTTGGTTACTTCTTGGTGAGCCAATTTTGTCTAAAGTTTCTCCAAATTCTCATAGGTAGCAAAATCAAGACGATTTTCTTCTTAAAGATTGAAACTTTAAGTACGACTATATATTGGATGGACTCCCTTCTAAAGGATTTAAAAGCTTTAATTAGACCATTATAGTAATATATTCTACTTTGGTTACTTCTTGGTGAGCCAATTTACATAAAGTTTCTCCAAATTCCCATAGGTACCAAAATAGGACTATTTTCTTCCCAAAGTTTGAAAAGTTTAATTACGACTATATGTTGGATGGACTCCCTTCTAAAGGATTTAAACGATTTATTTAGACTATTATACTAATATATTCAACTTTGGTTACTTCTTGGTGAGCCAATTTTGTCTAAAGTTTCTCCTAATTCTCATATGCACCAAAAACAGGACGATTTTCTTCTTAAAGATTGAAACTTTAAGTACGACTATATATTGGATGGACTCCCTTCTAAAGGATTTAAAAGATTTATTTAGACTATTATACTAATATATTCAACTTTGGTTACTTCTTGGTGAGCCAATTTTATCTAAAGTTTCTCCAAATTCTCATAGGTACCAAAAACAGGACGATTTTCTTCTTAAAGATTGAAACTTTAAGTACGACTATATATTGGATGGACTCCCTTCTAAAGTATTTAAAAGCTTTAATTAGACTATTATAGTAATATATTCAACTTTGGTTACTTCTTGGTGAGGCAATTTACATAAAGTTTCTCCAAATTCCCATAGGTACCAAAATAGGACTATTTTCTTCCCAAAGTTTGAAAAGTTTAATTACGACTATATGTTGGATGGACTCCCTTCTAAAGGATTTAAACGATTTATTTAGACTATTATACTAATATATTCAACTTTGGTTACTTCTTGGTGAGCCAATTTTGTCTAAAGTTTCTCCTAATTCTCATAGGCACCAAAAACAGGACGATTTTCTTCTTAAAGATTGAAACTTTAAGTACGACTATATATTGGATGGACTCCCTTATAAAGGATTTAAAAGCTTGAATTAGACTATTATAGTAATATATTCAACTTTGGTTACTTCTTGGTGAGCCAATTTTGCCTAAAGTTTCTCCAAATTCTCATAGGTAGAAAAATCAGGACGATTTTCTTCTTAAAGATTGAAACTTTCAGTACGACTATATATTGGATGGACTCCCTTCTAAAGGATTTAAAAGCTTTAATTAGACTATTATACTAATATATTCAACTTTGGTTACTTCTTGGTGAGCCAATTTTGTCTAAAGTTTCTCCAAATTCTCATAGGTACCGAAAACAGGATGATTTTCTTCTTAAAGATTGAAACTTTAAGTACGACTATATATTGGATTGACTCCCTTCTAATGGATTTAGAAGATTTATTTAGACTATTATACTAATATATTCAACTTTGGTTACTTCTTGGTGAGCCAATTTTGTCTAAAGATTCTCCAAATTCTCATAGGTAGCAAAATCAAGACGATTTTTTCTTAAAGATTGAAACTTTAAGTACGACTATATATTGGATGGACTCCCTTCTAAAGGATTTAAAAGCTTTAATTAGACCATTATAGTAATATATTCAACTTTGGTTACTTCTTGGTGAGCCAATTTACATAAAGTTTCTCCAAATTCCCATAGGTACCAAAATAGGACTATTTTCTTCCCAAAGTTTGAAAAGTTTAATTACGACTATATGTTGGATGGACTCCCTTCTAAAGGATTTAAACGATTTATTTAGACTATTATACTAATATATTCAACTTTGGTTACTTCTTGGTGAGCCAATTTTGTCTAAAGTTTCTCCTAATTCTCATAGGCACCAAAAACAGGACGATTTTCTTCTTAAAGATTGAAACTTTAAGTACGACTATATATTGGATGGACTCCCTTCTAAAGGATTTAAAAGCTTGAATTAGACTATTATAGTAATATATTCAACTTTGGTTACTTCTTGGTGAGCCAATTTTGCCTAAAGTTTCTCCAAATTCTCATAGGTAGAAAAATCAGGACGATTTTCTTCTTAAAGATTGAAACTTTAAGTACGACTATATATTGGATGGACTCCCTTCTAAAGGATTTAAAAGCTTTAATTAGACTATTATACTAATATATTCAACTTTGGTTACTTCTTGGTGAGCCAATTTTGTCTAAAGTTTCTCCAAATTCTCATAGGTAGCAAAATCAGGATGATTTTCTTCTTAAAGATTGAAACTTTAAGTACGACTATATATTGGATGGACTCCCTTCTAATGGATTTAAAATATTTATTTAGACTATTATACTAATATATTCAACTTTGGTTACTTCTTGGTGAGCCAATTTTATCTAAAGTTTCTCCAAATTCTCATAGGTACCGAAAACAGGACGATTTTCTTCTTAAAGATTGAAACTTTAAGTACGACTATATATTGGATGGACTCCCTTCTAAAGTATTTAAAAGCTTTAATTAGACTATTATAGTAATATATTCAACTTTGGTTACTTCTTGGTGAGGCAATTTACATAAAGTTTCTCCAAATTCCCATAGGTACCAAAATAGGACTATTTTCTTCCCAAAGTTTGAAAAGTTTAATTACGACTATATGTTGGATGGACTCCCTTCTAAAGGATTTAAACGATTTATTTAGACTATTATACTAATATATTCAACTTTGGTTACTTCTTGGTGAGCCAATTTTGTCTAAAGTTTCTCCTAATTCTCATAGGCACCAAAAACAGGACGATTTTCTTCTTAAAGATTGAAACTTTAAGTACGACTATATATTGGATGGACTCCCTTATAAAGGATTTAAAAGCTTGAATTAGACTATTATAGTAATATATTCAACTTTGGTTACTTCTTGGTGAGCCAATTTTGCCTAAAGTTTCTCCAAATTCTCATAGGTAGAAAAATCAGGACGATTTTCTTCTTAAAGATTGAAACTTTCAGTACGACTATATATTGGATGGACTCCCTTCTAAAGGATTTAAAAGCTTTAATTAGACTATTATACTAATATATTCAACTTTGGTTACTTCTTGGTGAGCCAATTTTGTCTAAAGTTTCTCCAAATTCTCATAGGTACCGAAAACAGGATGATTTTCTTCTTAAAGATTGAAACTTTAAGTACGACTATATATTGGATTGACTCCCTTCTAATGGATTTAGAAGATTTATTTAGACTATTATACTAATATATTCAACTTTGGTTACTTCTTGGTGAGCCAATTTTGTCTAAAGATTCTCCAAATTCTCATAGGTAGCAAAATCAAGACGATTTTTTCTTAAAGATTGAAACTTTAAGTACGACTATATATTGGATGGACTCCCTTCTAAAGGATTTAAAAGCTTTAATTAGACCATTATAGTAATATATTCAACTTTGGTTACTTCTTGGTGAGCCAATTTACATAAAGTTTCTCCAAATTCCCATAGGTACCAAAATAGGACTATTTTCTTCCCAAAGTTTGAAAAGTTTAATTACGACTATATGTTGGATGGACTCCCTTCTAAAGGATTTAAACGATTTATTTAGACTATTATACTAATATATTCAACTTTGGTTACTTCTTGGTGAGCCAATTTTGTCTAAAGTTTCTCCTAATTCTCATAGGCACCAAAAACAGGACGATTTTCTTCTTAAAGATTGAAACTTTAAGTACGACTATATATTGGATGGACTCCCTTCTAAAGGATTTAAAAGCTTGAATTAGACTATTATAGTAATATATTCAACTTTGGTTACTTCTTGGTGAGCCAATTTTGCCTAAAGTTTCTCCAAATTCTCATAGGTAGAAAAATCAGGACGATTTTCTTCTTAAAGATTGAAACTTTAAGTACGACTATATATTGGATGGACTCCCTTCTAAAGGATTTAAAAGCTTTAATTAGACTATTATACTAATATATTCAACTTTGGTTACTTCTTGGTGAGCCAATTTTGTCTAAAGTTTCTCCAAATTCTCATAGGTACCGAAAACAGGATGATTTTCTTCTTAAAGATTGAAACTTTAAGTTCGACTATATATTGGATTGACTCCCTTCTAATGGATTTAAAAGATTTATTTAGACTATTATACTAATATATTCAACTTTGGTTACTTCTTGGTGAGCCAATTTTGTCTAAAGTTTCTCCAAATTCTCATAGGTAGCAAAATCAGGACGATTTTCTTCTTAAAGATTGAAACTTTAAGTACGACTATATATTGGATGGACTCCCTTCTAAAGGATTTAAAAGCTTTAATTAGACCATTATAGTAATATATTCTACTTTGGTTACTTCTTGGTGAGCCAATTTACATAAAGTTTCTCCAAATTCCCATAGGTACCAAAATAGGACTATTTTCTTCCCAAAGTTTGAAAAGTTTAATTACGACTATATGTTGGATGGACTCCCTTCTAATGGATTTAAAAGATTTATTTAGACTATTATACTAATATATTCAACTTTGGTTACTTCTTGGTGAGCCAATTTTGTCTAAAGTTTCTCCAAATTCTCATAGGTAGCAAAATCAAGACGATTTTCTTCTTAAAGATTGAAACTTTAAGTACGACTATATATTGGATGGACTCCCTTCTAAAGGATTTAAAAGCTTTAATTAGACCATTATAGTAATATATTCAACTTTGGTTACTTGTTGGTGAGCCAATTTACATAAAGTTTCTCCAAATTCCCATAGGTACCAAAATAGGACTATTTTCTTCCCAAAGTTTGAAAAGTTTAATTACGACTATATGTTGGATGGACTCCCTTCTAAAGGATTTAAACGATTTATTTAGACTATTATACTAATATATTCAACTTTGGTTACTTCTTGGTGAGCCAATTTTGTCTAAAGTTTCTCCTAATTCTCATAGGCACCAAAAACAGGACGATTTTCTTCTTAAAGATTGAAACTTTAAGTACGACTATATATTGGATGGACTCCCTTATAAAGGATTTAAAAGCTTGAATTAGACTATTATAGTAATATATTCAACTTTGGTTACTTCTTGGTGAGCCAATTTTGCCTAAAGTTTCTCCAAATTCTCATAGGTAGAAAAATCAGGACGATTTTCTTCTTAAAGATTGAAACTTTAAGTACGACTATATATTGGATGGACTCCCTTCTAAAGGATTTAAAAGCTTTAATTAGACTATTATACTAATATATTCAACTTTGGTTACTTCTTGGTGAGCCAATTTTGTCTAAAGTTTCTCCAAATTCTCATAGGTACCGAAAACAGGATGATTTTCTTCTTAAAGATTGAAACTTTAAGTACGACTATATATTGGATTGACTCCCTTCTAATGGATTTAAAAGATTTATTTAGACTATTATACTAATATATTCAACTTTGGTTACTTCTTGGTGAGCCAATTTTGTCTAAAGTTTCTCCAAATTCTCATAGGTAGCAAAATCAGGACGATTTTCTTCTTAAAGATTGAAACTTTAAGTACGACTATATATTGGATGGACTCCCTTCTAAAGGATTTAAAAGCTTTAATTAGACCATTATAGTAATATATTCTACTTTGGTTACTTCTTGGTGAGCCAATTTACATAAAGTTTCTCCAAATTCCCATAGGTACCAAAATAGGACTATTTTCTTCCCAAAGTTTGAAAAGTTTAATTACGACTATATGTTGGATGAACTCCCTTCTAATGGATTTAAAAGATTTATTTAGACTATTATACTAATATATTCAACTTTGGTTACTTCTTGGTGAGCCAATTTTGTCTAAAGTTTCTCCAAATTCTCATAGGTAGCAAAATCAAGACGATTTTCTTCTTAAAGATTGAAACTTTAAGTACGACTATATATTGGATGGACTCCCTTCTAAAGGATTTAAAAGCTTAAATTAGACCATTATAGTAATATATTCAACTTTGGTTACTTGTTGGTGAGCCAATTTACATAAAGTTTCTCCAAATTCCCATAGGTACCAAAATAGGACTATTTTCTTCCCAAAGTTTGAAAAGTTTAATTACGACTATATGTTGGATGGACTCCCTTCTAAAGGATTTAAACGATTTATTTAGACTATTATACTAATATATTCAACTTTGGTTACTTCTTGGTGAGCCAATTTTGTCTAAAGTTTCTCCTAATTCTCATAGGCACCAAAAACAGGACGATTTTCTTCTTAAAGATTGAAACTTTAAGTACGACTATATATTGGATGGACTCCCTTATAAAGGATTTAAAAGCTTGAAATAGACTATTATAGTAATATATTCAACTTTGGTTACTTCTTGGTGAGCCAATTTTGCCTAAAGTTTCTCCAAATTCTCATAGGTAGAAAAATCAGGACGATTTTCTTCTTAAAGATTGAAACTTTCAGTACGACTATATATTGGATGGACTCCCTTCTAAAGGATTTAAAAGCTTTAATTAGACTATTATACTAATATATTCAACTTTGGTTACTTCTTGGTGAGCCAATTTTGTCTAAAGTTTCTCCAAATTCTCATAGGTACCGAAAACAGGATGATTTTCTTCTTAAAGATTGAAACTTTAAGTACGACTATATATTGGATTGACTCCCTTCTAATGGATTTAAAAGATTTATTTAGACTATTATACTAATATATTCAACTTTGGTTACTTCTTGGTGAGCCAATTTTGTCTAAAGTTTCTCCAAATTCTCATAGGTAGCAAAATCAGGACGATTTTCTTCTTAAAGATTGAAACTTTAAGTACGACTATATATTGGATGGACTCCCTTCTAAAGGATTTAAAAGCTTTAATTAGACCATTATAGTAATATATTCTACTTTGGTTACTTCTTGGTGAGCCAATTTACATAAAGTTTCTCCAAATTCCCATAGGTACCAAAATAGGACTATTTTCTTCCCAAAGTTTGAAAAGTTTAATTACGACTATATGTTGGATGGACTCCCTTCTAATGGATTTAAAAGATTTATTTAGACTATTATACTAATATATTCAACTTTGGTTACTTCTTGGTGAGCCAATTTTGTCTAAAGTTTCTCCAAATTCTCATAGGTAGCAAAATCAAGACGATTTTCTTCTTAAAGATTGAAACTTTAAGTACGACTATATATTTGATGGACTCCCTTCTAAAGGATTTAAAAGCTTTAATTAGACCATTATAGTAATATATTCAACTTTGGTTACTTGTTGGTGAGCCAATTTACATAAAGTTTCTCCAAATTCCCATAGGTACCAAAATAGGACTATTTTCTTCCCAAAGTTTGAAAAGTTTAATTACGACTATATGTTGGATGGACTCCCTTCTAAAGTATTTAAACGATTTATTTAGACTATTATACTAATATATTCAACTTTGGTTACTTCTTGGTGAGCCAATTTTGTCTAAAGTTTCTCCTAATTCTCATAGGCACCAAAAACAGGACGATTTTCTTCTTAAAGATTGAAACTTTAAGTACGACTATATATTGGATGGACTCCCTTATAAAGGATTTAAAAGCTTGAATTAGACTATTATAGTAATATATTCAACTTTGGTTACTTCTTGGTGAGCCAATTTTGCCTAAAGTTTCTCCAAATTCTCATAGGTAGAAAAATCAGGACGATTTTCTTCTTAAAGATTGAAACTTTAAGTACGACTATATATTGGATGGACTCCCTTCTAAAGGATTTAAAAGCTTTAATTAGACTATTATACTAATATATTCAACTTTGGTTACTTCTTGGTGAGCCAATTTTGTCTAAAGTTTCTCCAAATTCTCATAGGTACCGAAAACAGGATGATTTTCTTCTTAAAGATTGAAACTTTAAGTACGACTATATATTGGATTGACTCCCTTCTAATGGATTTAAAAGATTTATTTAGACTATTATACTAATATATTCAACTTTGGTTACTTCTTGGTGAGCCAATTTTGTCTAAAGTTTCTCCAAATTCTCATAGGTAGCAAAATCAAGACGATTTTCTTCTTAAAGATTGAAACTTTAAGTACGACTATATATTGGATGGACTCCCTTCTAAAGGATTTAAAAGCTTTAATTAGACCATTATAGTAATATATTCTACTTTGGTTACTTCTTGGTGAGCCAATTTACATAAAGTTTCTCCAAATTCCCATAGGTACCAAAATAGGACTATTTTCTTCCCAAAGTTTGAAAAGTTTAATTACGACTATATGTTGGATGAACTCCCTTCTAATGGATTTAAAAGATTTATTTAGACTATTATACTAATATATTCAACTTTGGTTACTTCTTGGTGAGCCAATTTTGTCTAAAGTTTCTCCAAATTCTCATAGGTAGCAAAATCAAGACGATTTTCTTCTTAAAGATTGAAACTTTAAGTACGACTATATATTGGATGGACTCCCTTCTAAAGGATTTAAAAGCTTAAATTAGACCATTATAGTAATATATTCAACTTTGGTTACTTGTTGGTGAGCCAATTTACATAAAGTTTCTCCAAATTCCCATAGGTACCAAAATAGGACTATTTTCTTCCCAAAGTTTGAAAAGTTTAATTACGACTATATGTTGGATGGACTCCCTTCTAAAGGATTTAAACGATTTATTTAGACTATTATACTAATATATTCAACTTTGGTTACTTCTTGGTGAGCCAATTTTGTCTAAAGTTTCTCCTAATTCTCATAGGCACCAAAAACAGGACGATTTTCTTCTTAAAGATTGAAACTTTAAGTACGACTATATATTGGATGGACTCCCTTATAAAGGATTTAAAAGCTTGAAATAGACTATTATAGTAATATATTCAACTTTGGTTACTTCTTGGTGAGCCAATTTTGCCTAAAGTTTCTCCAAATTCTCATAGGTAGAAAAATCAGGACGATTTTCTTCTTAAAGATTGAAACTTTCAGTACGACTATATATTGGATGGACTCCCTTCTAAAGGATTTAAAAGCTTTAATTAGACTATTATACTAATATATTCAACTTTGGTTACTTCTTGGTGAGCCAATTTTGTCTAAAGTTTCTCCAAATTCTCATAGGTACCGAAAACAGGATGATTTTCTTCTTAAAGATTGAAACTTTAAGTACGACTATATATTGGATTGACTCCCTTCTAATGGATTTAAAAGATTTATTTAGACTATTATACTAATATATTCAACTTTGGTTACTTCTTGGTGAGCCAATTTTGTCTAAAGTTTCTCCAAATTCTCATAGGTAGCAAAATCAGGACGATTTTCTTCTTAAAGATTGAAACTTTAAGTACGACTATATATTGGATGGACTCCCTTCTAAAGGATTTAAAAGCTTTAATTAGACCATTATAGTAATATATTCTACTTTGGTTACTTCTTGGTGAGCCAATTTACATAAAGTTTCTCCAAATTCCCATAGGTACCAAAATAGGACTATTTTCTTCCCAAAGTTTGAAAAGTTTAATTACGACTATATGTTGGATGGACTCCCTTCTAATGGATTTAAAAGATTTATTTAGACTATTATACTAATATATTCAACTTTGGTTACTTCTTGGTGAGCCAATTTTGTCTAAAGTTTCTCCAAATTCTCATAGGTAGCAAAATCAAGACGATTTTCTTCTTAAAGATTGAAACTTTAAGTACGACTATATATTGGATGGACTCCCTTCTAAAGGATTTAAAAGCTTTAATTAGACCATTATAGTAATATATTCTACTTTGGTTACTTCTTGGTGAGCCAATTTACATAAAGTTTCTCCAAATTCCCATAGGTACCAAAATAGGACTATTTTCTTCCCAAAGTTTGAAAAGTTTAATTACGACTATATGTTGGATGGACTCCCTTCTAATGGATTTAAAAGATTTATTTAGACTATTATACTAATATATTCAACTTTGGTTACTTCTTGGTGAGCCAATTTTGTCTAAAGTTTCTCCAAATTCTCATAGGTAGCAAAATCAAGACGATTTTCTTCTTAAAGATTGAAACTTTAAGTACGACTATATATTGGATGGACTCCCTTCTAAAGGATTTAAAAGCTTTAATTAGACTATTATAGTAATATATTCAACTTTGGTTACTTCTTGGTGAGCCAATTTTGCCTAAAGTTTCTCCAAATTCCCATAGGTACCAAAAACAGGACGATTTTCTTCTTAAATATTGAAACTTTAAGTACGACTATATATTGGATGGACTCCCTTCTAAAGGATTTAAAAGCTTTAATTAGACCATTATAGTAATATATTCAACTTTGGTTACTTCTTGGTGAGCCAATTTACATAAAGTTTCTCCAAATTCCCATAGGTACCAAAATAGGACTATTTTCTTCCCAAAGTTTGAAAAGTTTAATTACGACTATATGTTGGATGGACTCCCTTCTAAAGGATTTAAACGATTTATTTAGACTATTATACTAATATATTCAACTTTGGTTACTTCTTGGTGAGCCAATTTTGTCTAAAGTTTCTCCTAATTCTCATAGGCACCAAAAACAGGACGATTTTCATCTTAAAGATTGAAACTTTAAGTACGACTATATATTGGATGGACTCCCTTATAAAGGATTTAAAAGCTTGAATTAGACTATTATAGTAATATATTCAACTTTGGTTACTTCTTGGTGAGCCAATTTTGCCTAAAGTTTCTCCAAATTCTCATAGGTAGAAAAATCAGGACGATTTTCTTCTTAAAGATTGAAACTTTCAGTACGACTATATATTGGATGGACTCCCTTCTAAAGGATTTAAAAGCTTTAATTAGACTATTATACTAATATATTCAACTTTGGTTACTTCTTGGTGAGCCAATTTTGTCTAAAGTTTCTCCAAATTCTCATAGGTACCGAAAACAGGATGATTTTCTTCTTAAAGATTGAAACTTTAAGTATGACTATATATTGGATTGACTCCCTTCTAATGGATTTAGAAGATTTATTTAGACTATTATACTAATATATTCAACTTTGGTTACTTCTTGGTGAGCCAATTTTGTCTAAAGTTTCTCCAAATTCTCATAGGTACCGAAAACAGGATGATTTTCTTCTTAAAGATTGAAACTTTAAGTATGACTATATATTGGATTGACTCCCTTCTAATGGATTTAGAAGATTTATTTAGACTATTATACTAATATATTCAACTTTGGTTACTTCTTGGTGAGCCAATTTTGTCTAAAGTTTCTCCAAATTCTCATAGGTAGCAAAATCAAGACGATTTTTTCTTAAAGATTTAAACTTTAAGTACGACTATATATTGGATGGACTCCCTTCTAAAGGATTTAAAAGCTTTAATTTGACCATTATAGTAATATATTCAACTTTGGTTACTTCTTGGTGAGCCAATTTACATAAAGTTTCTCCAAATTCCCATAGGTACCAAAATAGGACTATTTTCTTCCCAAAGTTTGAAAAGTTTAATTACGACTATATGTTGGATGGACTCCCTTCTAAAGGATTTAAACGATTTATTTAGACTATTATACTAATATATTCAACTTTGGTTACTTCTTGGTGAGCCAATTTTGTCTAAAGTTTCTCCTAATTCTCATAGGCACCAAAAACAGGACGATTTTCTTCTTAAAGATTGAAACTTTAAGTACGACTATATATTGGATGGACTCCCTTATAAAGGATTTAAAAGCTTGAATTAGACTATTATAGTAATATATTCAACTTTGGTTACTTCTTGGTGAGCCAATTTTGCCTAAAGTTTCTCCAAATTCTCATAGGTAGAAAAATCAGGACGATTTTCTTCTTAAAGATTGAAACTTTAAGTACGACTATATATTGGATGGACTCCCTTCTAAAGGATTTAAAAGCTTTAATTAGACCATTATAGTAATATATTCTACTTTGGTTACTTCTTGGTGAGCCAATTTACATAAAGTTTCTCCAAATTCCCATAGGTACCAAAATAGGACTATTTTCTTCCCAAAGTTTGAAAAGTTTAATTACGACTATATGTTGGATGGACTCCCTTCTAATGGATTTAAAAGATTTATTTAGACTATTATACTAATATATTCAACTTTGGTTACTTCTTGGTGAGCCAATTTTGTCTAAAGTTTCTCCAAATTCTCATAGGTAGCAAAATCAAGACGATTTTCTTCTTAAAGATTGAAACTTTAAGTACGACTATATATTGGATGGACTCCCTTCTAAAGGATTTAAAAGCTTTAATTAGACCATTATAGTAATATATTCTACTTTGGTTACTTCTTGGTGAGCCAATTTTGCCTAAAGTTTCTCCAAATTCCCATAGGTACCAAAATAGGACTATTTTCTTCCCAAAGTTTGAAAACTTTAATTACGACTATATATTGGATGGATTCCATTATAAAGGATTTTAAAGTTATATTTAGACTATTATACTAATATATTCAACTTTGGTTAGTTCTTGCTGAGCCAATTTTGCATAAAGTTTCTCCAAATTCCCATAGGTACCAAAATAGGACTATTTTCTTCCCAAAGTTTGAAAACTTTAATTACGACTATATATTGGATGGATTCCATTATAAAGGATTTTAAAGTTATATTTAGACTATTATACTAATATATTCAACTTTGGTTAGTTCTTGCTGAGCCAATTTTGCATAAAGTTTCTCCAAATTCCCATAGGTACCAAAATAGGACTATTTTCTTCCCAAAGTTTGAAAACTTAAATTACGACTATATATTGGATGGACTCCCTTCTAAAGGATTTAAAAGCTTTAATTAGACCATTATAGTAATATATTCAACTTTGGTTACTTCTTGGTGAGCCAATTTACATAAAGTTTCTCCAAATTCCCATAGGTACCAAAATAGGACTATTTTCTTCCCAAAGTTTGAAAAGTTTAATTACGACTATATGTTGGATGGACTCCCTTCTAATGGATTTAAAAGATTTATTTAGACTATTATACTAATATATTCAACTTTGGTTACTTCTTGGTGAGCCAATTTTGTCTAAAGTTTCTCCAAATTCTCATAGGTAGAAAAATCAGGACGATTTTCTTCTTAAAGATTGAAACTTTAAGTACGACTATATATTGGATGGACTCCCTTCTAAAGGATTTAAAAGCTTTAATTAGACTATTATACTAATATATTCAACTTTGGTTACTTCTTGGTGAGCCAATTTTGTCTAAAGTTTCTCCAAATTCTCATAGGTACCGAAAACAGGATGATTTTCTTCTTAAAGATTGAAACTTTAAGTACGACTATATATTGGATTGACTCCCTTCTAATGGATTTAAAAGATTTATTTAGACTATTATACTAATATATTCAACTTTGGTTACTTCTTGGTGAGCCAATTTTGTCTAAAGTTTCTCCAAATTCTCATAGGTAGCAAAATCAAGACGATTTTCTTCTTAAAGATTGAAACTTTAAGTACGACTATATATTGGATGGACTCCCTTCTAAAGGATTTAAAAGCTTTAATTAGACCATTATAGTAATATATTCTACTTTGGTTACTTCTTGGTGAGCCAATTTACATAAAGTTTCTCCAAATTCCCATAGGTACCAAAATAGGACTATTTTCTTCCCAAAGTTTGAAAAGTTTAATTACGACTATATGTTGGATGAACTCCCTTCTAATGGATTTAAAAGATTTATTTAGACTATTATACTAATATATTCAACTTTGGTTACTTCTTGGTGAGCCAATTTTGTCTAAAGTTTCTCCAAATTCTCATAGGTAGCAAAATCAAGACGATTTTCTTCTTAAAGATTGAAACTTTAAGTACGACTATATATTGGATGGACTCCCTTCTAAAGGATTTAAAAGCTTAAATTAGACCATTATAGTAATATATTCAACTTTGGTTACTTGTTGGTGAGCCAATTTACATAAAGTTTCTCCAAATTCCCATAGGTACCAAAATAGGACTATTTTCTTCCCAAAGTTTGAAAAGTTTAATTACGACTATATGTTGGATGGACTCCCTTCTAAAGGATTTAAACGATTTATTTAGACTATTATACTAATATATTCAACTTTGGTTACTTCTTGGTGAGCCAATTTTGTCTAAAGTTTCTCCTAATTCTCATAGGCACCAAAAACAGGACGATTTTCTTCTTAAAGATTGAAACTTTAAGTACGACTATATATTGGATGGACTCCCTTATAAAGGATTTAAAAGCTTGAAATAGACTATTATAGTAATATATTCAACTTTGGTTACTTCTTGGTGAGCCAATTTTGCCTAAAGTTTCTCCAAATTCTCATAGGTAGAAAAATCAGGACGATTTTCTTCTTAAAGATTGAAACTTTCAGTACGACTATATATTGGATGGACTCCCTTCTAAAGGATTTAAAAGCTTTAATTAGACTATTATACTAATATATTCAACTTTGGTTACTTCTTGGTGAGCCAATTTTGTCTAAAGTTTCTCCAAATTCTCATAGGTACCGAAAACAGGATGATTTTCTTCTTAAAGATTGAAACTTTAAGTACGACTATATATTGGATTGACTCCCTTCTAATGGATTTAAAAGATTTATTTAGACTATTATACTAATATATTCAACTTTGGTTACTTCTTGGTGAGCCAATTTTGTCTAAAGTTTCTCCAAATTCTCATAGGTAGCAAAATCAGGACGATTTTCTTCTTAAAGATTGAAACTTTAAGTACGACTATATATTGGATGGACTCCCTTCTAAAGGATTTAAAAGCTTTAATTAGACCATTATAGTAATATATTCTACTTTGGTTACTTCTTGGTGAGCCAATTTACATAAAGTTTCTCCAAATTCCCATAGGTACCAAAATAGGACTATTTTCTTCCCAAAGTTTGAAAAGTTTAATTACGACTATATGTTGGATGGACTCCCTTCTAATGGATTTAAAAGATTTATTTAGACTATTATACTAATATATTCAACTTTGGTTACTTCTTGGTGAGCCAATTTTGTCTAAAGTTTCTCCAAATTCTCATAGGTAGCAAAATCAAGACGATTTTCTTCTTAAAGATTGAAACTTTAAGTACGACTATATATTGGATGGACTCCCTTCTAAAGGATTTAAAAGCTTTAATTAGACCATTATAGTAATATATTCTACTTTGGTTACTTCTTGGTGAGCCAATTTACATAAAGTTTCTCCAAATTCCCATAGGTACCAAAATAGGACTATTTTCTTCCCAAAGTTTGAAAAGTTTAATTACGACTATATGTTGGATGGACTCCCTTCTAATGGATTTAAAAGATTTATTTAGACTATTATACTAATATATTCAACTTTGGTTACTTCTTGGTGAGCCAATTTTGTCTAAAGTTTCTCCAAATTCTCATAGGTAGCAAAATCAAGACGATTTTCTTCTTAAAGATTGAAACTTTAAGTACGACTATATATTGGATGGACTCCCTTCTAAAGGATTTAAAAGCTTTAATTAGACTATTATAGTAATATATTCAACTTTGGTTACTTCTTGGTGAGCCAATTTTGCCTAAAGTTTCTCCAAATTCCCATAGGTACCAAAAACAGGACGATTTTCTTCTTAAATATTGAAACTTTAAGTACGACTATATATTGGATGGACTCCCTTCTAAAGGATTTAAAAGCTTTAATTAGACCATTATAGTAATATATTCAACTTTGGTTACTTCTTGGTGAGCCAATTTACATAAAGTTTCTCCAAATTCCCATAGGTACCAAAATAGGACTATTTTCTTCCCAAAGTTTGAAAAGTTTAATTACGACTATATGTTGGATGGACTCCCTTCTAAAGGATTTAAACGATTTATTTAGACTATTATACTAATATATTCAACTTTGGTTACTTCTTGGTGAGCCAATTTTGTCTAAAGTTTCTCCTAATTCTCATAGGCACCAAAAACAGGACGATTTTCATCTTAAAGATTGAAACTTTAAGTACGACTATATATTGGATGGACTCCCTTATAAAGGATTTAAAAGCTTGAATTAGACTATTATAGTAATATATTCAACTTTGGTTACTTCTTGGTGAGCCAATTTTGCCTAAAGTTTCTCCAAATTCTCATAGGTAGAAAAATCAGGACGATTTTCTTCTTAAAGATTGAAACTTTCAGTACGACTATATATTGGATGGACTCCCTTCTAAAGGATTTAAAAGCTTTAATTAGACTATTATACTAATATATTCAACTTTGGTTACTTCTTGGTGAGCCAATTTTGTCTAAAGTTTCTCCAAATTCTCATAGGTACCGAAAACAGGATGATTTTCTTCTTAAAGATTGAAACTTTAAGTATGACTATATATTGGATTGACTCCCTTCTAATGGATTTAGAAGATTTATTTAGACTATTATACTAATATATTCAACTTTGGTTACTTCTTGGTGAGCCAATTTTGTCTAAAGTTTCTCCAAATTCTCATAGGTACCGAAAACAGGATGATTTTCTTCTTAAAGATTGAAACTTTAAGTATGACTATATATTGGATTGACTCCCTTCTAATGGATTTAGAAGATTTATTTAGACTATTATACTAATATATTCAACTTTGGTTACTTCTTGGTGAGCCAATTTTGTCTAAAGTTTCTCCAAATTCTCATAGGTAGCAAAATCAAGACGATTTTTTCTTAAAGATTTAAACTTTAAGTACGACTATATATTGGATGGACTCCCTTCTAAAGGATTTAAAAGCTTTAATTAGACCATTATAGTAATATATTCAACTTTGGTTACTTCTTGGTGAGCCAATTTACATAAAGTTTCTCCAAATTCCCATAGGTACCAAAATAGGACTATTTTCTTCCCAAAGTTTGAAAAGTTTAATTACGACTATATGTTGGATGGACTCCCTTCTAAAGGATTTAAACGATTTATTTAGACTATTATACTAATATATTCAACTTTGGTTACTTCTTGGTGAGCCAATTTTGTCTAAAGTTTCTCCTAATTCTCATAGGCACCAAAAACAGGACGATTTTCTTCTTAAAGATTGAAACTTTAAGTACGACTATATATTGGATGGACTCCCTTATAAAGGATTTAAAAGCTTGAATTAGACTATTATAGTAATATATTCAACTTTGGTTACTTCTTGGTGAGCCAATTTTGCCTAAAGTTTCTCCAAATTCTCATAGGTAGAAAAATCAGGACGATTTTCTTCTTAAAGATTGAAACTTTAAGTACGACTATATATTGGATGGACTCCCTTCTAAAGGATTTAAAAGCTTTAATTAGACCATTATAGTAATATATTCTACTTTGGTTACTTCTTGGTGAGCCAATTTACATAAAGTTTCTCCAAATTCCCATAGGTACCAAAATAGGACTATTTTCTTCCCAAAGTTTGAAAAGTTTAATTACGACTATATGTTGGATGGACTCCCTTCTAATGGATTTAAAAGATTTATTTAGACTATTATACTAATATATTCAACTTTGGTTACTTCTTGGTGAGCCAATTTTGTCTAAAGTTTCTCCAAATTCTCATAGGTAGCAAAATCAAGACGATTTTCTTCTTAAAGATTGAAACTTTAAGTACGACTATATATTGGATGGACTCCCTTCTAAAGGATTTAAAAGCTTTAATTAGACCATTATAGTAATATATTCTACTTTGGTTACTTCTTGGTGAGCCAATTTACATAAAGTTTCTCCAAATTCCCATAGGTACCAAAATAGGACTATTTTCTTCCCAAAGTTTGAAAAGTTTAATTACGACTATATGTTGGATGGACTCCCTTCTAATGGATTTAAAAGATTTATTTAGACTATTATACTAATATATTCAACTTTGGTTACTTCTTGGTGAGCCAATTTTGTCTAAAGTTTCTCCAAATTCTCATAGGTAGCAAAATCAAGACGATTTTCTTCTTAAAGATTGAAACTTTAAGTACGACTATATATTGGATGGACTCCCTTCTAAAGGATTTAAAAGCTTTAATTAGACTATTATAGTAATATATTCAACTTTGGTTACTTCTTGGTGAGCCAATTTTGCCTAAAGTTTCTCCAAATTCCCATAGGTACCAAAAACAGGACGATTTTCTTCTTAAATATTGAAACTTTAAGTACGACTATATATTGGATGGACTCCCTTCTAATGGATTTAAAAGATTTATTTAGACTATTATACTAATATATTCAACTTTGGTTACTTCTTGGTGAGCCAATTTTGTCTAAAGTTTCTCCAAATTCTCATAGGTAGCAAAATCAAGACGATTTTTTCTTAAAGATTGAAACTTTAAGTACGACTATATATTGGATGGACTCCCTTCTAAAGGATTTAAAAGCTTTAATTAGACCATTATAGTAATATATTCAACTTTGGTTACTTCTTGGTGAGCCAATTTACATAAAGTTTCTCCAAATTCCCATAGGTACCAAAATAGGACTATTTTCTTCCCAAAGTTTGAAAAGTTTAATTACGACTATATGTTGGATAGACTCCCTTCTAAAGGATTTAAACGATTTATTTAGACTATTATACTAATATATTCAACTTTGGTTACTTCTTGGTGAGCCAATTTTGTCTAAAGTTTCTCCTAATTCTCATAGGCACCAAAAACAGGACGATTTTCTTCTTAAAGATTGAAACTTTAAGTACGACTATATATTGGATGGACTCCCTTATAAAGGATTTAAAAGCTTGAATTAGACTATTATAGTAATATATTCAACTTTGGTTACTTCTTGGTGAGCCAATTTTGCCTAAAGTTTCTCCAAATTCTCATAGGTAGAAAAATCAGGACGATTTTCTTCTTAAAGATTGAAACTTTAAGTACGACTATATATTGGATGGACTCCCTTCTAAAGGATTTAAAAGCTTTAATTAGACCATTATAGTAATATATTCTACTTTGGTTACTTCTTGGTGAGCCAATTTACATAAAGATTCTCCAAATTCCCATAGGTACCAAAATAGGACTATTTTCTTCCCAAAGTTTGAAAAGTTTAATTACGACTATATGTTGGATGGACTCCCTTCTAATGGATTTAAAAGATTTATTTAGACTATTATACTAATATATTCAACTTTGGTTACTTCTTGGTGAGCCAATTTTGTCTAAAGTTTCTCCAAATTCTCATAGGTAGCAAAATCAAGACGATTTTCTTCTTAAAGATTGAAACTTTAAGTACGACTATATATTGGATGGACTCCCTTCTAAAGGATTTAAAAGCTTTAATTAGACCATTATAGTAATATATTCTACTTTGGTTACTTCTTGGTGAGCCAATTTACATAAAGTTTCTCCAAATTCCCATAGGTACCAAAATAGGACTATTTTCTTCCCAAAGTTTGAAAAGTTTAAGTACGACTATATATTGGATGGACTCCCTTCTAATGGATTTAAAAGATTTATTTAGACTATTATACTAATATATTCAACTTTGGTTACTTCTTGGTGAGCCAATTTTGTCTAAAGTTTCTCCAAATTCTCATAGGTAGCAAAATCAAGACGATTTTTTCTTAAAGATTGAAACTTTAAGTACGACTATATATTGGATGGACTCCCTTCTAAAGGATTTAAAAGCTTTAATTAGACCATTATAGTAATATATTCAACTTTGGTTACTTCTTGGTGAGCCAATTTACATAAAGTTTCTCCAAATTCCCATAGGTACCAAAATAGGACTATTTTCTTCCCAAAGTTTGAAAAGTTTAATTACGACTATATGTTGGATGGACTCCCTTCTAAAGGATTTAAACGATTTATTTAGACTATTATACTAATATATTCAACTTTGGTTACTTCTTGGTGAGACAATTTTGTCTAAAGTTTCTCCTAATTCTCATAGGCACCAAAAACAGGACGATTTTCTTCTTAAAGATTGAAACTTTAAGTACGACTATATATTGGATGGACTCCCTTATAAAGGATTTAAAAGCTTGAATTAGACTATTATAGTAATATATTCAACTTTGGTTACTTCTTGGTGAGCCAATTTTGCCTAAAGTTTCTCCAAATTCTCATAGGTAGCAAAATCAGGACGATTTTCTTCTTAAAGATTGAAACTTTAAGTACGACTATATATTGGATGGACTCCCTTCTAAAGGATTTAAAAGCTTTAATTAGACTATTATACTAATATATTCAACTTTGGTTACTTCTTGGTGAGCCAATTTTGTCTAAAGTTTCTCCAAATTCTCATAGCTAGCAAAAACAGGACGATTTTCTTCTTAAAGATTGAAACTTTAAGTACGACTATATATTGGATGGACTCCCTTATAAAGGATTTAAAAGCTTGAATTAGACTATTATAGTAATATATTCAACTTTGGTTACTTCTTGGTGAGCCAATTTTGCCTAAAGTTTCTCCAAATTCTCATAGGTAGAAAAATCAGGACGATTTTCTTCTTAAAGATTGAAACTTTAAGTACGACTATATATTGGATGGACTCCCTTCTAAAGGATTTAAAAGCTTTAATTAGACCATTATAGTAATATATTCTACTTTGGTTACTTCTTGGTGAGCCAATTTACATAAAGTTTCTCCAAATTCCCATAGGTACCAAAATAGGACTATTTTCTTCCCAAAGTTTGAAAAGTTTAATTACGACTATATGTTGGATGGACTCCCTTCTAATGGATTTAAAAGATTTATTTAGACTATTATACTAATATATTCAACTTTGGTTACTTCTTGTTGAGCCAATTTTGTCTAAAGTTTCTCCAAATTCTCATAGGTAGCAAAATCAAGACGATTTTCTTCTTAAAGATTGAAACTTTAAGTACGACTATATATTGGATGGACTCCCTTCTAAAGGATTTAAAAGCTTTAATTAGACCATTATAGTAATATATTCTACTTTGGTTACTTCTTGGTGAGCCAATTTACATAAAGTTTCTCCAAACTCCCATAGGTACCAAAATAGGACTATTTTCTTCCCAAAGTTTGAAAAGTTTAATTACGACTATATGTTGGATGGACTCCCTTCTAATGGATTTAAAAGATTTATTTAGACTATTATACTAATATATTCAACTTTGGTTACTTCTTGGTGAGCCAATTTTGTCTAAAGTTTCTCCAAATTCTCATAGGTAGCAAAATCAAGACGATTTTCTTCTTAAAGATTGAAACTTTAAGTACGACTATATATTGGATGGACTCCCTTCTAAAGGATTTAAAAGCTTTAATTAGACTATTATAGTAATATATTCAACTTTGGTTACTTCTTGGTGAGCCAATTTTGCCTAAAGTTTCTCCAAATTCCCATAGGTACCAAAAACAGGACGATTTTCTTCTTAAATATTGAAACTTTAAGTACGACTATATATTGGATGGACTCCCTTCTAAAGGATTTAAAAGCTTTAATTAGACTATTATACTAATATATTCAACTTTGGTTACTTCTTGGTGAGCCAATTTTGTCTAAAGTTTCTCCAAATTCTCATAGGTAGCAAAATCAAGACGATTTTCTTCTTAAAGATTGAAACTTTAAGTACGACTATATATTGGATGGACTCCCTTCTAAAGGATTTAAAAGCTTTAATTAGACCATTATAGTAATATATTCTACTTTGGTTACTTCTTGGTGAGCCAATTTACATAAAGTTTCTCCAAACTCCCATAGGTACCAAAATAGGACTATTTTCTTCCCAAAGTTTGAAAAGTTTAATTACGACTATATGTTGGATGGACTCCCTTCTAATGGATTTAAAAGATTTATTTAGACTATTATACTAATATATTCAACTTTGGTTACTTCTTGGTGAGCCAATTTTGTCTAAAGTTTCTCCAAATTCTCATAGGTAGCAAAATCAAGACGATTTTCTTCTTAAAGATTGAAACTTTAAGTACGACTATATATTGGATGGACTCCCTTCTAAAGGATTTAAAAGCTTTAATTAGACTATTATAGTAATATATTCAACTTTGGTTACTTCTTGGTGAGCCAATTTTGCCTAAAGTTTCTCCAAATTCCCATAGGTACCAAAAACAGGACGATTTTCTTCTTAAATATTGAAACTTTAAGTACGACTATATATTGGATGGACTCCCTTCTAAAGGATTTAAAAGCTTTAATTAGACTATTATACTAATATATTCAACTTTGGTTACTTCTTGGTGAGCCAATTTTGTCTAAAGTTTCTCCAAATTCTCATAGGTAGCAAAATCAGGACGATTTTCTTCTTAAAGATTGAAACTTTAAGTACGACTATATATTGGATGGACTCCCTTCTAAAGGATTTAAAAGCTTTAATTAGACCATTATAGTAATATATTCTACTTTGGTTACTTCTTGGTGAGCCAATTTACATAAAGTTTCTCCAAATTCCCATAGGTACCAAAATAGGACTATTTTCTTCCCAAAGTTTGAAAAGTTTAATTACGACTATATGTTGGATGGACTCCCTTCTAATGGATTTAAAAGATTTATTTAGACTATTATACTAATATATTCAACTTTGGTTACTTGTTGGTGAGCCAATTTTGTCTAAAGTTTCTCCAAATTCTCATAGGTAGCAAAATCAAGACGATTTTCTTCTTAAAGATTGAAACTTTAAGTACGACTATATATTGGATGGACTCCCTTCTAAAGGATTTAAAAGCTTTAATTAGACTATTATAGTAATATATTCAACTTTGGTTACTTCTTGGTGAGCCAATTTTGCCTAAAGTTTCTCCAAATTCCCATAGGTACCAAAAACAGGACGATTTTCTTCTTAAATATTGAAACTTTAAGTACGACTATATATTGGATGGACTCCCTTCTAATGGATTTAAAAGATTTATTTAGACTATTATACTAATATATTCAACTTTGGTTACTTCTTGGTGAGCCAATTTTGTCTAAAGTTTCTCCAAATTCTCATAGGTAGCAAAATCAAGACGATTTTTTCTTAAAGATTGAAACTTTAAGTACGACTATATATTGGATGGACTCCCTTCTAAAGGATTTAAAAGCTTTAATTAGACCATTATAGTAATATATTCAACTTTGGTTACTTCTTGGTGAGCCAATTTACATAAAGTTTCTCCAAATTCCCATAGGTACCAAAATAGGACTATTTTCTTCCCAAAGTTTGAAAAGTTTAATTACGACTATATGTTGGATGGACTCCCTTCTAAAGGATTTAAACGATTTATTTAGACTATTATACTAATATATTCAACTTTGGTTACTTCTTGGTGAGCCAATTTTGTCTAAAGTTTCTCCTAATTCTCATAGGCACCAAAAACAGGACGATTTTCTTCTTAAAGATTGAAACTTTAAGTACGACTATATATTGGATGGACTCCCTTATAAAGGATTTAAAAGCTTGAATTAGACTATTATAGTAATATATTCAACTTTGGTTACTTCTTGGTGAGCCAATTTTGCCTAAAGTTTCTCCAAATTCTCATAGGTAGAAAAATCAGGACGATTTTCTTCTTAAAGATTGAAACTTTCAGTACGACTATATATTGGATGGACTCCCTTCTAAAGGATTTAAAAGCTTTAATTAGACTATTATACTAATATATTCAACTTTGGTTACTTCTTGGTGAGCCAATTTTGTCTAAAGTTTCTCCAAATTCTCATAGGTACCGAAAACAGGATGATTTTCTTCTTAAAGATTGAAACTTTAAGTACGACTATATATTGGATTGACTCCCTTCTAATGGATTTAGAAGATTTATTTAGACTATTATACTAATATATTCAACTTTGGTTACTTCTTGGTGAGCCAATTTTGTCTAAAGTTTCTCCAAATTCTCATAGGTAGCAAAATCAAGACGATTTTTTCTTAAAGATTTAAACTTTAAGTACGACTATATATTGGATGGACTCCCTTCTAAAGGATTTAAAAGCTTTAATTAGACCATTATAGTAATATATTCAACTTTGGTTACTTCTTGGTGAGCCAATTTACATAAAGTTTCTCCAAATTCCCATAGGTACCAAAATAGGACTATTTTCTTCCCAAAGTTTGAAAAGTTTAATTACGACTATATGTTGGATGGACTCCCTTCTAAAGGATTTAAACGATTTATTTAGACTATTATACTAATATATTCAACTTTGGTTACTTCTTGGTGAGCCAATTTTGTCTAAAGTTTCTCCTAATTCTCATAGGCACCAAAAACAGGACGATTTTCTTCTTAAAGATTGAAACTTTAAGTACGACTATATATTGGATGGACTCCCTTATAAAGGATTTAAAAGCTTGAATTAGACTATTATAGTAATATATTCAACTTTGGTTACTTCTTGGTGAGCCAATTTTGCCTAAAGTTTCTCCAAATTCTCATAGGTAGAAAAATCAGGACGATTTTCTTCTTAAAGATTGAAACTTTAAGTACGACTATATATTGGATGGACTCCCTTCTAAAGGATTTAAAAGCTTTAATTAGACTATTATACTAATATATTCAACTTTGGTTACTTCTTGGTGAGCCAATTTTGTCTAAAGTTTCTCCAAATTCTCATAGGTACCGAAAACAGGATGATTTTCTTCTTAAAGATTGAAACTTTAAGTACGACTATATATTGGATTGACTCCCTTCTAATGGATTTAAAAGATTTATTTAGACTATTATACTAATATATTCAACTTTGGTTACTTCTTGGTGAGCCAATTTTGTCTAAAGTTTCTCCAAATTCTCATAGGTAGCAAAATCAGGACGATTTTCTTCTTAAAGATTGAAACTTTAAGTACGACTATATATTGGATGGACTCCCTTCTAAAGGATTTAAAAGCTTTAATTAGACCATTATAGTAATATATTCTACTTTGGCTACTTCTTGGTGAGCCAATTTACATAAAGTTTCTCCAAATTCCCATAGGTACCAAAATAGGACTATTTTCTTCCCAAAGTTTGAAAAGTTTAATTACGACTATATGTTGGATGGACTCCCTTCTAATGGATTTAAAAGATTTATTTAGACTATTAAACTAATATATTCAACTTTGGTTACTTCTTGGTGAGCCAATTTTGTCTAAAGTTTCTCCAAATTCTCATAGGTAGCAAAATCAAGACGATTTTCTTCTTAAAGATTGAAACTTTAAGTACGACTATATATTGGATGGACTCCCTTCTAAAGGATTTAAAAGCTTTAATTAGACCATTATAGTAATATATTCAACTTTGGTTACTTGTTGGTGAGCCAATTTACATAAAGTTTCTCCAAATTCCCATAGGTACCAAAATAGGACTATTTTCTTCCCAAAGTTTGAAAAGTTTAATTACGACTATATGTTGGATGGACTCCCTTCTAAAGGATTTAAACGATTTATTTAGACTATTATACTAATATATTCAACTTTGGTTACTTCTTGGTGAGCCAATTTTGTCTAAAGTTTCTCCTAATTCTCATAGGCACCAAAAACAGGACGATTTTCTTCTTAAAGATTGAAACTTTATGTACGACTATATATTGGATGGACTCCCTTATAAAGGATTTAAAAGCTTGAAATAGACTATTATAGTAATATATTCAACTTTGGTTACTTCTTGGTGAGCCAATTTTGCCTAAAGTTTCTCCAAATTCTCATAGGTAGAAAAATCAGGACGATTTTCTTCTTAAAGATTGAAACTTTCAGTACGACTATATATTGGATGGACTCCCTTCTAAAGGATTTAAAAGCTTTAATTAGACTATTATACTAATATATTCAACTTTGGTTACTTCTTGGTGAGCCAATTTTGTCTAAAGTTTCTCCAAATTCTCATAGGTACCGAAAACAGGATGATTTTCTTCTTAAAGATTGAAACTTTAAGTACGACTATATATTGGATTGACTCCCTTCTAATGGATTTAAAAGATTTATTTAGACTATTATACTAATATATTCAACTTTGGTTACTTCTTGGTGAGCCAATTTTGTCTAAAGTTTCTCCAAATTCTCATAGGTAGCAAAATCAGGACGATTTTCTTCTTAAAGATTGAAACTTTAAGTACGACTATATATTGGATGGACTCCCTTCTAAAGGATTTAAAAGCTTTAATTAGACCATTATAGTAATATATTCTACTTTGGTTACTTCTTGGTGAGCCAATTTACATAAAGTTTCTCCAAATTCCCATAGGTACCAAAATAGGACTATTTTCTTCCCAAAGTTTGAAAAGTTTAATTACGACTATATGTTGGATGGACTCCCTTCTAATGGATTTAAAAGATTTATTTAGACTATTATACTAATATATTCAACTTTGGTTACTTCTTGGTGAGCCAATTTTGTCTAAAGTTTCTCCAAATTCTCATAGGTAGCAAAATCAAGACGATTTTCTTCTTAAAGATTGAAACTTTAAGTACGACTATATATTGGATGGACTCCCTTCTAAAGGATTTAAAAGCTTTAATTAGACCATTATAATAATATATTCTACTTTGGTTACTTGTTGGTGAGCCAATTTACATAAAGTTTCTCCAAATTCCCATAGGTACCAAAATAGGACTATTTTCTTCCCAAAGTTTGAAAAGTTTAATTACGACTATATGTTGGATGGACTCCCTTCTAATGGATTTAAAAGATTTATTTAGACTATTATACTAATATATTCAACTTTGGTTACTTCTTGGTGAGCCAATTTTGTCTAAAGTTTCTCCAAATTCTCATAGGTAGCAAAATCAAGACGATTTTCTTCTTAAAGATTGAAACTTTAAGTACGACTATATATTGGATGGACTCCCTTCTAAAGGATTTAAAAGCTTTAATTAGACTATTATAGTAATATATTCAACTTTGGTTACTTCTTGGTGAGCCAATTTTGTCTAAAGTTTCTCCTAATTCTCATAGGCACCAAAAACAGGACGATTTTCTTCTTAAAGATTGAAACTTTAAGTACGACTATATATTGGATGGACTCCCTTATAAAGGATTTAAAAGCTTGAAATAGACTATTATAGTAATATATTCAACTTTGGTTACTTCTTGGTGAGCCAATTTTGCCTAAAGTTTCTCCAAATTCTCATAGGTAGAAAAATCAGGACGATTTTCTTCTTAAAGATTGAAACTTTCAGTACGACTATATATTGGATGGACTCCCTTCTAAAGGATTTAAAAGCTTTAATTAGACTATTATACTAATATATTCAACTTTGGTTACTTCTTGGTGAGCCAATTTTGTCTAAAGTTTCTCCAAATTCTCATAGGTACCGAAAACAGGATGATTTTCTTCTTAAAGATTGAAACTTTAAGTACGACTATATATTGGATTGACTCCCTTCTAATGGATTTAAAAGATTTATTTAGACTATTATACTAATATATTCAACTTTGGTTACTTCTTGGTGAGCCAATTTTGTCTAAAGTTTCTCCAAATTCTCATAGGTAGCAAAATCAGGACGATTTTCTTCTTAAAGATTGAAACTTTAAGTACGACTATATATTGGATGGACTCCCTTCTAAAGGATTTAAAAGCTTTAATTAGACCATTATAGTAATATATTCTACTTTGGTTACTTCTTGGTGAGCCAATTTACATAAAGTTTCTCCAAATTCCCATAGGTACCAAAATAGGACTATTTTCTTCCCAAAGTTTGAAAAGTTTAATTACGACTATATGTTGGATGGACTCCCTTCTAATGGATTTAAAAGATTTATTTAGACTATTATACTAATATATTCAACTTTGGTTACTTCTTGGTGAGCCAATTTTGTCTAAAGTTTCTCCAAATTCTCATAGGTAGCAAAATCAAGACGATTTTCTTCTTAAAGATTGAAACTTTAAGTACGACTATATATTGGATGGACTCCCTTCTAAAGGATTTAAAAGCTTTAATTAGACCATTATAGTAATATATTCTACTTTGGTTACTTCTTGGTGAGCCAATTTACATAAAGTTTCTCCAAATTCCCATAGGTACCAAAATAGGACTATTTTCTTCCCAAAGTTTGAAAAGTTTAATTACGACTATATGTTGGATGGACTCCCTTCTAATGGATTTAAAAGATTTATTTAGACTATTATACTAATATATTCAACTTTGGTTACTTCTTGGTGAGCCAATTTTGTCTAAAGTTTCTCCAAATTCTCATAGGTAGCAAAATCAAGACGATTTTCTTCTTAAAGATTGAAACTTTAAGTACGACTATATATTGGATGGACTCCCTTCTAAAGGATTTAAAAGCTTTAATTAGACTATTATAGTAATATATTCAACTTTGGTTACTTCTTGGTGAGCCAATTTACATAAAGTTTCTCCAAATTCCCATAGGTACCAAAATAGGACTATTTTCTTCCCAAAGTTTGAAAAGTTTAATTACGACTATATGTTGGATGGACTCCCTTCTAATGGATTTAAAAGATTTATTTAGACTATTATACTAATATATTCAACTTTGGTTACTTCTTGGTGAGCCAATTTTGTCTAAAGTTTCTCCAAATTCTCATAGGTAGCAAAATCAAGACGATTTTCTTCTTAAAGATTGAAACTTTAAGTACGACTATATATTGGATGGACTCCCTTCTAAAGGATTTAAAAGCTTTAATTAGACTATTATAGTAATATATTCAACTTTGGTTACTTCTTGGTGAGCCAATTTTGCCTAAAGTTTCTTCAAATTCCCATAGGTACCAAAAACAGGACGATTTTCTTCTTAAATATTGAAACTTTAAGTACGACTATATGTTGGATGGACTCCCTTCTAATGGATTTAAAAGATTTATTTAGACTATTATACTAATATATTCAACTTTGGTTACTTCTTGGTGAGCCAATTTTGTCTAAAGTTTCTCCAAATTCTCATAGGTAGCAAAATCAAGACGATTTTCTTCTTAAAGATTGAAACTTTAAGTACGACTATATATTGGATGGACTCCCTTCTAAAGGATTTAAAAGCTTTAATTAGACCATTATAGTAATATATTCTACTTTGGTTACTTGTTGGTGAGCCAATTTACATAAAGTTTCTCCAAATTCCCATAGGTACCAAAATAGGACTATTTTCTTCCCAAAGTTTGAAAAGTTTAATTACGACTATATGTTGGATGGACTCCCTTCTAATGGATTTAAAAGATTTATTTAGACTATTATACTAATATATTCAACTTTGTTTACTTCTTGGTGAGCCAATTTTGCCTAAAGTTTCTCCAAATTCCCACAGGTACCAAACAAGGGTGATTTTCTTCCCAAAGTTTGAAAACTTTAATTACGACTATATATTGGATGGATTCCATTATAAAGGATTTTAAAGTTATATTTAGACTATTATACTAATATATTCAACTTTGGTTACTTCTTGGTGAGCCAATTTACATAAAGTTTCTCCAAATTCCCATAGGTACCAAAATAGGACTATTTTCTTCCCAAAGTTTGAAAAGTTTAATTACGACTATATGTTGGATGGACTCCCTTCTAATGGATTTAAAAGATTTATTTAGACTATTATACTAATATATTCAACTTTGGTTACTTCTTGGTGAGCCAATTTTGTCTAAAGTTTCTCCAAATTCTCATAGGTAGCAAAATCAAGACGATTTTCTTCTTAAAGATTGAAACTTTAAGTACGACTATATATTGGATGGACTCCCTTCTAAAGGATTTAAAAGCTTTAATTATACCATTATAGTAATATATTCAACTTTGGTTACTTGTTGGTGAGCCAATTTACATAAAGTTTCTCCAAATTCCCATAGGTACCAAAATAGGACTATTTTCTTCCCAAAGTTTGAAAAGTTTAATTACGACTATATGTTGGATGGACTCCCATCTAAAGGATTTAAACGATTTATTTAGACTATTATACTAATATATTCAACTTTGGTTACTTCTTGGTGAGCCAATTTTGTCTAAAGTTTCTCCTAATTCTCATAGGCACCAAAAACAGGACGATTTTCTTCTTAAAGATTGAAACTTTAAGTACGACTATATATTGGATGGACTCCCTTATAAAGGATTTAACAGCTTGAATTAGACTATTATAGTAATATATTCAACTTTGGTTACTTCTTGGTGAGCCAATTTTGCCTAAAGTTTCTCCAAATTCCCATAGGTACCAAAAACAGGACGATTTTCTTCTTAAAGATTGAAACTTTAAGTACGACTATATATTGGATGGACTCCCTTCTAAAGGATTTAAAAGCTTTAATTAGACTATCATAGTAATATATTCAACTTTGGTTACTTCTTGGTGAGCCAATTTTGCCTAAAGTTTCTCCAAATTCCCATAGGTACCAAAAACAGGACGATTTTCTTCTTAAATATTGAAACTTTAAGTACGACTATATATTGGATGGACTCCCTTCTAATGGATTTAAAAGATTTATTTAGACTATTATACTAATATATTCAACTTTGGTTACTTCTTGGTGAGCCAATTTTGTCTAAAGTTTCTCCAAATTCTCATAGGTAGCAAAATCAGGACGATTTTCTTCTTAAAGATTGAAACTTTAAGTACGACTATATATTGGATGGACTCCCTTCTAAAGGATTTAAAAGCTTTAATTAGACCATTATAGTAATATATTCTACTTTGGTTACTTCTTGGTGAGCCAATTTACATAAAGTTTCTCCAAATTCCCATAGGTACCAAAATAGGACTATTTTCTTCCCAAAGTTTGAAAAGTTTAATTACGACTATATGTTGGATGGACTCCCTTCTAATGGATTTAAAAGATTTATTTAGACTATTATACTAATATATTCAACTTTGGTTACTTCTTGGTGAGCCAATTTTGTCTAAAGTTTCTCCAAATTCTCATAGGTAGCAAAATCAAGACGATTTTCTTCTTAAAGATTGAAACTTTAAGTACGACTATATATTGGATGGACTCCCTTCTAAAGGATTTAAAAGCTTTAATTAGACCATTATAATAATATATTCTACTTTGGTTACTTGTTGGTGAGCCAATTTACATAAAGTTTCTCCAAATTCCCATAGGTACCAAAATAGGACTATTTTCTTCCCAAAGTTTGAAAAGTTTAATTACGACTATATGTTGGATGGACTCCCTTCTAATGGATTTAAAAGATTTATTTAGACTATTATACTAATATATTCAACTTTGGTTACTTCTTGGTGAGCCAATTTTGTCTAAAGTTTCTCCAAATTCTCATAGGTAGCAAAATCAAGACGATTTTCTTCTTAAAGATTGAAACTTTAAGTACGACTATATATTGGATGGACTCCCTTCTAAAGGATTTAAAAGCTTTAATTAGACTATTATAGTAATATATTCAACTTTGGTTACTTCTTGGTGAGCCAATTTACATAAAGTTTCTCCAAATTCCCATAGGTACCAAAATAGGACTATTTTCTTCCCAAAGTTTGAAAAGTTTAATTACGACTATATGTTGGATGGACTCCCTTCTAATGGATTTAAAAGATTTATTTAGACTATTATACTAATATATTCAACTTTGGTTACTTCTTGGTGAGCCAATTTTGTCTAAAGTTTCTCCAAATTTTCATAGGTAGCAAAATCAAGACGATTTTCTTCTTAAAGATTGAAACTTTAAGTACGACTATATATTGGATGGACTCCCTTCTAAAGGATTTAAAAGCTTTAATTAGACTATTATAGTAATATATTCAACTTTGGTTACTTCTTGGTGAGCCAATTTTGCCTAAAGTTTCTTCAAATTCCCATAGGTACCAAAAACAGGACGATTTTCTTCTTAAATATTGAAACTTTAAGTACGACTATATGTTGGATGGACTCCCTTCTCATGGATTTAAAAGATTTATTTAGACTATTATACTAATATATTCAACTTTGGTTACTTCTTGGTGAGCCAATTTTGTCTAAAGTTTCTCCAAATTCTCATAGGTAGCAAAATCAAGACGATTTTCTTCTTAAAGATTGAAACTTTAAGTACGACTATATATTGGATGGACTCCCTTCTAAAGGATTTAAAAGCTTTAATTAGACCATTATAGTAATATATTCTACTTTGGTTACTTGTTGGTGAGCCAATTTACATAAAGTTTCTCCAAATTCCCATAGGTACCAAAATAGGACTATTTTCTTCCCAAAGTTTGAAAAGTTTAATTACGACTATATGTTGGATGGACTCCCTTCTAATGGATTTAAAAGATTTATTTAGACTATTATACTAATATATTCAACTTTGTTTACTTCTTGGTGAGCCAATTTTGCCTAAAGTTTCTCCAAATTCCCACAGGTACCAAACAAGGGTGATTTTCTTCCCAAAGTTTGAAAACTTTAATTACGACTATATATTGGATGGATTCCATTATAAAGGATTTTAAAGTTATATTTAGACTATTATACTAATATATTCAACTTTGGTTACTTCTTGGTGAGCCAATTTACATAAAGTTTCTCCAAATTCCCATAGGTACCAAAATAGGACTATTTTCTTCCCAAAGTTTGAAAAGTTTAATTACGACTATATGTTGGATGGACTCCCTTCTAATGGATTTAAAAGATTTATTTAGACTATTATACTAATATATTCAACTTTGGTTACTTCTTGGTGAGCCAATTTTGTCTAAAGTTTCTCCAAATTCTCATAGGTAGCAAAATCAAGACGATTTTCTTCTTAAAGATTGAAACTTTAAGTACGACTATATATTGGATGGACTCCCTTGTAAACGATTTAAAAGCTTTAATTAGACCATTATAGTAATATATTCAACTTTGGTTACTTGTTGGTGAGCCAATTTACATAAAGTTTCTCCAAATTCCCATAGGTACCAAAATAGGACTATTTTCTTCCCAAAGTTTGAAAAGTTTAATTACGACTATATGTTGGATGGACTCCCATCTAAAGGATTTAAACGATTTATTTAGACTATTATACTAATATATTCAACTTTGGTTACTTCTTGGTGAGCCAATTTTGTCTAAAGTTTCTCCTAATTCTCATAGGCACCAAAAACAGGACGATTTTCTTCTTAAAGATTGAAACTTTAAGTACGACTATATATTGGATGGACTCCCTTATAAAGGATTTAACAGCTTGAATTAGACTATTATAGTAATATATTCAACTTTGGTTACTTCTTGGTGAGCCAATTTTGCCTAAAGTTTCTCCAAATTCCCATAGGTACCAAAAACAGGACGATTTTCTTCTTAAAGATTGAAACTTTAAGTACGACTATATATTGGATGGACTCCCTTCTAAAGGATTTAAAAGCTTTAATTAGACTATCATAGTAATATATTCAACTTTGGTTACTTCTTGGTGAGCCAATTTTGCCTAAAGTTTCTCCAAATTCCCATAGGTACCAAAAACAGGACGATTTTCTTCTTAAATATTGAAACTTTAAGTACGACTATATATTGGATGGACTCCCTTCTAATGGATTTAAAAGATTTATTTAGACTATTATACTAATATATTCAACTTTGGTTACTTCTTGGTGAGCCAATTTTGTCTAAAGTTTCTCCAAATTCTCATAGGTAGCAAAATCAAGACGATTTTTTCTTAAAGATTGAAACTTTAAGTACGACTATATATTGGATGGACTCCCTTCTAAAGGATTTAAAAGCTTTAATTAGACCATTATAGTAATATATTCAACTTTGGTTACTTCTTGGTGAGCCAATTTACATAAAGTTTCTCCAAATTCCCATAGGTACCAAAATAGGACTATTTTCTTCCCAAAGTTTGAAAAGTTTAATTACGACTATATGTTGGATGGACTCCCTTCTAAAGGATTTAAACGATTTATTTAGACTATTATACTAATATATTCAACTTTGGTTACTTCTTGGTGAGCCAATTTTGTCTAAAGTTTCTCCTAATTCTCATAGGCACCAAAAACAGGACGATTTTCTTCTTAAAGATTGAAACTTTAAGTACGACTATATATTGGATGGATTCCCTTATAAAGGATTTAAAAGCTTGAATTAGACTATTATAGTAATATATTCAACTTTGGTTACTTCTTGGTGAGCCAATTTTGCCTAAAGTTTCTCCAAATTCCCATAGGTACCAAAAACAGGACGATTTTCTTCTTAAAGATTGAAACTTTAAGTACGACTATATATTGGATGGACTCCCTTCTAAAGGATTTAAAAGATTTAATTAGACCATTATAGTAATATATTCTACTTTGGTTACTTCTTGGTGAGCCAATTTTGTCTAAAGTTTCTCCAAATTCCCATAGGTACCAAAATAGGACTATTTTCTTCCCAAAGTTTGAAAAGTTTAATTACGACTATATGTTGGATGGACTCCCTTCTAATGGATTTAAAAGATTTATTTAGACTATTATACTAATATATTCAACTTTGGTTACTTCTTGGTGAGCCAATTTTGTCTAAAGTTTCTCCAAATTCTCATAGGTAGCAAAATCAGGACGATTTTCTTCTTAAAGATTGAAACTTTAAGTACGACTATATATTGGATGGACTCCCTTGTAAACGATTTAAAAGCTTTAATTAGACCATTATAGTAATATATTCAACTTTGGTTACTTCTTGGTGAGACAATTTTGCATAAAGTTTCTCCAAATTCCCATAGGTACCAAAATAGGACTATATTCTTCCCAAAGTTTGAAAAGTTTAATTACGAATATATGTTGGATGGACTCCCTTCTAAAGGATTTAAACGATTTATTTAGACTATTATACTAATATATTCAACTTTGGTTACTTCTTGGTGAGCCAATTTTGTCTAAAGTTTCTCCTAATTCTCATAGGCACCAAAAACAGGACGATTTTCTTCTTAAAGATTGAAACTTTAAGTACGACTATATATTGGATGGACTCCCTTATAAAGGATTTAAAACCATTAATTAGACTATTATAGTAATATATTCAAATTTGGTTACTTCTTGGTGAGCCAAATTTGCCTAAAGTTTCTCCAAATTCCCATAGGTACCAAACTAGGGTGATTTTCTTCCCAAAGTTTGAAAACTTTAATTACGACTATAGATTGGATGGATTCCATTATAAAGGATTTTAAAGTTATATTTAGACTATTATACTAATATATTCAACTTTGGTTAGTTCTTGGTGAGCCAATTTTGTCTAAAGTTTCTCCTAATTCTCATAGGTACCAAAAACAGGACGATTTTCTTCTTAAAGATTGAAACTTTAAGTACGACTATATATTGGATGGACTCCCTTCTAAAGGATTTAAAAGCTTTAATTAGACTATTATAGTAATATATTCAACTTTGGTTACTTCTTGGTGAGCCAATTTTGCCTAAAGTTTCTCCAAATTCCCATAGGTACCAAAATAGGACTATTTTCTTCCCAAAGTTTGAAAAGTTTAATTACGACTATATGTTGGATGGACTCCCTTCTAATGGATTTAAAAGATTTATTTAGACTATTATACTAATATATTCAACTTTGGTTACTTCTTGGTGAGCCAATTTTGTCTAAAGTTTCTCCAAATTCTCATAGGTAGCAAAATCAGGACGATTTTCTTCTTAAAGATTGAAACTTTAAGTACGACTATATATTGGATGGACTCCCTTGTAAACGATTTAAAAGCTTTAATTAGACCATTATAGTAATATATTCAACTTTGGTTACTTCTTGGTGAGACAATTTTGCATAAAGTTTCTCCAAATTCCCATAGGTACCAAAATAGGACTATATTCTTCCCAAAGTTTGAAAAGTTTAATTACGAATATATGTTGGATGGACTCCCTTCTAAAGGATTTAAACGATTTATTTAGACTATTATACTAATATATTCAACTTTGGTTACTTCTTGGTGAGCCAATTTTGTCTAAAGTTTCTCCTAATTCTCATAGGCACCAAAAACAGGACGATTTTCTTCTTAAAGATTGAAACTTTAAGTACGACTATATATTGGATGGACTCCCTTATAAAGGATTTAAAACCATTAATTAGACTATTATAGTAATATATTCAAATTTGGTTACTTCTTGGTGAGCCAAATTTGCCTAAAGTTTCTCCAAATTCCCATAGGTACCAAACTAGGGTGATTTTCTTCCCAAAGTTTGAAAACTTTAATTACGACTATATATTGGATGGATTCCATTATAAAGGATTTTAAAGTTATATTTAGACTATTATACTAATATATTCAACTTTGGTTAGTTCTTGGTGAGCCAATTTTGTCTAAAGTTTCTCCTAATTCTCATAGGTACCAAAAACAGGACGATTTTCTTCTTAAAGATTGAAACTTTAAGTACGACTATATATTGGATGGACTCCCTTATAAAGGATTTAAAAGCTTGAATTAGACTATTATAGTAATATATTCAACTTTGGTTACTTCTTGGTGAGCCAATTTTGCCTAAAGTTTCTCCAAATTCCCATAGGTACCAAAATAGGACTATTTTCTTCCCAAAGTTTGAAAACTTTAATTACGACTATATATTGGATGGATTCCATTATAAAGGATTTGAAAGTTATATTTAGACTATTATACTAATATATTCAACTTTGGTTAGTTCTTGCTGAGCCAATTTTGCATAAAGTTTCTCCAAATTCCCATAGGTACCAAAATAGGACTATTTTCTTCCCAAAGTTTGAAAACTTTAATTACGACTATATGTTGGATGGACTCCCTTCTAATGGATTTAAAAGATTTATTTAGACTATTATACTAATATATTCAACTTTGGTTACTTCTTGGTGAGCCAACTTTGTCTAAAGTTTCTCATAGGTACCGAAAACAGAACGATTTTCTTCTTAAATATTGAAACTTTAAGTACGACTATATATTGGATGGACTCCCTTCTAATGGATTTAAATGATTTATTTAGACTATTTTACTAATATATTCAACTTTGGTTACTTTTTGGTGAGCTAATTTTGTCTAAAGTTTCTCCAAATTCTAATAGGTACCGAAAACAGGACGATTTTCTTCTTAAAGATTGAAACTTTAAGTACGACTATATATTGGATGGACTCCCTTCTAATGGATTTAAAAGATTTATTTAGACTATTATACTAATATATTCAACTTTGGTTACTTCTTGGTGAGCCAATTTTGTCTAAAGTTTGTCCAAATTCTCATAGGTAGAAAAATCAGGACGATTTTCTTCTTAAAGATTGAAACTTTAAGTACGACTATATATTGGATGGACTCCCTTATAAAGGATTTAAAAGCTTTAATTAGACTATTATACAAATATATTCAACTTTGGTTACTTCTTGGTGAGCCAATTTTGTCTAAAGTTTCTCCAAATTCTCATAGGTAGCAAAATCAGGACGATTTTCTTCTTAAAGATTGAAACTTTAAGTACGACTATATATTGGATGGACTCCCTTCTAAAGGATTTAAAAGCTTTAATTAGACCATTATAGTAATATATTCTACTTTGGTTACTTCTTTGTGAGCCAATTTACATAAAGTTTCTCCAAATTCCCATAGGTACCAAAATAGGACTATTTTCTTCCCAAAGTTTGAAAAGTTTAATTACGACTATATGTTGGATGGACTCCCTTCTAATGGATTTAAAAGATTTATTTAGACTATTATACTAATATATTCAACTTTGGTTACTTCTTGGTGAGCCAATTTTGTCTAAAGTTTCTCCTAATTCTCATAGGTACCAAAAACAGGACGATTTTCTTCTTAAAGATTGAAACATTAAGTACGACTATATATTGGATGGACTCCCTTATAAAGGATTTAAAAGCTTGAATTAGACTATAATAGTAATATATTCAACTTTGGTTACTTCTTGGTGAGCCAATTTTGCCTAAAGTTTCTCCAAATTCCCATAGGTACCAAAATAGGACTATTTTCTTCCCAAAGTTTGAAAACTTTAATTACGACTATATATTGGATGGATTCCATTATAAAGGATTTGAAAGTTATATTTAGACTATTATACTAATATATTCAACTTTGGTTAGTTCTTGCTGAGCCAATTTTGCATAAAGTTTCTCCAAATTCCCATAGGTACCAAAATAGGACTATTTTCTTCCCAAAGTTTGAAAACTTTAATTACGACTATATGTTGGATGGACTCCCTTCTAATGGATTTAAAAGATTTATTTAGACTATTATACTAATATATTCAACTTTGGTTACTTCTTGGTGAGCCAACTTTGTCTAAAGTTTCTCATAGGTACCGAAAACAGAACGATTTTCTTCTTAAATATTGAAACTTTAAGTACGACTATATATTGGATGGACTCCCTTCTAATGGATTTAAATGATTTATTTAGACTATTTTACTAATATATTCAACTTTGGTTACTTTTTGGTGAGCTAATTTTGTCTAAAGTTTCTCCAAATTCTCATAGGTACCAAAAACAGGACGATTTTCTTCTTAAAGATTGAAACTTTAAGTACGACTATATATTGGATGGACTCCCTTCTAAAGGATTTAAAAGATTTAATTAGACCATTATAGTAATATATTCTACTTTGGTTACTTCTTGGTGAGCCAATTTTGTCTAAAGTTTCTCCAAATTCCCATAGGTACCAAAATAGGACTATTTTCTTCCCAAAGTTTGAAAAGTTTAATTACGACTATATGTTGGATGGACTCCCTTCTAATGGATTTAAAAGATTTATTTAGACTATTATACTAATATATTCAACTTTGGTTACTTCTTGGTGAGCCAATTTTGTCTAAAGTTTCTCCAAATTCTCATAGGTAGCAAAATCAGGACGATTTTCTTCTTAAAGATTGAAACTTTAAGTACGACTATATATTGGATGGACTCCCTTGTAAAGGATTTAAAAGCTTTAATTAGACCATTATAGTAATATATTCAACTTTGGTTACTTCTTGGTGAGACAATTTTGCATAAAGTTTCTCCAAATTCCCATAGGTACCAAAATAGGACTATATTCTTCCCAAAGTTTGAAAAGTTTAATTACGAATATATGTTGGATGGACTCCCTTCTAAAGGATTTAAACGATTTATTTAGACTATTATACTAATATATTCAACTTTGGTTACTTCTTGGTGAGCCAATTTTGTCTAAAGTTTCTCCTAATTCTCATAGGCACCAAAAACAGGACGATTTTCTTCTTAAAGATTGAAACTTTAAGTACGACTATATATTGGATGGACTCCCTTATAAAGGATTTAAAACCATTAATTAGACTATTATAGTAATATATTCAAATTTGGTTACTTCTTGGTGAGCCAAATTTGCCTAAAGTTTCTCCAAATTCCCATAGGTACCAAACTAGGGTGATTTTCTTCCCAAAGTTTGAAAACTTTAATTACGACTATATATTGGATGGATTCCATTATAAAGGATTTTAAAGTTATATTTAGACTATTATACTAATATATTCAACTTTGGTTAGTTCTTGGTGAGCCAATTTTGTCTAAAGTTTCTCCTAATTCTCATAGGTACCAAAAACAGGACGATTTTCTTCTTAAAGATTGAAACTTTAAGTACGACTATATATTGGATGGACTCCCTTATAAAGGATTTAAAAGCTTGAATTAGACTATTATAGTAATATATTCAACTTTGGTTACTTCTTGGTGAGCCAATTTTGCCTAAAGTTTCTCCAAATTCCCATAGGTACCAAAATAGGACTATTTTCTTCCCAAAGTTTGAAAACTTTAATTACGACTATATATTGGATGGATTCCATTATAAAGGATTTGAAAGTTATATTTAGACTATTATACTAATATATTCAACTTTGGTTAGTTCTTGCTGAGCCAATTTTGCATAAAGTTTCTCCAAATTCCCATAGGTACCAAAATAGGACTATTTTCTTCCCAAAGTTTGAAAACTTTAATTACGACTATATGTTGGATGGACTCCCTTCTAATGGATTTAAAAGATTTATTTAGACTATTATACTAATATATTCAACTTTGGTTACTTCTTGGTGAGCCAATTTTGTCTAAAGTTTCTCCAAATTCTCATAGGTAGCAAAATCAGGACGATTTTCTTCTTAAAGATTGAAACTTTAAGTACGACTATATATTGGATGGACTCCCTTGTAAAGGATTTAAAAGCTTTAATTAGACCATTATAGTAATATATTCAACTTTGGTTACTTCTTGGTGAGACAATTTTGCATAAAGTTTCTCCAAATTCCCATAGGTACCAAAATAGGACTATTTTCTTCCCAAAGTTTGAAAACTTTAATTACGACTATATATTGGATGGATTCCATTATAAAGGATTTGAAAGTTATATTTAGACTATTATACTAATATATTCAACTTTGGTTAGTTCTTGCTGAGCCAATTTTGCATAAAGTTTCTCCAAATTCCCATAGGTACCAAAATAGGACTATTTTCTTCCCAAAGTTTGAAAACTTTAATTACGACTATATGTTGGATGGACTCCCTTCTAATGGATTTAAAAGATTTATTTAGACTATTATACTAATATATTCAACTTTGGTTACTTCTTGGTGAGCCAACTTTGTCTAAAGTTTCTCATAGGTACCGAAAACAGAACGATTTTCTTCTTAAATATTGAAACTTTAAGTACGACTATATATTGGATGGACTCCCTTCTAATGGATTTAAATGATTTATTTAGACTATTTTACTAATATATTCAACTTTGGTTACTTTTTGGTGAGCTAATTTTGTCTAAAGTTTCTCCAAATTCTAATAGGTACCGAAAACAGGACGATTTTCTTCTTAAAGATTGAAACTTTAAGTACGACTATATATTGGATGGACTCCCTTCTAATGGATTTAAAAGATTTATTTAGACTATTATACTAATATATTCAACTTTGGTTACTTCTTGGTGAGCCAATTTTGTCTAAAGTTTCTCCAAATTCCCATAGGTACCAAACTAGGGTGATTTTCTTCCCAAAGTTTGAAAACTTTAATTACGACTATATATTGGATAGATTCCATTATAAAGGATTTTAAAGTTATATTTAGACTATTATACTAATATATTCAACTTTGGTTAGTTCTTGGTGAGCCAATTTTGCATAAAGTTTCTCCAAATTCCCATAGGTACCAAAATAGGACTATTTTCTTCCCAAAGTTTGAAAACTTTAATTACGACTATATGTTGGATGGACTCCCTTCTAATGGATTTAAAAGATTTATTTAGACTATTATACTAATATATTCAACTTTGGTTACTTCTTGGTGAGCCAACTTTGTCTAAAGTTTCTCATAGGTACCGAAAACAGAACGATTTTCTTCTTAAATATTGAAACTTTAAGTACGACTATATATTGGATGGACTCCCTTCTAATGGATTTAAATGATTTATTTAGACTATTTTACTAATATATTCAACTTTGGTTACTTTTTGGTGAGCTAATTTTGTCTAAAGTTTCTCCAAATTCTAATAGGTACCGAAAACAGGACGATTTTCTTCTTAAAGATTGAAACTTTAAGTACGACTATATATTGGATGGACTCCCTTCTAATGGATTTAAAAGATTTATTTAGACTATTATACTAATATATTCAACTTTGGTTACTTCTTGGTGAGCCAATTTTGTCTAAAGTTTCTCCAAATTCTCATAGGTAGAAAAATCAGGACGATTTTCTTCTTAAAGATTGAAACTTTAAGTACGACTATATATTGGATGGACTCCCTTGTAAAGGATTTAAAAGCTTTAATTAGACCATTATAGTAATATATTCAACTTTGGTTACTTCTTGGTGAGACAATTTTGCATAAAGTTTCTCCAAATTCCCATAGGTACCAAAATAGGACTATATTCTTCCCAAAGTTTGAAAAGTTTAATTACGAATATATGTTGGATGGACTCCCTTCTAAAGGATTTAAACGATTTATTTAGACTATTATACTAATATATTCAACTTTGGTTACTTCTTGGTGAGCCAATTTTGTCTAAAGTTTCTCCTAATTCTCATAGGCACCAAAAACAGGACGATTTTCTTCTTAAAGATTGAAACTTTAAGTACGACTATATATTGGATGGACTCCCTTATAAAGGATTTAAAACCATTAATTAGACTATTATAGTAATATATTCAAATTTGGTTACTTCTTGGTGAGCCAAATTTGCCTAAAGTTTCTCCAAATTCCCATAGGTACCAAACTAGGGTGATTTTCTTCCCAAAGTTTGAAAACTTTAATTACGACTATATATTGGATGGATTCCATTATAAAGGATTTTAAAGTTATATTTAGACTATTATACTAATATATTCAACTTTGGTTAGTTCTTGGTGAGCCAATTTTGTCTAAAGTTTCTCCTAATTCTCATAGGTACCAAAAACAGGACGATTTTCTTCTTAAAGATTGAAACTTTAAGTACGACTATATATTGGATGGACTCCCTGATAAAGGATTTAAAAGCTTGAATTAGACTATTATAGTAATATATTCAACTTTGGTTACTTCTTGGTGAGCCAATTTTGCCTAAAGTTTCTCCAAATTCCCATAGGTACCAAAATAGGACTATTTTCTTCCCAAAGTTTGAAAACTTTAATTACGACTATATATTGGATGGATTCCATTATAAAGGATTTGAAAGTTATATTTAGACTATTATACTAATATATTCAACTTTGGTTAGTTCTTGCTGAGCCAATTTTGCATAAAGTTTCTCCAAATTCCCATAGGTACCAAAATAGGACTATTTTCTTCCCAAAGTTTGAAAACTTTAATTACGACTATATGTTGGATGGACTCCCTTCTAATGGATTTAAAAGATTTATTTAGACTATTATACTAATATATTCAACTTTGGTTACTTCTTGGTGAGCCAATTTTGTCTAAAGTTTCTCCAAATTCTCATAGGTAGCAAAATCAGGACGATTTTCTTCTTAAAGATTGAAACTTTAAGTACGACTATATATTGGAAGGACTCCCTTGTAAAGGATTTAAAAGCTTTAATTAGACCATTATAGTAATATATTCAACTTTGGTTACTTCTTGGTGAGACAATTTTGCATAAAGTTTCTCCAAATTCCCATAGGTACCAAAATAGGACTATTTTCTTCCCAAAGTTTGAAAACTTTAATTACGACTATATATTGGATGGATTCCATTATAAAGGATTTGAAAGTTATATTTAGACTATTATACTAATATATTCAACTTTGGTTAGTTCTTGCTGAGCCAATTTTGCATAAAGTTTCTCCAAATTCCCATAGGTACCAAAATAGGACTATTTTCTTCCCAAAGTTTGAAAACTTTAATTACGACTATATGTTGGATGGACTCCCTTCTAATGGATTTAAAAGATTTATTTAGACTATTATACTAATATATTCAACTTTGGTTACTTCTTGGTGAGCCAACTTTGTCTAAAGTTTCTCATAGGTACCGAAAACAGAACGATTTTCTTCTTAAATATTGAAACTTTAAGTACGACTATATATTGGATGGACTCCCTTCTAATGGATTTAAATGATTTATTTAGACTATTTTACTAATATATTCAACTTTGGTTACTTTTTGGTGAGCTAATTTTGTCTAAAGTTTCTCCAAATTCTAATAGGTACCGAAAACAGGACGATTTTCTTCTTAAAGATTGAAACTTTAAGTACGACTATATATTGGATGGACTCCCTTCTAATGGATTTAAAAGATTTATTTAGACTATTATACTAATATATTCAACTTTGGTTACTTCTTGGTGAGCCAATTTTGTCTAAAGTTTCTCCAAATTCCCATAGGTACCAAACTAGGGTGATTTTCTTCCCAAAGTTTGAAAACTTTAATTACGACTATATATTGGATAGATTCCATTATAAAGGATTTTAAAGTTATATTTAGACTATTATACTAATATATTCAACTTTGGTTAGTTCTTGGTGAGCCAATTTTGCATAAAGTTTCTCCAAATTCCCATAGGTACCAAAATAGGACTATTTTCTTCCCAAAGTTTGAAAACTTTAATTACGACTATATGTTGGATGGACTCCCTTCTAATGGATTTAAAAGATTTATTTAGACTATTATACTAATATATTCAACTTTGGTTACTTCTTGGTGAGCCAACTTTGTCTAAAGTTTCTCATAGGTACCGAAAACAGAACGATTTTCTTCTTAAATATTGAAACTTTAAGTACGACTATATATTGGATGGACTCCCTTCTAATGGATTTAAATGATTTATTTAGACTATTTTACTAATATATTCAACTTTGGTTACTTTTTGGTGAGCTAATTTTGTCTAAAGTTTCTCCAAATTCTAATAGGTACCGAAAACAGGACGATTTTCTTCTTAAAGATTGAAACTTTAAGTACGACTATATATTGGATGGACTCCCTTCTAATTGATTTAAAAGATTTATTTAGACTATTATACTAATATATTCAACTTTGGTTACTTCTTGGTGAGCCAATTTTGTCTAAAGTTTCTCCAAATTCTCATAGGTAGAAAAATCAGGACGATTTTCTTCTTAAAGATTGAAACTTTAAGTACGACTATATATTGGATGGACTCCCTTATAAAGGATTTAAAAGCTTTAATTAGACTATTATACTAATATATTCAACTTTGGTTACTTCTTGGTGAGCCAATTTTGTCTAAAGTTTCTCCAAATTCTCATAGGTAGCAAAATCAGGACGATTTTCTTCTTAAAGATTGAAACTTTAAGTACGACTATATATTGGATGGACTCCCTTATAAAGGATTTAAAAGCTTGAATTAGACTATAATAGTAATATATTCAACTTTGGTTACTTCTTGGTGAGCCAATTTTGCCTAAAGTTTCTCCAAATTCCCATAGGTACCAAAATAGGACTATTTTCTTCCCAAAGTTTGAAAACTTTAATTACGACTATATATTGGATGGATTCCATTATAAAGGATTTGAAAGTTATATTTAGACTATTATACTAATATATTCAACTTTGGTTAGTTCTTGCTGAGCCAATTTTGCATAAAGTTTCTCCAAATTCCCATAGGTACCAAAATAGGACTATTTTCTTCCCAAAGTTTGAAAACTTTAATTACGACTATATGTTGGATGGACTCCCTTCTAATGGATTTAAAAGATTTATTTAGACTATTATACTAATATATTCAACTTTGGTTACTTCTTGGTGAGCCAACTTTGTCTAAAGTTTCTCATAGGTACCGAAAACAGAACGATTTTCTTCTTAAATATTGAAACTTTAAGTACGACTATATATTGGATGGACTCCCTTCTAATGGATTTAAATGATTTATTTAGACTATTTTACTAATATATTCAACTTTGGTTACTTTTTGGTGAGCTAATTTTGTCTAAAGTTTCTCCAAATTCTAATAGGTACCGAAAACAGGACGATTTTCTTCTTAAAGATTGAAACTTTAAGTACGACTATATATTGGATGGACTCCCTTCTAATGGATTTAAAAGATTTATTTAGACTATTATACTAATATATTCAACTTTGGTTACTTCTTGGTGAGCCAATTTTGTCTAAAGTTTCTCCAAATTCTCATAGGTAGAAAAATCAGGACGATTTTCTTCTTAAAGATTGAAACTTTAAGTACGACTATATATTGGATGGACTCCCTTATAAAGGATTTAAAAGCTTTAATTAGACTATTATACTAATATATTCAACTTTGGTTACTTCTTGGTGAGCCAATTTTGTCTAAAGTTTCTCCAAATTCTCATAGGTAGCAAAATCAGGACGATTTTCTTCTTAAAGATTGAAACTTTAAGTACGACTATATATTGGATGGACTCCCTTATAAAGGATTTAAAAGCTTGAATTAGACTATAATAGTAATATATTCAACTTTGGTTACTTCTTGGTGAGCCAATTTTGCCTAAAGTTTCTCCAAATTCCCATAGGTACCAAAATAGGACTATTTTCTTCCCAAAGTTTGAAAACTTTAATTACGACTATATATTGGATGGATTCCATTATAAAGGATTTGAAAGTTATATTTAGACTATTATACTAATATATTCAACTTTGGTTAGTTCTTGCTGAGCCAATTTTGCATAAAGTTTCTCCAAATTCCCATAGGTACCAAAATAGGACTATTTTCTTCCCAAAGTTTGAAAACTTTAATTACGACTATATGTTGGATGGACTCCCTTCTAATGGATTTAAAAGATTTATTTAGACTATTATACTAATATATTCAACTTTGGTTACTTCTTGGTGAGCCAACTTTGTCTAAAGTTTCTCATAGGTACCGAAAACAGAACGATTTTCTTCTTAAATATTGAAACTTTAAGTACGACTATATATTGGATGGACTCCCTTCTAATGGATTTAAATGATTTATTTAGACTATTTTACTAATATATTCAACTTTGGTTACTTTTTGGTGAGCTAATTTTGTCTAAAGTTTCTCCAAATTCTAATAGGTACCGAAAACAGGACGATTTTCTTCTTAAAGATTGAAACTTTAAGTACGACTATATATTGGATGGACTCCCTTCTAATGGATTTAAAAGATTTATTTAGACTATTATACTAATATATTCAACTTTGGTTACTTCTTGGTGAGCCAATTTTGTCTAAAGTTTCTCCAAATTCTCATAGGTAGAAAAATCAGGACGATTTTCTTCTTAAAGATTGAAACTTTAAGTACGACTATATATTGGATGGACTCCCTTATAAAGGATTTAAAAGCTTTAATTAGACTATTATACTAATATATTCAACTTTGGTTACTTCTTGGTGAGCCAACTTTGTCTAAAGTTTCTCATAGGTACCGAAAACAGAACGATTTTCTTCTTAAATATTGAAACTTTAAGTACGACTATATATTGGATGGACTCCCTTCTAATGGATTTAAATGATTTATTTAGACTATTTTACTAATATATTCAACTTTGGTTACTTTTTGGTGAGCTAATTTTGTCTAAAGTTTCTCCAAATTCTAATAGGTACCGAAAACAGGACGATTTTCTTCTTAAAGATTGAAACTTTAAGTACGACTATATATTGGATGGACTCCCTTCTAATGGATTTAAAAGATTTATTTAGACTATTATACTAATATATTCAACTTTGGTTACTTCTTGGTGAGCCAATTTTGTCTAAAGTTTCTCCAAATTCTCATAGGTAGAAAAATCAGGACGATTTTCTTCTTAAAGATTGAAACTTTAAGTACGACTATATATTGGATGGACTCCCTTATAAAGGATTTAAAAGCTTTAATTAGACTATTATACTAATATATTCAACTTTGGTTACTTCTTGGTGAGCAAACTTTGTCTAAAGTTTCTCATAGGTACTGAAAACAGAACGATTTTCTTCTTAAATATTGAAACTTTAAGTACGACTATATATTGGATGGACTCCCTTCTAATGGATTTAAATGATTTATTTAGACTATTTTACTAATATATTCAACTTTGGTTACTTTTTGGTGAGCTAATTTTGTCTAAAGTTTCTCCAAATTCTAATAGGTACCGAAAACAGGACGATTTTCTTCTTAAAGATTGAAACTTTAAGTACGACTATATATTGGATGGACTCCCTTCTAATGGATTTAAAAGATTTATTTAGACTATTATACTAATATATTCAACTTTGGTTACTTCTTGGTGAGCCAATTTTGGCTAAAGTTTCTCCAAATTCCCATAGGTACCAAAATAGGACTATTTTCTTCCCAAAGTTTGAAAACTTTAATTACGACTATATATTGGATGGATTCCATTATAAAGGATTTGAAAGTTATATTTAGACTATTATACTAATATATTCAACTTTGGTTAGTTCTTGCTGAGCCAATTTTGCATAAAGTTTCTCCAAATTCCCATAGGTACCAAAATAGGACTATTTTCTTCCCAAAGTTTGAAAACTTTAATTACGACTATATATTGGATGGATTCCATTATAAAGGATTTGAAAGTTATATTTAGACTATTATACTAATATATTCAACTTTGGTTAGTTCTTGCTGAGCCAATTTTGCATAAAGTTTCTCCAAATTCCCATAGGTACCAAAATAGGACTATTTTCTTCCCAAAGTTTGAAAACTTTAATTACGACTATATGTTGGATGGACTCCCTTCTAATGGATTTAAAAGATTTATTTAGACTATTATACTAATATATTCAACTTTGGTTACTTCTTGGTGAGCCAACTTTGTCTAAAGTTTCTCATAGGTACCGAAAACAGAACGATTTTCTTCTTAAATATTGAAACTTTAAGTACGACTATATATTGGATGGACTCCCTTCTAATGGATTTAAATGATTTATTTAGACTATTTTACTAATATATTCAACTTTGGTTACTTTTTGGTGAGCTAATTTTGTCTAAAGTTTCTCCAAATTCTAATAGGTACCGAAAACAGGACGATTTTCTTCTTAAAGATTGAAACTTTAAGTACGACTATATATTGGATGGACTCCCTTCTAATGGATTTAAAAGATTTATTTAGACTATTATACTAATATATTCAACTTTGGTTACTTCTTGGTGAGCCAATTTTGTCTAAAGTTTCTCCAAATTCTCATAGGTAGAAAAATCAGGACGATTTTCTTCTTAAAGATTGAAACTTTAAGTACGACTATATATTGGATGGACTCCCTTATAAAGGATTTAAAAGCTTTAATTAGACTATTATACTAATATATTCAACTTTGGTTACTTCTTGGTGAGCCAATTTTGTCTAAAGTTTCTCCAAATTCTCATAGGTAGAAAAATCAGGACGATTTTCTTCTTAAAGATTGAAACTTTAAGTACGACTATATATTGGATGGACTCCCTTATAAAGGATTTAAAAGCTTTAATTAGACTATTATACTAATATATTCAACTTTGGTTACTTCTTGGTGAGCCAACTTTGTCTAAAGTTTCTCATAGGTACCGAAAACAGAACGATTTTCTTCTTAAATATTGAAACTTTAAGTACGACTATATATTGGATGGACTCCCTTCTAATGGATTTAAATGATTTATTTAGACTATTTTACTAATATATTCAACTTTGGTTACTTTTTGGTGAGCTAATTTTGTCTAAAGTTTCTCCAAATTCTAATAGGTACCGAAAACAGGACGATTTTCTTCTTAAAGATTGAAACTTTAAGTACGACTATATATTGGATGGACTCCCTTCTAATGGATTTAAAAGATTTATTTAGACTATTATACTAATATATTCAACTTTGGTTACTTCTTGGTGAGCCAATTTTGTCTAAAGTTTCTCCAAATTCTCATAGGTAGAAAAATCAGGACGATTTTCTTCTTAAAGATTGAAACTTTAAGTACGACTATATATTGGATGGACTCCCTTATAAAGGATTTAAAAGCTTTAATTAGACTATTATACTAATATATTCAACTTTGGTTACTTCTTGGTGAGCCAATTTTGGCTAAAGTTTCTCCAAATTCCCATAGGTACCAAAATAGGACTATTTTCTTCCCAAAGTTTGAAAACTTTAATTACGACTATATATTGGATGGATTCCATTATAAAGGATTTGAAAGTTATATTTAGACTATTATACTAATATATTCAACTTTGGTTAGTTCTTGCTGAGCCAATTTTGCATAAAGTTTCTCCAAATTCCCATAGGTACCAAAATAGGACTATTTTCTTCCCAAAGTTTGAAAACTTTAATTACGACTATATATTGGATGGATTCCATTATAAAGGATTTGAAAGTTATATTTAGACTATTATACTAATATATTCAACTTTGGTTAGTTCTTGCTGAGCCAATTTTGCATAAAGTTTCTCCAAATTCCCATAGGTACCAAAATAGGACTATTTTCTTCCCAAAGTTTGAAAACTTTAATTACGACTATATGTTGGATGGACTCCCTTCTAATGGATTTAAAAGATTTATTTAGACTATTATACTAATATATTCAACTTTGGTTACTTCTTGGTGAGCCAACTTTGTCTAAAGTTTCTCATAGGTACCGAAAACAGAACGATTTTCTTCTTAAATATTGAAACTTTAAGTACGACTATATATTGGATGGACTCCCTTCTAATGGATTTAAATGATTTATTTAGACTATTTTACTAATATATTCAACTTTGGTTACTTTTTGGTGAGCTAATTTTGTCTAAAGTTTCTCCAAATTCTAATAGGTACCGAAAACAGGACGATTTTCTTCTTAAAGATTGAAACTTTAAGTACGACTATATATTGGATGGACTCCCTTCTAATGGATTTAAAAGATTTATTTAGACTATTATACTAATATATTCAACTTTGGTTACTTCTTGGTGAGCCAATTTTGTCTAAAGTTTCTCCAAATTCTCATAGGTAGAAAAATCAGGACGATTTTCTTCTTAAAGATTGAAACTTTAAGTACGACTATATATTGGATGGACTCCCTTATAAAGGATTTAAAAGCTTTAATTAGACTATTATACTAATATATTCAACTTTGGTTACTTCTTGGTGAGCCAACTTTGTCTAAAGTTTCTCATAGGTACCGAAAACAGAACGATTTTCTTCTTAAATATTGAAACTTTAAGTACGACTATATATTGGATGGACTCCCTTCTAATGGATTTAAATGATTTATTTAGACTATTTTACTAATATATTCAACTTTGGTTACTTTTTGGTGAGCTAATTTTGTCTAAAGTTTCTCCAAATTCTAATAGGTACCGAAAACAGGACGATTTTCTTCTTAAAGATTGAAACTTTAAGTACGACTATATATTGGATGGACTCCCTTCTAATGGATTTAAAAGATTTATTTAGACTATTATACTAATATATTCAACTTTGGTTACTTCTTGGTGAGCCAATTTTGTCTAAAGTTTCTCCAAATTCTCATAGGTAGAAAAATCAGGACGATTTTCTTCTTAAAGATTGAAACTTTAAGTACGACTATATATTGGATGGACTCCCTTATAAAGGATTTAAAAGCTTTAATTAGACTATTATACTAATATATTCAACTTTGGTTACTTCTTGGTGAGCCAATTTTGTCTAAAGTTTCTCCAAATTCTCATAGGTAGAAAAATCAGGACGATTTTCTTCTTAAAGATTGAAACTTTAAGTACGACTATATATTGGATGGACTCCCTTATAAAGGATTTAAAAGCTTTAATTAGACTATTATACTAATATATTCAACTTTGGTTACTTCTTGGTGAGCCAACTTTGTCTAAAGTTTCTCATAGGTACCGAAAACAGAACGATTTTCTTCTTAAATATTGAAACTTTAAGTACGACTATATATTGGATGGACTCCCTTCTAATGGATTTAAATGATTTATTTAGACTATTTTACTAATATATTCAACTTTGGTTACTTTTTGGTGAGCTAATTTTGTCTAAAGTTTCTCCAAATTCTAATAGGTACCGAAAACAGGACGATTTTCTTCTTAAAGATTGAAACTTTAAGTACGACTATATATTGGATGGACTCCCTTCTAATGGATTTAAAAGATTTATTTAGACTATTATACTAATATATTCAACTTTGGTTACTTCTTGGTGAGCCAATTTTGTCTAAAGTTTCTCCAAATTCTCATAGGTAGAAAAATCAGGACGATTTTCTTCTTAAAGATTGAAACTTTAAGTACGACTATATATTGGATGGACTCCCTTATAAAGGAATTAAAAGCTTTAATTAGACTATTATACTAATATATTCAACTTTGGTTACTTCTTGGTGAGCCAACTTTGTCTAAAGTTTCTCATAGGTACCGAAAACAGAACGATTTTCTTCTTAAATATTGAAACTTTAAGTACGACTATATATTGGATGGACTCCCTTCTAATGGATTTAAATGATTTATTTAGACTATTTTACTAATATATTCAACTTTGGTTACTTTTTGGTGAGCTAATTTTGTCTAAAGTTTATCCAAATTCTAATAGGTACCGAAAACAGGACGATTTTCTTCTTAAAGATTGAAACTTTAAGTACGACTATATATTGGATGGACTCCCTTCTAATGGATTTAAAAGATTTATTTAGACTATTATACTAATATATTCAACTTTGGTTACTTCTTGGTGAGCCAATTTTGGCTAAAGTTTCTCCAAATTCCCATAGGTACCAAAATAGGACTATTTTCTTCCCAAAGTTTGAAAACTTTAATTACGACTATATATTGGATGGATTCCATTATAAAGGATTTGAAAGTTATATTTAGACTATTATACTAATATATTCAACTTTGGTTAGTTCTTGCTGAGCCAATTTTGCATAAAGTTTCTCCAAATTCCCATAGGTACCAAAATAGGACTATTTTCTTCCCAAAGTTTGAAAACTTTAATTACGACTATATATTGGATGGATTCCATTATAAAGGATTTGAAAGTTATATTTAGACTATTATACTAATATATTCAACTTTGGTTAGTTCTTGCTGAGCCAATTTTGCATAAAGTTTCTCCAAATTCCCATAGGTACCAAAATAGGACTATTTTCTTCCCAAAGTTTGAAAACTTTAATTACGACTATATGTTGGATGGACTCCCTTCTAATGGATTTAAAAGATTTATTTAGACTATTATACTAATATATTCAACTTTGGTTACTTCTTGGTGAGCCAACTTTGTCTAAAGTTTCTCATAGGTACCGAAAACAGAACGATTTTCTTCTTAAATATTGAAACTTTAAGTACGACTATATATTGGATGGACTCCCTTCTAATGGATTTAAATGATTTATTTAGACTATTTTACTAATATATTCAACTTTGGTTACTTTTTGGTGAGCTAATTTTGTCTAAAGTTTCTCCAAATTCTAATAGGTACCGAAAACAGGACGATTTTCTTCTTAAAGATTGAAACTTTAAGTACGACTATATATTGGATGGACTCCCTTCTAATGGATTTAAAAGATTTATTTAGACTATTATACTAATATATTCAACTTTGGTTACTTCTTGGTGAGCCAATTTTGTCTAAAGTTTCTCCAAATTCTCATAGGTAGAAAAATCAGGACGATTTTCTTCTTAAAGATTGAAACTTTAAGTACGACTATATATTGGATGGACTCCCTTATAAAGGATTTAAAAGCTTTAATTAGACTATTATACTAATATATTCAACTTTGGTTACTTCTTGGTGAGCCAATTTTGTCTAAAGTTTCTCCAAATTCTCATAGGTAGAAAAATCAGGACGATTTTCTTCTTAAAGATTGAAACTTTAAGTACGACTATATATTGGATGGACTCCCTTATAAAGGATTTAAAAGCTTTAATTAGACTATTATACTAATATATTCAACTTTGGTTACTTCTTGGTGAGCCAACTTTGTCTAAAGTTTCTCATAGGTACCGAAAACAGAACGATTTTCTTCTTAAATATTGAAACTTTAAGTACGACTATATATTGGATGGACTCCCTTCTAATGGATTTAAATGATTTATTTAGACTATTTTACTAATATATTCAACTTTGGTTACTTTTTGGTGAGCTAATTTTGTCTAAAGTTTCTCCAAATTCTAATAGGTACCGAAAACAGGACGATTTTCTTCTTAAAGATTGAAACTTTAAGTACGACTATATATTGGATGGACTCCCTTCTAATGGATTTAAAAGATTTATTTAGACTATTATACTAATATATTCAACTTTGGTTACTTCTTGGTGAGCCAATTTTGTCTAAAGTTTCTCCAAATTCTCATAGGTAGAAAAATCAGGACGATTTTCTTCTTAAAGATTGAAACTTTAAGTACGACTATATATTGGATGGACTCCCTTATAAAGGATTTAAAAGCTTTAATTAGACTATTATACTAATATATTCAACTTTGGTTACTTCTTGGTGAGCCAATTTTGGCTAAAGTTTCTCCAAATTCCCATAGGTACCAAAATAGGACTATTTTCTTCCCAAAGTTTGAAAACTTTAATTACGACTATATATTGGATGGATTCCATTATAAAGGATTTGAAAGTTATATTTAGACTATTATACTAATATATTCAACTTTGGTTAGTTCTTGCTGAGCCAATTTTGCATAAAGTTTCTCCAAATTCCCATAGGTACCAAAATAGGACTATTTTCTTCCCAAAGTTTGAAAACTTTAATTACGACTATATATTGGATGGATTCCATTATAAAGGATTTGAAAGTTATATTTAGACTATTATACTAATATATTCAACTTTGGTTAGTTCTTGCTGAGCCAATTTTGCATAAAGTTTCTCCAAATTCCCATAGGTACCAAAATAGGACTATTTTCTTCCCAAAGTTTGAAAACTTTAATTACGACTATATGTTGGATGGACTCCCTTCTAATGGATTTAAAAGATTTATTTAGACTATTATACTAATATATTCAACTTTGGTTACTTCTTGGTGAGCCAACTTTGTCTAAAGTTTCTCATAGGTACCGAAAACAGAACGATTTTCTTCTTAAATATTGAAACTTTAAGTACGACTATATATTGGATGGACTCCCTTCTAATGGATTTAAATGATTTATTTAGACTATTTTACTAATATATTCAACTTTGGTTACTTTTTGGTGAGCTAATTTTGTCTAAAGTTTCTCCAAATTCTAATAGGTACCGAAAACAGGACGATTTTCTTCTTAAAGATTGAAACTTTAAGTACGACTATATATTGGATGGACTCCCTTCTAATGGATTTAAAAGATTTATTTAGACTATTATACTAATATATTCAACTTTGGTTACTTCTTGGTGAGCCAATTTTGTCTAAAGTTTCTCCAAATTCTCATAGGTAGAAAAATCAGGACGATTTTCTTCTTAAAGATTGAAACTTTAAGTACGACTATATATTGGATGGACTCCTTTATAAAGGATTTAAAAGCTTTAATTAGACTATTATACTAATATATTCAACTTTGGTTACTTCTTGGTGAGCCAACTTTGTCTAAAGTTTCTCATAGGTACCGAAAACAGAACGATTTTCTTCTTAAATATTGAAACTTTAAGTACGACTATATATTGGATGGACTCCCTTCTAATGGATTTAAATGATTTATTTAGACTATTTTACTAATATATTCAACTTTGGTTACTTTTTGGTGAGCTAATTTTGTCTAAAGTTTCTCCAAATTCTAATAGGTACCGAAAACAGGACGATTTTCTTCTTAAAGATTGAAACTTTAAGTACGACTATATATTGGATGGACTCCCTTCTAATGGATTTAAAAGATTTATTTAGACTATTATACTAATATATTCAACTTTGGTTACTTCTTGGTGAGCCAATTTTGTCTAAAGTTTCTCCAAATTCTCATAGGTAGAAAAATCAGGACGATTTTCTTCTTAAAGATTGAAACTTTAAGTACGACTATATATTGGATGGACTCCCTTATAAAGGATTTAAAAGCTTTAATTAGACTATTATACTAATATATTCAACTTTGGTTACTTCTTGGTGAGCCAATTTTGTCTAAAGTTTCTCCAAATTCTCATAGGTAGAAAAATCAGGACGATTTTCTTCTTAAAGATTGAAACTTTAAGTACGACTATATATTGGATGGACTCCCTTATAAAGGATTTAAAAGCTTTAATTAGACTATTATACTAATATATTCAACTTTGGTTACTTCTTGGTGAGCCAACTTTGTCTAAAGTTTCTCATAGGTACCGAAAACAGAACGATTTTCTTCTTAAATATTGAAACTTTAAGTACGACTATATATTGGATGGACTCCCTTCTAATGGATTTAAATGATTTATTTAGACTATTTTACTAATATATTCAACTTTGGTTACTTTTTGGTGAGCTAATTTTGTCTAAAGTTTCTCCAAATTCTAATAGGTACCGAAAACAGGACGATTTTCTTCTTAAAGATTGAAACTTTAAGTACGACTATATATTGGATGGACTCCCTTCTAATGGATTTAAAAGATTTATTTAGACTATTATACTAATATATTCAACTTTGGTTACTTCTTGGTGAGCCAATTTTGTCTAAAGTTTCTCCAAATTCTCATAGGTAGAAAAATCAGGACGATTTTCTTCTTAAAGATTGAAACTTTAAGTACGACTATATATTGGATGGACTCCCTTATAAAGGATTTAAAAGCTTTAATTAGACTATTATACTAATATATTCAACTTTGGTTACTTCTTGGTGAGCCAACTTTGTCTAAAGTTTCTCATAGGTACCGAAAACAGAACGATTTTCTTCTTAAATATTGAAACTTTAAGTACGACTATATATTGGATGGACTCCCTTCTAATGGATTTAAATGATTTATTTAGACTATTTTACTAATATATTCAACTTTGGTTACTTTTTGGTGAGCTAATTTTGTCTAAAGTTTCTCCAAATTCTAATAGGTACCGAAAACAGGACGATTTTCTTCTTAAAGATTGAAACTTTAAGTACGACTATATATTGGATGGACTCCCTTCTAATGGATTTAAAAGATTTATTTAGACTATTATACTAATATATTCAACTTTGGTTACTTCTTGGTGAGCCAATTTTGTCTAAAGTTTCTCCAAATTCTCATAGGTAGAAAAATCAGGACGATTTTCTTCTTAAAGATTGAAACTTTAAGTACGACTATATATTGGATGGACTCCCTTATAAAGGATTTAAAAGCTTTAATTAGACTATTATACTAATATATTCAACTTTGGTTACTTCTTGGTGAGCCAATTTTGGCTAAAGTTTCTCCAAATTCCCATAGGTACCAAAATAGGACTATTTTCTTCCCAAAGTTTAAAAACTTTAATTACGACTATATATTGGATGGATTCCATTATAAAGGATTTGAAAGTTATATTTAGACTATTATACTAATATATTCAACTTTGGTTAGTTCTTGCTGAGCCAATTTTGCATAAAGTTTCTCCAAATTCCCATAGGTACCAAAATAGGACTATTTTCTTCCCAAAGTTTGAAAACTTTAATTACGACTATATGTTGGATGGACTCCCTTCTAATGGATTTAAAAGATTTATTTAGACTATTATACTAATATATTCAACTTTGGTTACTTCTTGGTGAGCCAACTTTGTCTAAAGTTTCTCATAGGTACCGAAAACAGAACGATTTTCTTCTTAAATATTGAAACTTTAAGTACGACTATATATTGGATGGACTCCCTTCTAATGGATTTAAATGATTTATTTAGACTATTTTACTAATATATTCAACTTTGGTTACTTTTTGGTGAGCTAATTTTGTCTAAAGTTTCTCCAAATTCTAATAGGTACCGAAAACAGGACGATTATCTTCTTAAAGATTGAAACTTTAAGTACGACTATATATTGGATGGACTCCCTTCTAATGGATTTAAAAGATTTATTTAGACTATTATACTAATATATTCAACTTTGGTTACTTCTTGGTGAGCCAATTTTGTCTAAAGTTTCTCCAAATTCTCATAGGTAGAAAAATCAGGACGATTTTCTTCTTAAAGATTGAAACTTTAAGTACGACTATATATTGGATGGACTCCCTTATAAAGGATTTAAAAGCTTTAATTAGACTATTATACTAATATATTCAACTTTGGTTACTTCTTGGTGAGCCAACTTTGTCTAAAGTTTCTCATAGGTACCGAAAACAGAACGATTTTCTTCTTAAATATTGAATCTTTAAGTACGACTATATATTGGATGGACTCCCTTCTAATGGATTTAAATGATTTATTTAGACTATTTTACTAATATATTCAACTTTGGTTACTTTTTGGTGAGCTAATTTTGTCTAAAGTTTCTCCAAATTCTAATAGGTACCGAAAACAGGACGATTTTCTTCTTAAAGATTGAAACTTTAAGTACGACTATATATTGGATGGACTCCCTTCTAATGGATTTAAAAGATTTATTTAGACTATTATACTAATATATTCAACTTTGGTTACTTCTTGGTGAGCCAATTTTGTCTAAAGTTTCTCCAAATTCTCATAGGTAGAAAAATCAGGACGATTTTCTTCTTAAAGATTGAAACTTTAAGTACGACTATATATTGGATGGACTCCCTTATAAAGGATTTAAAAGCTTTAATTAGACTATTATACTAATATATTCAACTTTGGTTACTTCTTGGTGAGCCAATTTTGGCTAAAGTTTCTCCAAATTCCCATAGGTACCAAAATAGGACTATTTTCTTCCCAAAGTTTGAAAACTTTAATTACGACTATATATTGGATGGATTCCATTATAAAGGATTTGAAAGTTATATTTAGACTATTATACTAATATATTCAACTTTGGTTAGTTCTTGCTGAGCCAATTTTGCATAAAGTTTCTCCAAATTCCCATAGGTACCAAAATAGGACTATTTTCTTCCCAAAGTTTGAAAACTTTAATTACGACTATATGTTGGATGGACTCCCTTCTAATGGATTTAAAAGATTTATTTAGACTATTATACTAATATATTCAACTTTGGTTACTTCTTGGTGAGCCAACTTTGTCTAAAGTTTCTCATAGGTACCGAAAACAGAACGATTTTCTTCTTAAATATTGAAACTTTAAGTACGACTATATATTGGATGGACTCCCTTCTAATGGATTTAAATGATTTATTTAGACTATTTTACTAATATATTCAACTTTGGTTACTTTTTGGTGAGCTAATTTTGTCTAAAGTTTCTCCAAATTCTAATAGGTACCGAAAACAGGACGATTATCTTCTTAAAGATTGAAACTTTAAGTACGACTATATATTGGATGGACTCCCTTCTAATGGATTTAAAAGATTTATTTAGACTATTATACTAATATATTCAACTTTGGTTACTTCTTGGTGAGCCAATTTTGTCTAAAGTTTCTCCAAATTCTCATAGGTAGAAAAATCAGGACGATTTTCTTCTTAAAGATTGAAACTTTAAGTACGACTATATATTGGATGGACTCCCTTATAAAGGATTTAAAAGCTTTAATTAGACTATTATACTAATATATTCAACTTTGGTTACTTCTTGGTGAGCCAACTTTGTCTAAAGTTTCTCATAGGTACCGAAAACAGAACGATTTTCTTCTTAAATATTGAATCTTTAAGTACGACTATATATTGGATGGACTCCCTTCTAATGGATTTAAATGATTTATTTAGACTATTTTACTAATATATTCAACTTTGGTTACTTTTTGGTGAGCTAATTTTGTCTAAAGTTTCTCCAAATTCTAATAGGTACCGAAAACAGGACGATTTTCTTCTTAAAGATTGAAACTTTAAGTACGACTATATATTGGATGGACTCCCTTCTAATGGATTTAAAAGATTTATTTAGACTATTATACTAATATATTCAACTTTGGTTACTTCTTGGTGAGCCAATTTTGTCTAAAGTTTCTCCAAATTCTCATAGGTAGAAAAATCAGGACGATTTTCTTCTTAAAGATTGAAACTTTAAGTACGACTATATATTGGATGGACTCCCTTATAAAGGATTTAAAAGCTTTAATTAGACTATTATACTAATATATTCAACTTTGGTTACTTCTTGGTGAGCCAATTTTGTCTAAAGTTTCTCCAAATTCTCATAGGTAGCAAAATCAGGACGATTTTCTTCTTAAAGATTGAAACTTTAAGTACGACTATATATTGGATGGACTCCCTTCTAAAGGATTTAAAAGCTTTAATTAGACCATTATAGTAATATATTCTACTTTGGTTACTTCTTTGTGAGCCAATTTACATAAAGTTTCTCCAAATTCCCATAGGTACCAAAATAGGACTATTTTCTTCCCAAAGTTTGAAAAGTTTAATTACGACTATATGTTGGATGGACTCCCTTCTAATGGATTTAAAAGATTTATTTAGACTATTATACTAATATATTCAACTTTGGTTACTTCTTGGTGAGCCAATTTTGTCTAAAGTTTCTCCAAATTCTCATAGGTAGCAAAATCAGGATGATTTTCTTCTTAAAGATTGAAACTTTAAGTACGACTATATATTGGATGGACTCCCTTCTAATGGATTTAAAATATTTATTTAGACTATTATACTAATATATTCAACTTTGGTTACTTCTTGGTGAGCCAATTTTGTCTAAAGTTTCTCCAAATTCTCATAGGTAGAAAAATCAGGACGATTTTCTTCTTAAAGATTGAAAGTTTAAGTACGACTATATATTGGATGGACTCCCTTCTAAAGGATTTAAAAGCTTTAATTAGACTATTATACTAATATATTCAACTTTGGTTACTTCTTGGTGAGCCAATTTTGTCTAATGTTTCTCGAAATTCTCATAGGTAGCAAAATCAGGACGATTTTCTTCTTAAAGATTGAAACTTTAAGTACGACTATATATTGGATGGACTCCCTTCTAAAGGATTTAAAAGCTTTAATTAGACCATTATAGTAATATATTCTACTTTGGTTACTTCTTGGTGAGCCCATTTACATAAAGTTTCTCCAAATTCCCATAGGTACCAAAATAGGACTATTTTCTTCCCAAAGTTTGAAAAGTTTAATTACGACTATATGTTGGATGGACTCCCTTCTAATGGATTTAAAAGATTTATTTAGACTATTATACTAATATATTCAACTTTGGTTACTTCTTGGTGAGCCAATTTTGTCTAAAGTTTCTCCAAATTCTCATAGGTAGCAAAATCAGGATGATTTTCTTCTTAAAGATTGAAACTTTAAGTACGACTATATATTGGATGGACTCCCTTCTAAAGGATTTAAAAGCTTTAATTAGACTATTATACTAATATATTCAACTTTGGTTACTTCTTGGTGAGCCAATTTTGTCTAAAGTTTCTCCAAATTCTCATAGGTACCAAAATAGGACTATTTTCTTCCCAAAGTTTGAAAACTTTAATTACGACTATATGTTGGATGGACTCCCTTCTAATGGATTTAAAAGATTTATTTAGACTATTATACTAATATATTCAACTTTGGTTACTTCTTGGTGAGCCAACTTTGTCTAAAGTTTCTCATAGGTACCGAAAACAGAACGATTTTCTTCTTAAATATTGAAACTTTAAGTACGACTATATATTGGATGGACTCCCTTCTAATGGATTTAAATGATTTATTTAGACTATTTTACTAATATATTCAACTTTGGTTACTTTTTGGTGAGCTAATTTTGTCTAAAGTTTCTCCAAATTCTAATAGGTACCGAAAACAGGACGATTTTCTTCTTAAAGATTGAAACTTTAAGTACGACTATATATTGGATGGACTCCCTTCTAATGGATTTAAAAGATTTATTTAGACTATTATACTAATATATTCAACTTTGGTTACTTCTTGGTGAGCCAATTTTGTCTAAAGTTTCTCCAAATTCTCATAGGTAGAAAAATCAGGACGATTTTCTTCTTAAAGATTGAAACTTTAAGTACGACTATATATTGGATGGACTCCGTTATAAAGGATTTAAAAGCTTTAATTAGACTATTATACTAATATATTCAACTTTGGTTACTTCTTGGTGAGCCAATTTTGTCTAAAGTTTCTCCAAATTCTCATAGGTAGCAAAATCAGGACGATTTTCTTCTTAAAGATTGAAACTTTAAGTACGACTATATATTGGATGGACTCCCTTCTAAAGGATTTAAAAGCTTTAATTAGACCATTATAGTAATATATTCTACTTTGGTTACTTCTTTGTGAGCCAATTTACATAAAGTTTCTCCAAATTCCCATAGGTACCAAAATAGGACTATTTTCTTCCCAAAGTTTGAAAAGTTTAATTACGACTATATATTGGATGGACTCCCTTCTAATGGATTTAAAAGATTTATTTAGACTATTATACTAATATATTCAACTTTGGTTACTTCTTGGTGAGCCAATTTTGTCTAAAGTTTCTCCAAATTCTCATAGGTAGAAAAATCAGGACGATTTTCTTCTTAAAGATTGAAAGTTTAAGTACGACTATATATTGGATGGACTCCGTTATAAAGGATTTAAAAGCTTTAATTAGACTATTATACTAATATATTCAACTTTGGTTACTTCTTGGTGAGCCAATTTTGTCTAAAGTTTCTCCAAATTCTCATAGGTAGCAAAATCAGGACGATTTTCTTCTTAAAGATTGAAACTTTAAGTACGACTATATATTGGATGGACTCCCTTCTAAAGGATTTAAAAGCTTTAATTAGACCATTATAGTAATATATTCTACTTTGGTTACTTCTTTGTGAGCCAATTTACATAAAGTTTCTCCAAATTCCCATAGGTACCAAAATAGGACTATTTTCTTCCCAAAGTTTGAAAAGTTTAATTACGACTATATGTTGGATGGACTCCCTTCTAATGGATTTAAAAGATTTATTTAGACTATTATACTAATATATTCAACTTTGGTTACTTCTTGGTGAGCCAATTTTGTCTAAAGTTTCTCCAAATTCTCATAGGTAGCAAAATCAGGATGATTTTCTTCTTAAAGATTGAAACTTTAAGTACGACTATATATTGGATGGACTCCCTTCTAATGGATTTAAAATATTTATTTAGACTATTATACTAATATATTCAACTTTGGTTACTTCTTGGTGAGCCAAATTTGTCTAAAGTTTCTCCAAATTCTCATAGGTAGAAAAATCAGGACGATTTTCTTCTTAAAGATTGAAAGTTTAAGTACGACTATATATTGGATGGACTCCCTTCTAAAGGATTTAAAAGCTTTAATTAGACTATTATACTAATATATTCAACTTTGGTTACTTCTTGGTGAGCCAATTTTGTCTATTGTTTCTCGAAATTCTCATAGGTAGCAAAATCAGGACGATTTTCTTCTTAAAGATTGAAACTTTAAGTACGACTATATATTGGATGGACTCCCTTCTAAAGGATTTAAAAGCTTTAATTAGACCATTATAGTAATATATTCTACTTTGGTTACTTCTTGGTGAGCCCATTTACATAAAGTTTCTCCAAATTCCCATAGGTACCAAAATAGGACTATTTTCTTCCCATAGTTTGAAAAGTTTAATTACGACTATATGTTGGATGGACTCCCTTCTAATGGATTTAAAAGATTTATTTAGACTATTATACTAATATATTCAACTTTGGTTACTTCTTGGTGAGCCAATTTTGTCTAAAGTTTCTCCAAATTCTCATAGGTAGCAAAATCAGGATGATTTTCTTCTTAAAGATTGAAACTTTAAGTACGACTATATATTGGATGGACTCCCTTCTAAAGGATTTAAAAGCTTTAATTAGACTATTATACTAATATATTCAACTTTGGTTACTTCTTGGTGAGCCAATTTTGTCTAAAGTTTCTCCAAATTCTCATAGGTAGCAAAATCAGGACGATTTTCTTCTTAAAGATTGAAACTTTAAGTACGACTATATATTGGATGGACTCCCTTCTAAAGGATTTAAAAGCTTTAATTAGACCATTATAGTAATATATTCTACTTTGGTTACTTCTTTGTGAGCCAATTTACATAAAGTTTCTCCAAATTCCCATAAGTACCAAAATAGGACTATTTTCTTCCCAAAGTTTGAAAAGTTTAATTACGACTATATGTTGGATGGACTCCCTTCTAATGGATTTAAAAGATTTATTTAGACTATTATACTAATATATTCAACTTTGGTTACTTCTTGGTGAGCCAATTTTGTCTAAAGTTTCTCCAAATTCTCATAGGTAGCAAAATCAGGATGATTTTCTTCTTAAAGATTGAAACTTTAAGTACGACTATATATTGGATGGACTCCCTTCTAATGGATTTAAAATATTTATTTAGACTATTATACTAATATATTCAACTTTGGTTACTTCTTGGTGAGCCAATTTTGTCTAAAGTTTCTCCAAATTCTCATAGGTAGCAAAATCAGGATGATTTTCTTCTTAAAGATTGAAACTTTAAGTACGACTATATATTGGATGGACTCCCTTCTAAAGGATTTAAAAGCTTTAATTAGACTATTATACTAATATATTCAACTTTGGTTACTTCTTGGTGAGCCAATTTTGTCTAAAGTTTCTCCAAATTCTAATAGGTAGCAAAATCAGGACGATTTTCTTCTTAAAGATTGAAACTTTAAGTACGACTATATATTGGATGGACTCCCTTCTAAAGGATTTAAAAGCTTTAATTAGACCATTATAGTAATATATTCTACTTTGGTTACTTCTTTGTGAGCCAATTTACATAAAGTTTCTCCAAATTCCCATAAGTACCAAAATAGGACTATTTTCTTCCCAAAGTTTGAAAAGCTTAATTACGACTATATGTTGGATGGACTCCCTTCTAATGGATTTAAAAGATTTATTTAGACTATTATACTAATATATTCAACTTTGGTTACTTCTTGGTGAGCCAATTTTGTCTAAAGTTTCTCCAAATTCTCATAGGTAGCAAAATCAGGATGATTTTCTTCTTAAAGATTGAAACTTTAAGTACGACTATATATTGGATGGACTCCCTTCTAATGGATTTAAAATATTTATTTAGACTATTATACTAATATATTCAACTTTGGTTACTTCTTGGTGAGCCAATTTTGTCTAAAGTTTCTCCAAATTCTCATAGGTAGAAAAATCAGGACGATTTTCTTCTTAAAGATTGAAAGTCTAAGTACGACTATATATTGGATGGACTCCCTTCTAAAGGATTTAAAAGCTTTAATTAGACTATTATACTAATATATTCAACTTTGGTTACTTCTTGGTGAGCCAATTTTGTCTAATGTTTCTCGAAATTCTCATAGGTAGCAAAATCAGGACGATTTTCTTCTTAAAGATTGAAACTTTCAGTACGACTATATATTGGATGGACTCCCTTCTAAAGGATTTAAAAGCTTTAATTAGACTATTATACTAATATATTCAACTTTGGTTACTTCTTGGTGAGCCAATTTTGTCTAATGTTTCTCAAAATTCTCATAGGTAGCAAAATCAGGACGATTTTCTTCTTAAAGATTGAAACTTTAAGTACGACTATATATTGGATGGACTCCCTTCTAAAGGATTTAAAAGCTTTAATTAGACCATTATAGTAATATATTCTACTTTGGTTACTTCTTGGTGAGCCCATTTACATAAAGTTTCTCCAAATTCCCATAGGTACCAAAATAGGACTATTTTCTTCCCAAAGTTTGAAAAGTTTAATTACGACTATATGTTGGATGGACTCCCTTCTAATGGATTTAAAAGATTTATTTAGACTATTATACTAATATATTCAACTTTGGTTACTTCTTGGTGAGCCAATTTTGTCTAAAGTTTCACCAAATTCTCATAGGTAGCAAAATCAGGATGATTTTCTTCTTAAAGATTGAAACTTTAAGTACGACTATATATTGGATGGACTCCCTTCTAAAGGATTTAAAAGCTTTAATTAGACTATTATACTAATATATTCAACTTTGGTTACTTCTTGGTGAGCCAATTTTGTCTAAAGTTTCTCCAAATTCTCATAGGTAGCAAAATCAGGACGATTTTCTTCTTAAAGTTTGAAAAGTTTAATTACGACTATATGTTGGATGGACTCCCTTCTAATGGATTTAAAAGATTTATTTAGACTATTATACTAATATATTCAACTTTGGTTACTTCTTGGGGAGCCAATTTTGTCTAAAGTTTCTCCAAATTCTCATAGGTAGCAAAATCAGGATGATTTTCTTCTTAAAGATTGAAACTTTAAGTACGACTATATATTGGATGGACTCCCTTCTAAAGGATTTAAAAGCTTTAATTAGACTATTATACTAATATATTCAACTTTGGTTACTTCTTGGTGAGCCAATTTTGTCTAAAGTTTCTCCAAATTCTCATAGGTAGCAAAATCAGGACGATTTTCTTCTTAAAGATTGAAACTTTAAGTACGACTATATATTGGATCGACTCCCTTCTAAAGGATTTAAAAGCTTTAATTAGACCATTATAGTAATATATTCTACTTTGGTTACTTCTTGGTGAGCCCATTTACATAAAGTTTTTCAAATTCCCATAGGTACCAAAATAGGACTATTTTCTTCCCAAAGTTTGAAAAGTTTAATTACGACTATATGTTGGATGGACTCCCTTCTAATGGATTTAAAAGATTTATTTAGACTATTATACTAATATATTCAACTTTGGTTACTTCTTGGTGAGCCAATTTTGTCTAAAGTTTCTCCAAATTCTCATAGGTAGCAAAATCAGGATGATTTTCTTCTTAAAGATTGAAACTTTAAGTACGACTATATATTGGATGGACTCCCTTCTAAAGGATTTAAAAGCTTTAATTAGACTATTATACTAATATATTCAACTTTGGTTACTTCTTGGTGAGCCAATTTTGTCTAAAGTTTCTCCAAATTCTCATAGGTAGCAAAATCAGGACGATTTTCTTCTTAAAGTTTGAAAAGTTTAATTACGACTATATGTTGGATGGACTCCCTTCTAATGGATTTAAAAGATTTATTTAGACTATTATACTAATATATTCAACTTTGGTTACTTCTTGGTGAGCCAATTTTGTCTAAAGTTTCTCCAAATTCTCATAGGTAGCAAAATCAGGATGATTTTCTTCTTAAAGATTGAAACTTTAAGTACGACTATATATTGGATGGACTCCCTTCTAATGGATTTAAAAGCTTTAATTAGACTATTATACTAATATATTCAACTTTGGTTACTTCTTGGTGAGCCAATTTTGTCTAAAGTTTCTCCAAATTCTCATAGGTAGCAAAATCAGGACGATTTTCTTCTTAAAGATTGAAACTTTAAGTACGACTATATATTGGATCGACTCCCTTCTAAAGGATTTAAAAGCTTTAATTAGACCATTATAGTAATATATTCTACTTTGGTTACTTCTTGGTGAGCCCATTTACATAAAGTTTCTCCAAATTCCCATAGGTACCAAAATAGGACTATTTTCTTCCCAAAGTTTGAAAAGTTTAATTACGACTATATGTTGGATGGACTCCCTTCTAATGGATTTAAAAGATTTATTTAGACTATTATACTAATATATTCAACTTTGGTTACTTCTTGGTGAGCCAATTTTGTCTAAAGTTTCTCCAAATTCTAATAGGTAGCAAAATCAGGATGATTTTCTTCTTAAAGATTGAAACTTTAAGTACGACTATATATTGGATGGACTCCCTTCTAAAGGATTTAAAAGCTTTAATTAGACTATTATACTAATATATTCAACTTTGGTTACTTCTTGGTGAGCCAATTTTGTCTAAAGTTTCTCCAAATTCTCATAGGTAGCAAAATCAGGACGATTTTCTTCTTAAAGATTGAAACTTTAAGTACGACTATATATTGGATGGACTCCCTTCTAAAGGATTTAAAAGCTTTAATTAGACCATTATAGTAATATATTCTACTTTGGTTACTTCTTTGTGAGCCAATTTACATAAAGTTTCTCCAAATTCCCATAGGTACCAAAATAGGACTATTTTCTTCCCAAAGTTTGAAAAGTTTAATTACGACTATATGTTGGATGGACTCCCTTCTAATGGATTTAAAAGATTTATTTAGACTATTATACTAATATATTCAACTTTGGTTACTTCTTGGTGAGCCAATTTTGTCTAAAGTTTCTCCAAATTCTCATAGGTAGCAAAATCAGGATGATTTTCTTCTTAAAGATTGAAACTTTAAGTACGACTATATATTGGATGGACTCCCTTCTAATGGATTTAAAAGCTTTAATTAGACCATTATAGTAATATATTCAACTTTGGTTACTTCTTGGTGAGCCAATTTTGTCTAAAGTTTCTCCAAATTCTCATAGGTACCGAAAACAGAACGATTTTCTTCTTAAATATTGAAACTTTAAGTACGACTATATATTGGATGGACTCCCTTCTAATGGATTTAAAAGATTTATTTAGACTATTATACTAATATATTCAACTTTGGTTACTTCTTGGTGAGCCAATTTTGTCTAAAGTTTCTCGAAATTCTCATAGGTAGCAAAATCAGGACGATTTTCTTCTTAAAGATTGAAACTTTCAGTACGACTATATATTGGATGGACTCCCTTCTAAAGGATTTAAAAGCTTTAATTAGACTATTATACTAATATATTCAACTTTGGTTACTTCTTGGTGAGCCAATTTTGTCTAATGTTTCTCAAAATTCTCATAGGTAGCAAAATCAGGACGATTTTCTTCTTAAAGATTGAAACTTTAAGTACGACTATATATTGGATGGACTCCCTTCTAAAGGATTTAAAAGCTTTAATTAGACCATTATAGTAATATATTCTACTTTGGTTACTTCTTGGTGAGCCCATTTACATAAAGTTTCTCCAAATTCCCATAGGTACCAAAATAGGACTATTTTCTTCCCAAAGTTTGAAAAGTTTAAGTACGACTATATATTGGATGGACTCCCTTCTAATGGATTTAAAAGATTTATTTAGACTATTATACTAATATATTCAACTTTGGTTACTTCTTGGTGAGCCAATTTTGTCTAAAGTTTCTCCAAATTCTCATAGGTAGCAAAATCAGGATGATTTTCTTCTTAAAGATTGAAACTTTAAGTACGACTATATATTGGATGGACTCCCTTCTAAAGGATTTAAAAGCTTTAATTAGACTATTATACTAATATATTCAACTTTGGTTACTTCTTGGTGAGCCAATTTTGTCTAAAGTTTCTCCAAATTCTCATAGGTAGCAAAATCAGGACGATTTTCTTCTTAAAGTTTGAAAAGTTTAATTACGACTATATGTTGGATGGACTCCCTTCTAATGGATTTAAAAGATTTATTTAGACTATTATACTAATATATTCAACTTTGGTTACTTCTTGGTGAGCCAATTTTGTCTAAAGTTTCTCCAAATTCTCATAGGTAGCAAAATCAGGATGATTTTCTTCTTAAAGATTGAAACTTTAAGTACGACTATATATTGGATGGACTCCCTTCTAAAGGATTTAAAAGCTTTAATTAGACTATTATACTAATATATTCAACTTTGGTTACTTCTTGGTGAGCCAATTTTGTCTAAAGTTTCTCCAAATTCTCATAGGTAGCAAAATCAGGACGATTTTCTTCTTAAAGATTGAAACTTTAAGTACGACTATATATTGGATCGACTCCCTTCTAAAGGATTTAAAAGCTTTAATTAGACCATTATAGTAATATATTCTACTTTGGTTACTTCTTGGTGAGCCCATTTACATAAAGTTTCTCCAAATTCCCATAGGTACCAAAATAGGACTATTTTCTTCCCAAAGTTTGAAAAGTTTAATTACGACTATATGTTGGATGGACTCCCTTCTAATGGATTTAAAAGATTTATTTAGACTATTATACTAATATATTCAACTTTGGTTACTTCTTGGTGAGCCAATTTTGTCTAAAGTTTCTCCAAATTCTCATAGGTAGCAAAATCAGGATGATTTTCTTCTTAAAGATTGAAACTTTAAGTACGACTATATATTGGATGGACTCCCTTCTAAAGGATTTAAAAGCTTTAATTAGACTATTATACTAATATATTCAACTTTGGTTACTTCTTGGTGAGCCAATTTTGTCTAAAGTTTCTCCAAATTCTCATAGGTAGCAAAATCAGGACGATTTTCTTCTTAAAGTTTGAAAAGTTTAATTACGACTATATGTTGGATGGACTCCCTTCTAATGGATTTAAAAGATTTATTTAGACTATTATACTAATATATTCAACTTTGGTTACTTCTTGGTGAGCCAATTTTGTCTAAAGTTTCTCCAAATTCTCATAGGTAGCAAAATCAGGATGATTTTCTTCTTAAAGATTGAAACTTTAAGTACGACTATATATTGGATGGACTCCCTTCTAAAGGATTTAAAAGCTTTAATTAGACTATTATACTAATATATTCAACTTTGGTTACTTCTTGGTGAGCCAATTTTGTCTAAAGTTTCTCCAAATTCTCATAGGTAGCAAAATCAGGACGATTTTCTTCTTAAAGATTGAAACTTTAAGTACGACTATATATTGGATGGACTCCCTTCTAAAGGATTTAAAAGCTTTAATTAGACCATTATAGTAATATATTCTACTTTGGTTACTTCTTTGTGAGCCAATTTACATAAAGTTTCTCCAAATTCCCATAGGTACCAAAATAGGACTATTTTCTTCCCAAAGTTTGAAAAGTTTAATTACGACTATATGTTGGATGGACTCCCTTCTAATGGATTTAAAAGATTTATTTAGACTATTATACTAATATATTCAACTTTGGTTACTTCTTGGTGAGCCAATTTTGTCTAAAGTTTCTCCAAATTCTCATAGGTAGCAAAATCAGGATGATTTTCTTCTTAAAGATTGAAACTTTAAGTACGACTATATATTGGATGGACTCCCTTCTAATGGATTTAAAATATTTATTTAGACTATTATACTAATATATTCAACTTTGGTTACTTCTTGGTGAGCCAATTTTGTCTAAAGTTTCTCCAAATTCTCATAGGTACCAAAATAGGACTATTTTCTTCCCAAAGTTTGAAAAGTTTAATTACGACTATATGTTGGATGGACTCCCTTCTAATGGATTTAAAAGATTTATTTAGACTATTATACTAATATATTCAACTTTGGTTACTTCTTGGTGAGCCAATTTTGTCTAAAGTTTCTCCAAATTCTCATAGGTAGCAAAATCAGGATGATTTTCTTCTTAAAGATTGAAACTTTAAGTACGACTATATATTGGATGGACTCCCTTCTAAAGGATTTAAAAGCTTTAATTAGACCATTATAGTAATATATTCTACTTTGGTTACTTCGTGGTGAGCTAATTTACATAAAGTTTCTCCAAATTCCCATAGGTACCAAAATAGGACTATTTTCTTCCCAAAGTTTGAAAAGTTTAATTACGACTATATGTTGGATGGACTCCCTTCTAATGGATTTAAAAGATTTATTTAGACTATTATACTAATATATTCAACTTTGGTTACTTCTTGGTGAGCCAATTTTGTCTAAAGTTTCTCCAAATTCTCATAGGTAGCAAAATCAGGATGATTTTCTTCTTAAAGATTGAAACTTTAAGTACGACTATATATTGGATGGACTCCCTTCTAAAGGATTTAAAAGCTTTAATTAGACTATTATACTAATATATTCAACTTTGGTTACTTCTTGGTGAGCCAATTTTGTCTAAAGTTTCTCCAAATTCTCATAGGTAGCAAAATCAGGACGATTTTCTTCTTAAAGATTGAAACTTTAAGTACGACTATATATTGGATGGACTCCCTTCTAAAGGATTTAAAAGCTTTAATTAGACCATTATAGTAATATATTCTACTTTGGTTACTTCTTTGTGAGCCAATTTACATAAAGTTTCTCCAAATTCCCATAGGTACCAAAATAGGACTATTTTCTTCCCAAAGTTTGAAAAGTTTAATTACGACTATATGTTGGATGGACTCCCTTCTAATGGATTTAAAAGATTTATTTAGACTATTATACTAATATATTCAACTTTGGTTACTTCTTGGTGAGCCAATTTTGTCTAAAGTTTCTCCAAATTCTCATAGGTAGCAAAATCAGGATGATTTTCTTCTTAAAGATTGAAACTTTAAGTACGACTATATATTGGATGGACTCCCTTCTAATGGATTTAAAATATTTATTTAGACTATTATACTAATATATTCAACTTTGGTTACTTCTTGGTGAGCCAATTTTGTCTAAAGTTTCTCCAAATTCTCATAGGTACCAAAATAGGACTATTTTCTTCCCAAAGTTTGAAAAGTTTAATTACGACTATATGTTGGATGGACTCCCTTCTAATGGATTTAAAAGATTTATTTAGACTATTATACTAATATATTCAACTTTGGTTACTTCTTGGTGAGCCAATTTTGTCTAAAGTTTCTCCAAATTCTCATAGGTAGCAAAATCAGGATGATTTTCTTCTTAAAGATTGAAACTTTAAGTACGACTATATATTGGATGGACTCCCTTCTAATGGATTTAAAATATTTATTTAGACTATTATACTAATATATTCAACTTTGGTTACTTCTTGGTGAGCCAATTTTGTCTAAAGTTTCTCCAAATTCTCATAGGTAGAAAAATCAGGACGATTTTCTTCTTAAAGATTGAAAGTTTAAGTACGACTATATATTGGATGGACTCCCTTCTAAAGGATTTAAAAGCTTTAATTAGACTATTATACTAATATATTCAACTTTGGTTACTTCTTGGTGAGCCAATTTTGTCTAATGTTTCTCGAAATTCTCATAGGTAGCAAAATCAGGACGATTTTCTTCTTAAAGATTGAAACTTTCAGTACGACTATATATTGGATGGACTCCCTTCTAAAGGATTTAAAAGCTTTAATTAGACCATTATAGTAATATATTCTACTTTGGTTACTTCGTGGTGAGCTAATTTACATAAAGTTTCTCCAAATTCCCATAGGTACCAAAATAGGACTATTTTCTTCCCAAAGTTTGAAAAGTTTAATTACGACTATATGTTGGATGGACTCCCTTCTAATGGATTTAAAAGATTTATTTAGACTATTATACTAATATATTCAACTTTGGTTACTTCTTGGTGAGCCAATTTTGTCTAAAGTTTTTCCAAATTCTCATAGGTAGCAAAATCAGGACGATTTTCTTCTTAAAGATTGAAACTTTAAGTACGACTATATATTGGATGGACTCCCTTCTAAAGGATTTAAAAGCTTTAATTAGACCATTATAGTAATATATTCTACTTTGGTTACTTCTTTGTGAGCCAATTTACATAAAGTTTCTCCAAATTCCCATAGGTACCAAAATAGGACTATTTTCTTCCCAAAGTTTGAAAAGTTTAATTACGACTATATGTTGGATGGACTCCCTTCTAATGGATTTAAAAGATTTATTTAGACTATTATACTAATATATTCAACTTTGGTTACTTCTTGGTGAGCCAATTTTGTCTAATGTTTCTCGAAATTCTCATAGGTAGCAAAATCAGGACGATTTTCTTCTTAAAGATTGAAACTTTCAGTACGACTATATATTGGATGGACTCCCTTCTAAAGGATTTAAAAGCTTTAATTAGACCATTATAGTAATATATTCTACTTTGGTTACTTCGTGGTGAGCTAATTTACATAAAGTTTCTCCAAATTCCCATAGGTACCAAAATAGGACTATTTTCTTCCCAAAGTTTGAAAAGTTTAATTACGACTATATGTTGGATGGACTCCCTTCTAATGGATTTAAAAGATTTATTTAGACTATTATACTAATATATTCAACTTTGGTTACTTCTTGGTAAGCCAATTTTGTCTAAAGTTTCTCCAAATTCTCATAGGTAGCAAAATCAGGATGATTTTCTTCTTAAAGATTGAAACTTTAAGTACGACTATATATTGGATGGACTCCCTTCTAATGGATTTAAAAGATTTATTTAGACTATTATACTAATATATTCAACTTTGGTTACTTCTTGGTGAGCCAATTTTGTCTAAAGTTTCTCCAAATTCTCATAGGTAGCAAAATCAGGACGATTTTCTTCTTAAAGATTGAAACTTTAAGTACGACTATATATTGGATGGACTCCCTTCTAAAGGATTTAAAAGCTTTAATTAGACCATTATAGTAATATATTCTACTTTGGTTACTTCTTTGTGAGCCAATTTACATAAAGTTTCTCCAAATTCCCATAGGTACCAAAATAGGACTATTTTCTTCCCAAAGTTTGAAAAGTTTAATTACGACTATATGTTGGATGGACTCCCTTCTAATGGATTTAAAAGATTTATTTAGACTATTATACTAATATATTCAACTTTGGTTACTTCTTGGTGAGCCAATTTTGTCTAAAGTTTCTCCAAATTCTCATAGGTAGCAAAATCAGGATGATTTTCTTCTTAAAGATTGAAACTTTAAGTACGACTATATATTGGATGGACTCCCTTCTAATGGATTTAAAATATTTATTTAGACTATTATACTAATATATTCAACTTTGGTTACTTCTTGGTGAGCCAATTTTGTCTAAAGTTTCTCCAAATTCTCATAGGTAGAAAAATAAGGACGATTTTCTTCTTAAAGATTGAAAGTTTAAGTACGACTATATATTGGATGGACTCCCTTCTAAAGGATTTAAAAGCTTTAATTAGACCATTATAGTAATATATTCTACTTTGGTTACTTCTTTGTGAGCCAATTTACATAAAGTTTCTCCAAATTCCCATAGGTACCAAAATAGGACTATTTTCTTCCCAAAGTTTGAAAAGTTTAATTACGACTATATGTTGGATGGACTCCCTTCTAATGGATTTAAAAGATTTATTTAGACTATTATACTAATATATTCAACTTTGGTTACTTCTTGGTGAGCCAATTTTGTCTAAAGTTTCTCCAAATTCTCATAGGTAGCAAAATCAGGATGATTTTCTTCTTAAAGATTGAAACTTTAAGTACGACTATATATTGGATGGACTCCCTTCTAATGGATTTAAAATATTTATTTAGACTATTATACTAATATATTCAACTTTGGTTACTTCTTGGTGAGCCAATTTTGTCTAAAGTTTCTCCAAATTCTCATAGGTAGAAAAATCAGGACGATTTTCTTCTTAAAGATTGAAACTTTAAGTACGACTATATATTGGATGGACTCCCTTCTAAAGGATTTAAAAGCTTTAATTAGACCATTATAGTAATATATTCTACTTTGGTTACTTCTTTGTGAGCCAATTTACATAAAGTTTCTCCAAATTCCCATAGGTACCAAAATAGGACTATTTTCTTCCCAAAGTTTGAAAAGTTTAATTACGACTATATGTTGGATGGACTCCCTTCTAATGGATTTAAAAGATTTATTTAGACTATTATACTAATATATTCAACTTTGGTTACTTCTTGGTGAGCCAATTTTGTCTAATGTTTCTCGAAATTCTCATAGGTAGCAAAATCAGGACGATTTTCTTCTTAAAGATTGAAACTTTCAGTACGACTATATATTGGATGGACTCCCTTCTAAAGGATTTAAAAGCTTTAATTAGACCATTATAGTAATATATTCTACTTTGGTTACTTCGTGGTGAGCTAATTTACATAAAGTTTCTCCAAATTCCCATAGGTACCAAAATAGGACTATTTTCTTCCCAAAGTTTGAAAAGTTTAATTACGACTATATGTTGGATGGACTCCCTTCTAATGGATTTAAAAGATTTATTTAGACTATTATACTAATATATTCAACTTTGGTTACTTCTTGGTAAGCCAATTTTGTCTAAAGTTTCTCCAAATTCTCATAGGTAGCAAAATCAGGATGATTTTCTTCTTAAAGATTGAAACTTTAAGTACGACTATATATTGGATGGACTCCCTTCTAATGGATTTAAAAGATTTATTTAGACTATTATACTAATATATTCAACTTTGGTTACTTCTTGGTGAGCCAATTTTGTCTAAAGTTTCTCCAAATTCTCATAGGTAGCAAAATCAGGACGATTTTCTTCTTAAAGATTGAAACTTTAAGTACGACTATATATTGGATGGACTCCCTTCTAAAGGATTTAAAAGCTTTAATTAGACCATTATAGTAATATATTCTACTTTGGTTACTTCTTTGTGAGCCAATTTACATAAAGTTTCTCCAAATTCCCATAGGTACCAAAATAGGACTATTTTCTTCCCAAAGTTTGAAAAGTTTAATTACGACTATATGTTGGATGGACTCCCTTCTAATGGATTTAAAAGATTTATTTAGACTATTATACTAATATATTCAACTTTGGTTACTTCTTGGTGAGCCAATTTTGTCTAAAGTTTCTCCAAATTCTCATAGGTAGCAAAATCAGGATGATTTTCTTCTTAAAGATTGAAACTTTAAGTACGACTATATATTGGATGGACTCCCTTCTAATGGATTTAAAATATTTATTTAGACTATTATACTAATATATTCAACTTTGGTTACTTCTTGGTGAGCCAATTTTGTCTAAAGTTTCTCCAAATTCTCATAGGTAGAAAAATAAGGACGATTTTCTTCTTAAAGATTGAAAGTTTAAGTACGACTATATATTGGATGGACTCCCTTCTAAAGGATTTAAAAGCTTTAATTAGACTATTATACTAATATATTCAACTTTGGTTACTTCTTTGTGAGCCAATTTTGTCTAATGTTTCTCGAAATTCTCATAGGTAGCAAAATCAGGACGATTTTCTTCTTAAAGATTGAAACTTTCAGTACGACTATATATTGGATGGACTCCCTTCTAAAGGATTTAAAAGCTTTAATTAGACCATTATAGTAATATATTCTACTTTGGTTACTTCGTGGTGAGCTAATTTACATAAAGTTTCTCCAAATTCCCATAGGTACCAAAATAGGACTATTTTCTTCCCAAAGTTTGAAAAGTTTAATTACGACTATATGTTGGATGGACTCCCTTCTAATGGATTTAAAAGATTTATTTAGACTATTATACTAATATATTCAATTTTGGTTACTTCTTGGTAAGCCAATTTTGTCTAAAGTTTCTCCAAATTCTCATAGGTAGCAAAATCAGGATGATTTTCTTCTTAAAGATTGAAACTTTAAGTACGACTATATATTGGATGGACTCCTTTCTAATGGATTTAAAAGATTTATTTAGACTATTATACTAATATATTCAACTTTGGTTACTTCTTGGTGAGCCAATTTTGTCTAAAGTTTCTCCAAATTCTCATAGATAGCAAAATCAGGACGATTTTCTTCTTAAAGATTGAAACTTTAAGTACGACTATATATTGGATGGACTCCCTTCTAAAGGATTTAAAAGCTTTAATTAGACCATTATAGTAATATATTCAACTTTGGTTACTTCTTGGTGAGCCAATTTACATAAAGTTTCTCCAAATTCCCATAGGTACCAAAATAGGACTATTTTCTTCCCAAAGTTTGAAAAGTTTAATTACGACTATATGTTGGATGGACTACCTTCTAATGGATTTAAAAGATTTATTTAGACTATTATACTAATATATTCAACTTTGGTTACTTCTTGGTGAGCCAATTTTGTCTAAAGTTTCTCCAAATTCTCATAGGTAGCTAAATCAGGACGATTTTCTTCTTAAAGATTGAATCTTTAAGTACGACAATATATTGGATGGACTCCCTTCTAAAGGATTTAAAAGCTTTAATTAGACCATTATAGTAATATATTCAACTTTGGTTATTTCTTGGTGAGACAATTTTGCATAAAGTTTCTCCAAATTCCCATAGGTACCAAAATAGGACTATATTCTTCCCAAAGTTTGAAAAGTTTATTTACGACTATATGTTGGATGGACTCCCTTCTAAAGGATTTAAAAGATTTATTTAGACTATTATACTAATATATTCAACTTTGGTTACTTCTTGGTGAGCCAATTTTGTCTAAAGTTTCTCCTAATTCTCATAGGCACCAAAAACAGGACGATTTTCTTCTTAAAGATTGAAACTTTAAGTACGACTATATATTGGATGGACTCCCTTATAAAGGATTTAAAAGCTTGAATTAGACTATTATAGTAATATATTCAAATTTGGTTACTTCTTGGTGAGCCAAATTTGCCTAAAGTTTCTCCAAATTCCCATAGGTACCAAACTAGGGTGATTTTCTTCCCAAAGTTTGAAAACTTTAATTACGACTATATATTGGATGGATTCCATTATAAAGGATTTTAAAGTTATATTTAGACTATTATACTAATATATTCAACTTTGGTTAGTTCTTGGTGAGCCAATTTTGTCTAAAGTTTCTCCTAATTCTCATAGGTACCAAAAACAGGACGATTTTCGTCTTAAAGATTGAAACTTTAAGTACGACTATATATTGGATGGACTCCCTTATAAAGGATTTAAAAGCTTGAATTAGACTATAATAGTAATATATTCAACTTTGGTTACTTCTTGGTGAGCCAATTTTGCCTAAAGTTTCTCCAAATTCCCATAGGTACCAAAATAGGACTATTTTCTTCCCAAAGTTTGAAAACTTTAATTACGACTATATATTGGATGGATTCCATTATAAAGGATTTTAAAGTTATATTTAGACTATTATACTAATATATTCAACTTTGGTTAGTTCTTGCTGAGCCAATTTTGCATAAAGTTTCTCCAAATTCCCATAGGTACCAAAATAGGACTATTTTCTTCCCAAAGTTTGAAAACTTTAATTACGACTATATGTTGGATGGACTCCCTTCTAATGGATTTAAAAGATTTATTTAGACTATTATACTAATATATTCAACTTTGGTTACTTCTTGGTGAGCCAACTTTGTCTAAAGTTTCTCATAGGTACCGAAAACAGAACGATTTTCTTCTTAAATATTGAAACTTTAAGTACGACTATATATTGGATGGACTCCCTTCTAATGGATTTAAATGATTTATTTAGACTATTTTACTAATATATTCAACTTTGGTTACTTTTTGGTGAGCTAACTTTGTCTAAAGTTTCTCCAAATTCTAATAGGTACCGAAAACAGGACGATTTTCTTCTTAAAGATTGAAACTTTAAGTACGACTATATATTGGATGGACTCCCTTCTAATGGATTTAAAAGATTTATTTAGACTATTATACTAATATATTCAACTTTGGTTACTTCTTGGTGAGCCAATTTTGTCTAAAGTTTCTCCAAATTCTCATAGGTAGCAAAATCTGGACGATTTTCTTCTTAAAGATTGAAACTTTAAGTACGACTATATATTGGATGGACTCCCTTATAAAGGATTTAAAACCATTAATTAGACTATTATAGTAATATATTCAAATTTGGTTACTTCTTGGTGAGCCAAATTTGCCTAAAGTTTCTCCAAATTCCCATAGGTACCAAACTAGGGTGATTTTCTTCCCAAAGTTTGAAAACTTTAATTACGACTATATATTGGATGGATTCCATTATAAAGGATTTTAAAGTTATATTTAGACTATTATACTAATATATTCAACTTTGGTTAGTTCTTGGTGAGCCAATTTTGTCTAAAGTTTCTCCTAATTCTCATAGGCACCAAAAACAGGACGATTTTCTTCTTAAAGATTGAAACTTTAAGTACGACTATATATTGGATGGACTCCCTTATAAAGGATTTAATTGCTTGAATTAGACTATTATAGTAATATATTCAACTTTGGTTACTTCTTGGTGAGCCAATTTTGCCTAAAGTTTCTCCAAATTCCCATAGGTACCAAAAACAGGACGATTTTCTTCTTAAAGATTGAAATTTTAAGTACGACTATATATTGGATGGACTCCCTTATAAAGGATTTAAAACCATTAATTAGACTATTATAGTAATATATTCAAATTTGGTTACTTCTTGGTGAGCCAAATTTGCCTAAAGTTTCTCCAAATTCCCATAGGTACCAAACTAGGGTGATTTTCTTCCCAAAGTTTGAAAACTTTAATTACGACTATTTATTGGATGGATTCCATTATAAAGGATTTTAAAGTTATATTTAGACTATTATACTGATATATTCAACTTTGGTTAGTTCTTGGTGAGCCAATTTTGTCTAAAGTTTCTCCTAATTCTCATAGGCACCAAAAACAGGACGATTTTCTTCTTAAAGATTGAAACTTTAAGTACGACTATATATTGGATGGACTCCCTTATAAAGGATTTAAATGCTTGAATTAGACTATTATAGTAATATATTCAACTTTGGTTACTTCTTGGTGAGCCAATTTTGCCTAAAGTTTCTCCAAATTCCCATAGGTACCAAAAACAGGACGATTTTCTTCTTAAAGATTGAAACTTTAAGTACGACTATATATTGGATGGACTCCCTTATAAAGGATTTAAAACCATTAATTAGACTATTATAGTAATATATTCAAATTTGGTTACTTCTTGGTGAGCCAAATTTGCCTAAAGTTTCTCCAAATTCCCATAGGTACCAAACTAGGGTGATTTTCTTCCCAAAGTTTGAAAACTTTAATTACGACTATTTATTGGATGGATTCCATTATAAAGGATTTTAAAGTTATATTTAGACTATTATACTGATATATTCAACTTTGGTTAGTTCTTGGTGAGCCAATTTTGTCTAAAGTTTCTCCTAATTCTCATAGGCACCAAAAACAGGACGATTTTCTTCTTAAAGATTGAAACTTTAAGTACGACTATATATTGGATGGACTCCCTTATAAAGGATTTAAATGCTTGAATTAGACTATTATAGTAATATATTCAACTTTGGTTACTTCTTGGTGAGCCAATTTTGCCTAAAGTTTCTCCAAATTCCCATAGGTACCAAAAACAGGACGATTTTCTTCTTAAAGATTGAAACTTTAAGTACGACTATATATTGGATGGACTCCCTTATAAAGGATTTAAAACCATTAATTAGACTATTATAGTAATATATTCAAATTTGGTTACTTCTTGGTGAGCCAAATTTGCCTAAAGTTTCTCCAAATTCCCATAGGTACCAAACTAGGGTGATTTTCTTCCCAAAGTTTGAAAACTTTAATTACGACTATTTATTGGATGGATTCCATTATAAAGGATTTTAAAGTTATATTTAGACTATTATACTGATATATTCAACTTTGGTTAGTTCTTGGTGAGCCAATTTTGTCTAAAGTTTCTCCTAATTCTCATAGGCACCAAAAACAGGACGATTTTCTTCTTAAAGATTGAAACTTTAAGTACGACTATATATTGGATGGACTCCCTTATAAAGGATTTAAATGCTTGAATTAGACTATTATAGTAATATATTCAACTTTGGTTACTTCTTGGTGAGCCAATTTTGCATAAAGTTTCTCCAAATTCCCATAGGTACCAAAAACAGGACGATTTTCTTCTTAAAGATTGAAACTTTAAGTACGACTATATATTGGATGGACTCCCTTATAAAGGATTTAAAAGCTTTAATTAGACCATTATAGTAATATATTCAACTTTGGTTACTTCTTGGTGAGCCAATTTACATAATGTTTCTCCAAATTCCCATAGGTACCAAAATAGGACTATATTCTTCCCAAAGTTTGAAAAGTTTAATTACGACTATATGTTGGATGGACTCCCTTCTAAAGGATTTAAACGATTTATTTAGACTATTATACTAATATATTCAACTTTGGTTACTTCTTGGTGACCCAATTTTGTCTAAAGTTTCTCCTAATTCTCTTAGGTACCAAAAACAGGACGATTTTCTTCTTAAAGATTGAAACTTTAAGTACGACTATATATTGGATGGACTCCCTTATAAAGGATTTAAAAGCTTGAATTAGACTATTATAGTAATATATTCAACTTTGGTTACTTCTTGGTGAGCCAATTTTGCCTTAAGTTTCTCCAAATTCCCATAGGTACCAAAAACAGGACGATTTTCTTCTTAAAGATTGAAACTTTAAGTACGACTATATATTGGATGGACTCCCTTATAAAGGATTTAAAACCATTAATTAGACTATTATAGTAATATATTCAACTTTGGTTACTTCTTGGTGAGCCAATTTTGGCTAAAGTTTCTCCAAATTCCCACAGGTACCAAACTAGGGTGATTTTCTTCCCAAAGTTTGAAAACTTTAATTACGACTATATATTGGATAGATTCCATTATAAAGGATTTTAAAGTTATATTTAGACTATTATACTAATATATTCAACTTTGGTTAGTTCTTGGTGAACCAATTTTGCATAAAGTTTCTCCAAATTCCCATAGGTACCAAAATAGGACTATTTTCTTCCCAAAGTTTGAAAACTTTAATTACGACTATATGTTGGATGGACTCCCTTCTAATGGATTTAAAAGATTTATTTAGACTATTATACTAATATATTCAACTTTTGTTACTTCTTGGTGAGCCAACTTTGTCTAAAGTTTCTCCAAATTCTAATAGGTAACGAAAACAGGACGATTTTCTTCTTAAAGATTGAAACTTTAAGTACGACTATATATTGGATGGACTCCCTTCTAATGGATTTAAAAGATTTATTTAGACTATTATACTAATATATTCAACTTTGGTTACTTCTTGGTGAGCCAATTTACATAAAGTTTCTCCAAATTCCCATAGGTACCAAAATAGGACTATTTTCTTCCCAAAGTTTGAAAAGTTTAATTACGACTATATGTTGGATGGACTCCCTTCTAATGGATTTAAAAGATTTATTTAGACTATTATACTAATATATTCAACTTTGGTTACTTCTTGGTGACCCAATTTTGTCTAAAGTTTCTCCAAATTCTCATAGGTAGCAAAATCAGGACCATTTTCTTCTTAAAGATTGAAACTTTAAGTACGACTATATATTGGATCGACTCCCTTCTAAAGGATTTAAAAGCTTTAATTAGACCATTATAGTAATATATTCAACTTTGGTTACTTCTTGGTGAGCCAATTTACATAATGTTTCTCCAAATTCCCATAGGTACCAAAATAGGACTATATTCTTCCCAAAGTTTGAAAAGTTTAATTACGACTATATGTTGGATGGACTCCCTTCTAAAGGATTTAAACGATTTATTTAGACTATTATACTAATATATTCAACTTTGGTTACTTCTTGGTGACCCAATTTTGTCTAAAGTTTCTCCTAATTCTCTTAGGTACCAAAAACAGGACGATTTTCTTCTTAAAGATTGAAACTTTAAGTACGACTATATATTGGATGGACTCCCTTATAAAGGATTTAAAAGCTTTAATTAGACCATTATAGTAATATATTCAACTTTGGTTACTTCTTGGTGAGCCAATTTACATAATGTTTCTCCAAATTCCCATAGGTACCAAAATAGGACTATATTCTTCCCAAAGTTTGAAAAGTTTAATTACGACTATATGTTGGATGGACTCCCTTCTAAAGGATTTAAACGATTTATTTAGACTATTATACTAATATATTCAACTTTGGTTACTTCTTGGTGACCCAATTTTGTCTAAAGTTTCTCCTAATTCTCTTAGGTACCAAAAACAGGACGATTTTCTTCTTAAAGATTGAAACTTTAAGTACGACTATATATTGGATGGACTCCCTTATAAAGGATTTAAAAGCTTGAATTAGACTATTATAGTAATATATTCAACTTTGGTTACTTCTTGGTGAGCCAATTTTGCCTAAAGTTTCTCCAAATTCCCATAGGTACCAAAAACAGGACGATTTTCTTCTTAAAGATTGAAACTTTAAGTACGACTATATATTGGATGGACTCCCTTATAAAGGATTTAAAACCATTAATTAGACTATTATAGTAATATATTCAACTTTGGTTACTTCTTGGTGAGCCAATTTTGGCTAAAGTTTCTCCAAATTCCCACAGGTACCAAACTAGGGTGATTTTCTTCCCAAAGTTTGAAAACTTTAATTACGACTATATATTGGATAGATTCCATTATAAAGGATTTTAAAGTTATATTTAGACTATTATACTAATATATTCAACTTTGGTTAGTTCTTGGTGAACCAATTTTGCATAAAGTTTCTCCAAATTCCCATAGGTACCAAAATAGGACTATTTTCTTCCCAAAGTTTGAAAACTTTAATTACGACTATATGTTGGATGGACTCCCTTCTAATGGATTTAAAAGATTTATTTAGACTATTATACTCATATATTCAACTTTTGTTACTTCTTGGTGAGCCAACTTTGTCTAAAGTTTCTCATAGGTACCGAAAACAGAACGATTTTCTTCTTAAATATTGAAACTTTAAGTACGACTATATATTGGATGGACTCCCTTCTAATGGATTTAAATGATTTATTTAGACTATTTTACTAATATATTCAACTTTGGTTACTTCTTGGTGAGCCAACTTTGTCTAAAGTTTCTCATAGGTACCGAAAACAGAACGATTTTCTTCTTAAATATTGAAACTTTAAGTACGACTATATATTGGATGGACTCCCTTCTAATGGATTTAAATGATTTATTTAGACTATTTTACTAATATATTCAACTTTGGTTACTTCTTGGTGAGCCAACTTTGTCTAAAGTTTCTCATAGGTACCGAAAACAGAACGATTTTCTTCTTAAATATTGAAACTTTAAGTACGACTATATATTGGATGGACTCCCTTCTAATGGATTTAAAAGATTTATTTAGACTATTATACTAATATATTCAACTTTGGTTACTTCTTGGTGACCCAATTTTGTCTAAAGTTTCTCCAAATTCTCATAGGTAGCAAAATCAGGACGATTTTCTTCTTAAAGATTGAAACTTTAAGTACGACTATATATTGGATCGACTCCCTTCTAAAGGATTTAAAAGCTTTAATTAGACCATTATAGTAATATATTCAACTTTGGTTACTTCTTGGTGAGCCAATTTACATAATGTTTCTCCAAATTCCCATAGGTACCAAAATAGGACTATATTCTTCCCAAAGTTTGAAAAGTTTAATTACGACTATATGTTGGATGGACTCCCTTCTAAAGGATTTAAACGATTTATTTAGACTATTATACTAATATATTCAACTTTGGTTACTTCTTGGTGACCCAATTTTGTCTAAAGTTTCTCCTAATTCTCTTAGGTACCAAAAACAGGACGATTTTCTTCTTAAAGATTGAAACTTTAAGTACGACTATATATTGGATGGACTCCCTTATAAAGGATTTAAAAGCTTTAATTAGACCATTATAGTAATATATTCAACTTTGGTTACTTCTTGGTGAGCCAATTTACATAATGTTTCTCCAAATTCCCATAGGTACCAAAATAGGACTATATTCTTCCCAAAGTTTGAAAAGTTTAATTACGACTATATGTTGGATGGACTCCCTTCTAAAGGATTTAAACGATTTATTTAGACTATTATACTAATATATTCAACTTTGGTTACTTCTTGGTGACCCAATTTTGTCTAAAGTTTCTCCTAATTCTCTTAGGTACCAAAAACAGGACGATTTTCTTCTTAAAGATTGAAACTTTAAGTACGACTATATATTGGATGGACTCCCTTATAAAGGATTTAAAAGCTTGAATTAGACTATTATAGTAATATATTCAACTTTGGTTACTTCTTGGTGAGCCAATTTTGCCTAAAGTTTCTCCAAATTCCCATAGGTACCAAAAACAGGACGATTTTCTTCTTAAAGATTGAAACTTTAAGTACGACTATATATTGGATGGACTCCCTTATAAAGGATTTAAAACCATTAATTAGACTATTATAGTAATATATTCAACTTTGGTTACTTCTTGGTGAGCCAATTTTGGCTAAAGTTTCTCCAAATTCCCACAGGTACCAAACTAGGGTGATTTTCTTCCCAAAGTTTGAAAACTTTAATTACGACTATATATTGGATAGATTCCATTATAAAGGATTTTAAAGTTATATTTAGACTATTATACTAATATATTCAACTTTGGTTAGTTCTTGGTGAACCAATTTTGCATAAAGTTTCTCCAAATTCCCATAGGTACCAAAATAGGACTATTTTCTTCCCAAAGTTTGAAAACTTTAATTACGACTATATGTTGGATGGACTCCCTTCTAATGGATTTAAAAGATTTATTTAGACTATTATACTAATATATTCAACTTTTGTTACTTCTTGGTGAGCCAACTTTGTCTAAAGTTTCTCATAGGTACCGAAAACAGAACGATTTTCTTCTTAAATATTGAAACTTTAAGTACGACTATATATTGGATGGACTCCCTTCTAATGGATTTAAATGATTTATTTAGACTATTTTACTAATATATTCAACTTTGGTTACTTCTTGGTGAGCCAACTTTGTCTAAAGTTTCTCATAGGTACCGAAAACAGAACGATTTTCTTCTTAAATATTGAAACTTTAAGTACGACTATATATTGGATGGACTCCCTTCTAATGGATTTAAATGATTTATTTAGACTATTTTACTAATATATTCAACTTTGGTTACTTTTTGGTGAGCTAACTTTGTCTAAAGTTTCTCCAAATTCTAATAGGTAACGAAAACAGGACGATTTTCTTCTTAAAGATTGAAACTTTAAGTACGACTATATATTGGATGGACTCCCTTCTAATGGATTTAAAAGATTTATTTAGACTATTATACTAATATATTCAACTTTGGTTACTTCTTGGTGAGCCAATTTACATAAAGTTTCTCCAAATTCCCATAGGTACCAAAATAGGACTATTTTCTTCCCAAAGTTTGAAAAGTTTAATTACGACTATATGTTGGATGGACTCCCTTCTAAAGGATTTAAACGATTTATTTAGACTATTATACTAATATATTCAACTTTGGTTACTTCTTGGTGACCCAATTTTGTCTAAAGTTTCTCCTAATTCTCTTAGGTACCAAAAACAGGACGATTTTCTTCTTAAAGATTGAAACTTTAAGTACGACTATATATTGGATGGACTCCCTTATAAAGGATTTAAAAGCTTTAATTAGACCATTATAGTAATATATTCAACTTTGGTTACTTCTTGGTGAGCCAATTTACATAATGTTTCTCCAAATTCCCATAGGTACCAAAATAGGACTATATTCTTCCCAAAGTTTGAAAAGTTTAATTACGACTATATGTTGGATGGACTCCCTTCTAAAGGATTTAAACGATTTATTTAGACTATTATACTAATATATTCAACTTTGGTTACTTCTTGGTGACCCAATTTTGTCTAAAGTTTCTCCTAATTCTCTTAGGTACCAAAAACAGGACGATTTTCTTCTTAAAGATTGAAACTTTAAGTACGACTATATATTGGATGGACTCCCTTATAAAGGATTTAAAAGCTTGAATTAGACTATTATAGTAATATATTCAACTTTGGTTACTTCTTGGTGAGCCAATTTTGCCTAAAGTTTCTCCAAATTCCCATAGGTACCAAAAACAGGACGATTTTCTTCTTAAAGATTGAAACTTTAAGTACGACTATATATTGGATGGACTCCCTTATAAAGGATTTAAAACCATTAATTAGACTATTATAGTAATATATTCAACTTTGGTTACTTCTTGGTGAGCCAATTTTGGCTAAAGTTTCTCCAAATTCCCACAGGTACCAAACTAGGGTGATTTTCTTCCCAAAGTTTGAAAACTTTAATTACGACTATATATTGGATAGATTCCATTATAAAGGATTTTAAAGTTATATTTAGACTATTATACTAATATATTCAACTTTGGTTAGTTCTTGGTGAACCAATTTTGCATAAAGTTTCTCCAAATTCCCATAGGTACCAAAATAGGACTATTTTCTTCCCAAAGTTTGAAAACTTTAATTACGACTATATGTTGGATGGACTCCCTTCTAATGGATTTAAAAGATTTATTTAGACTATTATACTAATATATTCAACTTTTGTTACTTCTTGGTGAGCCAACTTTGTCTAAAGTTTCTCATAGGTACCGAAAACAGAACGATTTTCTTCTTAAATATTGAAACTTTAAGTACGACTATATATTGGATGGACTCCCTTCTAATGGATTTAAATGATTTATTTAGACTATTTTACTAATATATTCAACTTTGGTTACTTCTTGGTGAGCCAACTTTGTCTAAAGTTTCTCATAGGTACCGAAAACAGAACGATTTTCTTCTTAAATATTGAAACTTTAAGTACGACTATATATTGGATGGACTCCCTTCTAATGGATTTAAATGATTTATTTAGACTATTTTACTAATATATTCAACTTTGGTTACTTCTTGGTGAGCCAACTTTGTCTAAAGTTTCTCATAGGTACCGAAAACAGAACGATTTTCTTCTTAAATATTGAAACTTTAAGTACGACTATATATTGGATGGACTCCCTTCTAATGGATTTAAAAGATTTATTTAGACTATTATACTAATATATTCAACTTTGGTTACTTCTTGGTGACCCAATTTTGTCTAAAGTTTCTCCAAATTCTCATAGGTAGCAAAATCAGGACGATTTTCTTCTTAAAGATTGAAACTTTAAGTACGACTATATATTGGATCGACTCCCTTCTAAAGGATTTAAAAGCTTTAATTAGACCATTATAGTAATATATTCAACTTTGGTTACTTCTTGGTGAGCCAATTTACATAATGTTTCTCCAAATTCCCATAGGTACCAAAATAGGACTATATTCTTCCCAAAGTTTGAAAAGTTTAATTACGACTATATGTTGGATGGACTCCCTTCTAAAGGATTTAAACGATTTATTTAGACTATTATACTAATATATTCAACTTTGGTTACTTCTTGGTGACCCAATTTTGTCTAAAGTTTCTCCTAATTCTCTTAGGTACCAAAAACAGGACGATTTTCTTCTTAAAGATTGAAACTTTAAGTACGACTATATATTGGATGGACTCCCTTATAAAGGATTTAAAAGCTTTAATTAGACCATTATAGTAATATATTCAACTTTGGTTACTTCTTGGTGAGCCAATTTACATAATGTTTCTCCAAATTCCCATAGGTACCAAAATAGGACTATATTCTTCCCAAAGTTTGAAAAGTTTAATTACGACTATATGTTGGATGGACTCCCTTCTAAAGGATTTAAACGATTTATTTAGACTATTATACTAATATATTCAACTTTGGTTACTTCTTGGTGACCCAATTTTGTCTAAAGTTTCTCCTAATTCTCTTAGGTACCAAAAACAGGACGATTTTCTTCTTAAAGATTGAAACTTTAAGTACGACTATATATTGGATGGACTCCCTTATAAAGGATTTAAAAGCTTGAATTAGACTATTATAGTAATATATTCAACTTTGGTTACTTCTTGGTGAGCCAATTTTGCCTAAAGTTTCTCCAAATTCCCATAGGTACCAAAAACAGGACGATTTTCTTCTTAAAGATTGAAACTTTAAGTACGACTATATATTGGATGGACTCCCTTATAAAGGATTTAAAACCATTAATTAGACTATTATAGTAATATATTCAACTTTGGTTACTTCTTGGTGAGCCAATTTTGGCTAAAGTTTCTCCAAATTCCCACAGGTACCAAACTAGGGTGATTTTCTTCCCAAAGTTTGAAAACTTTAATTACGACTATATATTGGATAGATTCCATTATAAAGGATTTTAAAGTTATATTTAGACTATTATACTAATATATTCAACTTTGGTTAGTTCTTGGTGAACCAATTTTGCATAAAGTTTCTCCAAATTCCCATAGGTACCAAAATAGGACTATTTTCTTCCCAAAGTTTGAAAACTTTAATTACGACTATATGTTGGATGGACTCCCTTCTAATGGATTTAAAAGATTTATTTAGACTATTATACTAATATATTCAACTTTTGTTACTTCTTGGTGAGCCAACTTTGTCTAAAGTTTCTCATAGGTACCGAAAACAGAACGATTTTCTTCTTAAATATTGAAACTTTAAGTACGACTATATATTGGATGGACTCCCTTCTAATGGATTTAAATGATTTATTTAGACTATTTTACTAATATATTCAACTTTGGTTACTTCTTGGTGAGCCAACTTTGTCTAAAGTTTCTCATAGGTACCGAAAACAGAACGATTTTCTTCTTAAATATTGAAACTTTAAGTACGACTATATATTGGATGGACTCCCTTCTAATGGATTTAAATGATTTATTTAGACTATTTTACTAATATATTCAACTTTGGTTACTTTTTGGTGAGCTAACTTTGTCTAAAGTTTCTCCAAATTCTAATAGGTAACGAAAACAGGACGATTTTCTTCTTAAAGATTGAAACTTTAAGTACGACTATATATTGGATGGACTCCCTTCTAATGGATTTAAAAGATTTATTTAGACTATTATACTAATATATTCAACTTTGGTTACTTCTTGGTGAGCCAATTTACATAAAGTTTCTCCAAATTCCCATAGGTACCAAAATAGGACTATTTTCTTCCCAAAGTTTGAAAAGTTTAATTACGACTATATGTTGGATGGACTTCCTTCTAATGGATTTAAAAGATTTATTTAGACTATTATACTAATATATTCAACTTTGGTTACTTCTTGGTGACCCAATTTTGTCTAAAGTTTCTCCAAATTCTCATAGGTAGCAAAATCAGGACCATTTTCTTCTTAAAGATTGAAACTTTAAGTACGACTATATATTGGATCGACTCCCTTCTAAAGGATTTAAAAGCTTTAATTAGACCATTATAGTAATATATTCAACTTTGGTTACTTCTTGGTGAGCCAATTTACATAATGTTTCTCCAAATTCCCATAGGTACCAAAATAGGACTATATTCTTCCCAAAGTTTGAAAAGTTTAATTACGACTATATGTTGGATGGACTCCCTTCTAAAGGATTTAAACGATTTATTTAGACTATTATACTAATATATTCAACTTTGGTTACTTCTTGGTGACCCAATTTTGTCTAAAGTTTCTCCTAATTCTCTTAGGTACCAAAAACAGGACGATTTTCTTCTTAAAGATTGAAACTTTAAGTACGACTATATATTGGATGGACTCCCTTATAAAGGATTTAAAAGCTTTAATTAGACCATTATAGTAATATATTCAACTTTGGTTACTTCTTGGTGAGCCAATTTACATAATGTTTCTCCAAATTCCCATAGGTACCAAAATAGGACTATATTCTTCCCAAAGTTTGAAAAGTTTAATTACGACTATATGTTGGATGGACTCCCTTCTAAAGGATTTAAACGATTTATTTAGACTATTATACTAATATATTCAACTTTGGTTACTTCTTGGTGACCCAATTTTGTCTAAAGTTTCTCCTAATTCTCTTAGGTACCAAAAACAGGACGATTTTCTTCTTAAAGATTGAAACTTTAAGTACGACTATATATTGGATGGACTCCCTTATAAAGGATTTAAAAGCTTGAATTAGACTATTATAGTAATATATTCAACTTTGGTTACTTCTTGGTGAGCCAATTTTGCCTAAAGTTTCTCCAAATTCCCATAGGTACCAAAAACAGGACGATTTTCTTCTTAAAGATTGAAACTTTAAGTACGACTATATATTGGATGGACTCCCTTATAAAGGATTTAAAACCATTAATTAGACTATTATAGTAATATATTCAACTTTGGTTACTTCTTGGTGAGCCAATTTTGGCTAAAGTTTCTCCAAATTCCCACAGGTACCAAACTAGGGTGATTTTCTTCCCAAAGTTTGAAAACTTTAATTACGACTATATATTGGATAGATTCCATTATAAAGGATTTTAAAGTTATATTTAGATTATTATACTAATATATTCAACTTTGGTTAGTTCTTGGTGAACCAATTTTGCATAAAGTTTCTCCAAATTCCCATAGGTACCAAAATAGGACTATTTTCTTCCCAAAGTTTGAAAACTTTAATTACGACTATATGTTGGATGGACTCCCTTCTAATGGATTTAAAAGATTTATTTAGACTATTATACTAATATATTCAACTTTTGTTACTTCTTGGTGAGCCAACTTTGTCTAAAGTTTCTCATAGGTACCGAAAACAGAACGATTTTCTTCTTAAATATTGAAACTTTAAGTACGACTATATATTGGATGGACTCCCTTCTAATGGATTTAAATGATTTATTTAGACTATTTTACTAATATATTCAACTTTGGTTACTTCTTGGTGAGCCAACTTTGTCTAAAGTTTCTCATAGGTACCGAAAACAGAACGATTTTCTTCTTAAATATTGAAACTTTAAGTACGACTATATATTGGATGGACTCCCTTCTAATGGATTTAAATGATTTATTTAGACTATTTTACTAATATATTCAACTTTGGTTACTTTTTGGTGAGCTAACTTTGTCTAAAGTTTCTCCAAATTCTAATAGGTAACGAAAACAGGACGATTTTCTTCTTAAAGATTGAAACTTTAAGTACGACTATATATTGGATGGACTCCCTTCTAATGGATTTAAAAGATTTATTTAGACTATTATACTAATATATTCAACTTTGGTTACTTCTTGGTGAGCCAATTTACATAAAGTTTCTCCAAATTCCCATAGGTACCAAAATAGGACTATTTTCTTCCCAAAGTTTGAAAAGTTTAATTACGACTATATGTTGGATGGACTCCCTTCTAATGGATTTAAAAGATTTATTTAGACTATTATACTAATATATTCAACTTTGGTTACTTCTTGGTGACCCAATTTTGTCTAAAGTTTCTCCAAATTCTCATAGGTAGCAAAATCAGGACGATTTTCTTCTTAAAGATTGAAACTTTAAGTACGACTATATATTGGATCGACTCCCTTCTAAAGGATTTAAAAGCTTTAATTAGACCATTATAGTAATATATTCAACTTTGGTTACTTCTTGGTGAGCCAATTTACATAATGTTTCTCCAAATTCCCATAGGTACCAAAATAGGACTATATTCTTCCCAAAGTTTGAAAAGTTTAATTACGACTATATGTTGGATGGACTCCGTTCTAAAGGATTTAAACGATTTATTTAGACTATTATACTAATATATTCAACTTTGGTTACTTCTTGGTGACCCAATTTTGTCTAAAGTTTCTCCTAATTCTCTTAGGTACCAAAAACAGGACGATTTTCTTCTTAAAGATTGAAACTTTAAGTACGACTATATATTGGATGGACTCCCTTATAAAGGATTTAAAAGCTTTAATTAGACCATTATAGTAATATATTCAACTTTGGTTACTTCTTGGTGAGCCAATTTACATAATGTTTCTCCAAATTCCCATAGGTACCAAAATAGGACTATATTCTTCCCAAAGTTTGAAAAGTTTAATTACGACTATATGTTGGATGGACTCCCTTCTAAAGGATTTAAACGATTTATTTAGACTATTATACTAATATATTCAACTTTGGTTACTTCTTGGTGACCCAATTTTGTCTAAAGTTTCTCCTAATTCTCTTAGGTACCAAAAACAGGACGATTTTCTTCTTAAAGATTGAAACTTTAAGTACGACTATATATTGGATGGACTCCCTTATAAAGGATTTAAAAGCTTGAATTAGACTATTATAGTAATATATTCAACTTTGGTTACTTCTTGGTGAGCCAATTTTGCCTAAAGTTTCTCCAAATTCCCATAGGTACCAAAAACAGGACGATTTTCTTCTTAAAGATTGAAACTTTAAGTACGACTATATATTGGATGGACTCCCTTATAAAGGATTTAAAACCATTAATTAGACTATTATAGTAATATATTCAACTTTGGTTACTTCTTGGTGAGCCAATTTAGGCTAAAGTTTCTCCAAATTCCCATAGGTACCAAAATAGGACTATTTTCTTCCCAAAGTTTGAAAACTTTAATTACGACTATATGTTGGATGGACTCCCTTCTAATGGATTTAAAAGATTTATTTAGACTATTATACTAATATATTCAACTTTTGTTACTTCTTGGTGAGCCAACTTTGTCTAAAGTTTCTCATAGGTACCGAAAACAGAACGATTTTCTTCTTAAATATTGAAACTTTAAGTACGACTATATATTGGATGGACTCCCTTCTAATGGATTTAAATGATTTATTTAGACTATTTTACTAATATATTCAACTTTGGTTACTTTTTGGTGAGCTAATTTTGTCTAAAGTTTCTCCAAATTCTAATAGGTACCGAAAACAGGACGATTTTCTTCTTAAAGATTGAAACTTTAAGTACGACTATATATTGGATGGACTCCCTTCTAAAGGATTTTAAAGTTATATTTAGACTATTATACTAATATATTCAACTTTGGTTAGTTCTTGGTGAGCCAATTTTGTCTAAAGTTTCTCCTAATTCTCATAGGCACCAAAAACAGGACGATTTTCTTCTTAACGATTGAAACTTTAAGTACGACTATATATTGGATGGACTCCCTTATAAAGGATTTAAAACCATTAATTAGACTATTATAGTAATATATTCAAATTTGGTTACTTCTTGGTGAGCCAAATTTGCCTAAAGTTTCTCCAAATTCCCATAGGTACCAAACTAGGGTGATTTTCTTCCCAAAGTTTGAAAACTTTAATTACGACTATATATTGGATGGATTCCATTATAAAGGATTTTAAAGTTATATTTAGACTATTATACTAATATATTCAACTTTGGTTAGTTCTTGGTGAGCCAATTTTGTCTAAAGTTTCACCTAATTCTCATAGGTACCAAAAACAGGACGATTTTCTTCTTAAAGATTGAAACTTTAAGTACGACTATATATTGGATGGACTCCCTTATAAAGGATTTAAAAGCTTGAATTAGACTATAATAGTAATATATTCAACTTTGGTTACTTCTTGGTGAGCCAATTTTGCCTAAAGTTTCTCCAAATTCCCATAGGTACCAAAATAGGACTATTTTCTTCCCAAAGTTTGAAAACTTTAATTACGACTATATATTGGATGGATTCCATTATAAAGGATTTTAAAGTTATATTTAGACTATTATACTAATATATTCAACTTTGGATAGTTCTTGCTGAGCCAATTTTGCATAAAGTTTCTCCAAATTCCCATAGGTACCAAAATAGGACTATTTTCTTCCCAAAGTTTGAAAACTTTAATTACGACTATATGTTGGATGGACTCCCTTCTAATGGATTTAAAAGATTTATTTAGACTATTATACTAATATATTCAACTTTGGTTACTTCTTGGTGAGCCAACTTTGTCTAAAGTTTCTCATAGGTACCGAAAACAGAACGATTTTCTTCTTAAATATTGAAACTTTAAGTACGACTATATATTGGATGGACTCCGTTCTAATGGATTTAAATGATTTATTTAGACTATTTTACTAATATATTCAACTTTGGTTACTTTTTGGTGAGCTAACTTTGTCTAAAGTTTCTCCAAATTCTAATAGGTACCGAAAACAGGACGATTTTCTTCTTAAAGATTGAAACTTTAAGTACGACTATATATTGGATGGACTCCCTTCTAATGGATTTAAAAGATTTATTTAGACTATTATACTAATATATTCAACTTTGGTTACTTCTTGGTGAGCCAATTTTGTCTAAAGTTTCTCCAAATTCTCATAGATACCAAAATAGGACTATTTTCTTCCCAAAGTTTGAAAACTTTAATTACGACTATATGTTGGATGGACTCCCTTCTAATGGATTTAAAAGATTTATTTAGACTATTATACTAATATATTCAACTTTTGTTACTTCTTGGTGAGCCAACTTTGTCTAAAGTTTCTCATAGGTACCGAAAACAGAACGATTTTCTTCTTAAATATTGAAACTTTAAGTACGACTATATATTGGATGGACTCCCTTCTAATGGATTTAAATGATTTATTTAGACTATTTTACTAATATATTCAACTTTGGTTACTTTTTGGTGAGCTAATTTTGTCTAAAGTTTCTCCAAATTCTAATAGGTACCGAAAACAGGACGATTTTCTTCTTAAAGATTGAAACTTTAAGTACGACTATATATTGGATGGACTCCCTTCTAAAGGATTTTAAAGTTATATTTAGACTATTATACTAATATATTCAACTTTGGTTAGTTCTTGGTGAGCCAATTTTGTCTAAAGTTTCTCCTAATTCTCATAGGCACCAAAAACAGGACGATTTTCTTCTTAACGATTGAAACTTTAAGTACGACTATATATTGGATGGACTCCCTTATAAAGGATTTAAAACCATTAATTAGACTATTATAGTAATATATTCAAATTTGGTTACTTCTTGGTGAGCCAAATTTGCCTAAAGTTTCTCCAAATTCCCATAGGTACCAAACTAGGGTGATTTTCTTCCCAAAGTTTGAAAACTTTAATTACGACTATATATTGGATGGATTCCATTATAAAGGATTTTAAAGTTATATTTAGACTATTATACTAATATATTCAACTTTGGTTAGTTCTTCGTGAGCCAATTTTGTCTAAAGTTTCACCTAATTCTCATAGGTACCAAAAGCAGGACGATTTTCTTCTTAAAGATTGAAACTTTAAGTACGACTATATATTGGATGGACTCCCTTATAAAGGATTTAAAAGCTTGAATTAGACTATAATAGTAATATATTCAACTTTGGTTACTTCTTGGTGAGCCAATTTTGCCTAAAGTTTCTCCAAATTCCCATAGGTACCAAAATAGGACTATTTTCTTCCCAAAGTTTGAAAACTTTAATTACGACTATATATTGGATGGATTCCATTATAAAGGATTTTAAAGTTATATTTAGACTATTATACTAATATATTCAACTTTGGTTAGTTCTTGCTGAGCCAATTTTGCATAAAGTTTCTCCAAATTCCCATAGGTACCAAAATAGGACTATTTTCTTCCCAAAGTTTGAAAACTTTAATTACGACTATATGTTGGATGGACTCCCTTCTAATGGATTTAAAAGATTTATTTAGACTATTATACTAATATATTCAACTTTGGTTACTTCTTGGTGAGCCAACTTTGTCTAAAGTTTCTCATAGGTACCGAAAACAGAACGATTTTCTTCTTAAATATTGAAACTTTAAGTACGACTATATATTGGATGGACTCCGTTCTAATGGATTTAAATGATTTATTTAGACTATTTTACTAATATATTCAACTTTGGTTACTTTTTGGTGAGCTAACTTTGTCTAAAGTTTCTCCAAATTCTAATAGGTACCGAAAACAAGACGATTTTCTTCTTAAAGATTGAAACTTTAAGTACGACTATATATTGGATGGACTCCCTTCTAATGGATTTAAAAGATTTATTTAGACTATTATACTAATATATTCAACTTTGGTTACTTCTTGGTGAGCCAATTTTGTCTAAAGTTTCTCCAAATTCTCATAGGTAGCAAAATCAGGACGATTTTCTTCTTAAAGATTGAAACTTTAAGTACGACTATATATTGGATGGACTCCCTTCTAAAGGATTTAAAAGCTTTAATTAGACCATTATAGTAATATATTCAACTTTGGTTACTTCTTGGTGAGCCAATTTACATAAAGTTTCTCCAAATTCCCATAGGTACCAAAATAGGACTATTTTCTTCCCAAAGTTTGAAAATTTTAATTATGACTATATGTTGGATGGACTCCCTTCTAATGGATTTAAAAGATTTATTTAGACTATTATACTAATATATTCAACTTTGGTTACTTCTTGGTGAGCCAATTTTGTCTAAAGTTTCTCCAAATTCTCATAGGTAGCAAAATCAGGACGATTTTCTTCTTAAAGATTGAAACTTTAAGTACGACTATATATTGGATGGACTCCCTTCTAAAGGATTTAAAAGCTTTAATTAGACCATTATAGTAATATATTCAACTTTGGTTACTTCTTGGTGAGCCAATTTACATAAAGTTTCTCCAAATTCCCATAGGTACCAAAATAGGACTATTTTTTTCCCAAAGTTTGAAAAGTTTAATTACGACTATATGTTGGATGGACTCCCTTCTAATGGATTTAAAAGATTTATTTAGACTATTATACTAATATATTCAACTTTGGTTACTTCTTGGTGAGCCAATTTTGTCTAAAGTTTCTCCAAATTCTCATAGGTAGCAAAATCAGGACGATTTTCTTCTTAAAGATTGAAACTTTAAGTACGACTATATATTGGATGGACTCCCTTATAAAGGATTTAAAACCATTAATTAGACTATTATAGTAATATATTCAAATTTGGTTACTTCTTGGTGAGCCAAATTTGCCTAAAGTTTCTCCGAATTCCCATAGGTACCAAACTAGGGTGATTTTCTTCCCAAAGTTTGAAAACTTTAATTACGACTATATATTGGATGGATTCCATTATAAAGGATTTTAAAGTTATATTTAGACTATTATACTAATATATTCAACTTTGGTTAGTTCTTGGTGAGCCAATTTTGCATAAAGTTTCTCCAAATTCCAATAGGTACCAAAATAGGACTATTTTCTTCCCAAAGTTTGAAAACTTTAATTACGACTATATGTTGGATGGACTCCCTTCTAATGGATTTAAAAGATTTATTTATACTATTATACTAATATATTCAACTTTTGTTACTTCTTGGTGAGCCAACTTTGTCTAAAGTTTCTCATAGGTAGCAAAATCAGGACGATTTTCTTCTTAAAGATTGAAACTTTAAGTACGACTATATATTGGATGGAGTCCCTTATAAAGGATTTAAAACCATTAATTAGACTATTATAGTAATATATTCAACTTTGGTTACTTCTTGGTGAGCCAATTTTGGCTAAAGTTTCTCCAAATTCCCACAGGTACCAAACTAAGGTGATTTTCTTCTCAAAGTTTGAAAACTTTAATTACGACTATATATTGGATAGATTCCATTATAAAGGATTTTAAAGTTATATTTAGACTATTAAACTAATATATTCAACTTTGGTTAGTTCTTGGTAAGCCAATTTTGCATAAAGTTTCTCCAAATTCCCATAGGTACCAAAATAGGACTATTTTCTTCCCAAAGTTTGAAAACTTTAATTACGACTATATGTTGGATGGACTCCCTTCTAATGGATTGAAAAGATTTATTTAGACTATTATACTAATATATTCAACTTTTGTTACTTCTTGGTGAGCCAACTTTGTCTAAAGTTTCTCATAGGTACCGAAAACAGAACGATTTTCTTCTTAAATATTGAAACTTTAAGTACGACTATATATTGGATGGACTCCCTTCTAATGGATTTAAATGATTTATTTAGACTATTTTACTAATATATTCAACTTTGGTTACTTTTTGGTGAGCTAATTTTGTCTAAAGTTTCTCCAAATTCTAATAGGTACCGAAAACAGGACGATTTTCTTCTTAAAGATTGAAACTTTAAGTACGACTATATATTGGATGGACTCCCTTCTAAAGGATTTTAAAGTTATATTTAGACTATTATACTAATATATTCAACTTTGGTTAGTTCTTGGTGAGCCAATTTTGTCTAAAGTTTCTCCTAATTCTCATAGGCACCAAAAACAGGACGATTTTCTTCTTAAAGATTGAAACTTTAAGTACGACTATATATTGGATGGACTCCCTTATAAAGGATTTAAAAGCTTGAATTAGACTATAATAGTAATATATTCAACTTTGGTTACTTCTTGGTGAGCCAATTTTGCCTAAAGTTTCTCCAAATTCCCATAGGTACCAAAATAGGACTATTTTCTTCCCAAAGTTTGAAAACTTTAATTACGACTATATATTGGATGGATTCCATTATAAAGGATTTTAAAGTTATATTTAGACTATTATACTAATATATTCAACTTTGGTTAGTTCTTGCTGAGCCAATTTTGCATAAAGTTTCTCCAAATTCCCATAGGTACCAAAATAGGACTATTTTCTTCCCAAAGTTTGAAAACTTAAATTACGACTATATATTGGATGGACTCCCTTCTAAAGGATTTAAAAGCTTTAATTAGACCATTATAGTAATATATTCAACTTTGGTTACTTCTTGGTGAGCCAATTTACATAAAGTTTCTCCAAATTCCCATAGGTACCAAAATAGGACTATTTTCTTCCCAAAGTTTGAAAAGTTTAATTACGACTATATGTTGGATGGACTCCCTTCTAATGGATTTAAAAGATTTATTTAGACTATTATACTAATATATTCAACTTTGGTTACTTCTTGGTGAGCCAATTTTGTCTAAAGTTTCTCCAAATTCTCATAGGTAGCAAAATCAGGACGATTTTCTTCTTAAAGATTGAAACTTTAAGTACGACTATATATTGGATGGACTCCCTTCTAAAGGATTTAAAAGCTTTAATTAGACCATTATAGTAATATATTCAACTTTGGTTACTTCTTGGTGAGCCAATTTACATAAAGTTTCTCCAAATTCCCATAGGTACCAAAATAGGACTATTTTCTTCCCAAAGTTTGAAAAGTTTAATTACGACTATATGTTGGATGGACTCCCTTCTAATGGATTTAAAAGATTTATTTAGACTATTATACTAATATATTCAACTTTGGTTACTTCTTGGTGAGCCAATTTTGTCTAAAGTTTCTCCAAATTCTCATAGGTAGCAAAATCAGGACGATTTTCTTCTTAAAGATTGAAACTTTAAGTACGACTATATATTGGATGGACTCCCTTATAAAGGATTTAAAACCATTAATTAGACTATTATAGTAATATATTCAAATTTGGTTACTTCTTGGTGAGCCAAATTTGCCTAAAGTTTCTCCAAATTCCCATAGGTACCAAACTAGGGTGATTTTCTTCCCAAAGTTTGAAAACTTTAATTACGACTATATATTGGATGGATTCCATTATAAAGGATTTTAAAGTTATATTTAGACTATTATACTAATATATTCAACTTTGGTTAGTTCTTGGTGAGCCAATTTTGCATAAAGTTTCTCCAAATTCCAATAGGTACCAAAATAGGACTATTTTCTTCCCAAAGTTTGAAAACTTTAATTACGACTATATGTTGGATGGACTCCCTTCTAATGGATTTAAAAGATTTATTTAGACTATTATACTAATATATTCAACTTTTGTTACTTCTTGGTGAGCCAACTTTGTCTAAAGTTTCTCATAGGTACCGAAAACAGAACGATTTTCTTCTTAAATATTGAAACTTTAAGTACGACTATATATTGGATGGACTCCCTTCTAATGGATTTAAATGATTTATTTAGACTATTTTACTAATATATATTGAACTTTGGTTACTTTTTGGTGAGCTAATTTTGTCTAAAGTTTCTCCAAATTCTAATAGGTACCGAAAACAGGACGATTTTCTTCTTAAAGATTGAAACTTTAAGTACGACTATATATTGGATGGACTCCCTTCTAAAGGATTTTAAAGTTATATTTAGACTATTATACTAATATATTCAACTTTGGTTAGTTCTTGGAGAGCCAATTTTGTCTAAAGTTTCTCCTAATTCTCATAGGCACCAAAAACAGGACGATTTTCTTCTTAAAGATTGAAACTTTAAGTACGACTATATATTGGATGGACTCCCTTATAAAGGATTTAAAAGCTTGAATTAGACTATAATAGTAATATATTCAACTTTGGTTACTTCTTGGTGAGCCAATTTTGCCTAAAGTTTCTCCAAATTCCCATAGGTACCAAAATAGGACTATTTTCTTCCCAAAGTTTGAAAACTTTAATTACGACTATATATTGGATGGATTCCATTATAAAGGATTTTAAAGTTATATTTAGACTATTATACTAATATATTCAACTTTGGTTAGTTCTTGCTGAGCCAATTTTGCATAAAGTTTCTCCAAATTCCCATAGGTACCAAAATAGGACTATTTTCTTCCCAAAGTTTGAAAACTTTAATTACGACTATATATTGGATGGATTCCATTATAAAGGATTTTAAAGTTATATTTAGACTATTATACTAATATATTCAACTTTGGTTAGTTCTTGCTGAGCCAATTTTGCATAAAGTTTCTCCAAATTCCCATAGGTACCAAAATAGGACTATTTTCTTCCCAAAGTTTGAAAACTTAAATTACGACTATATATTGGATGGACTCCCTTCTAAAGGATTTAAAAGCTTTAATTAGACCATTATAGTAATATATTCAACTTTGGTTACTTCTTGGTGAGCCAATTTACATAAAGTTTCTCCAAATTCCCATGATACCAAAATAGGACTATTTTCTTCCCAAAGTTTGAAAAGTTTAATTACGACTATATGTTGGATGGACTCCCTTCTAATGGATTTAAAAGATTTATTTAGACTATTATACTAATATATTCAACTTTGGTTACTTCTTGGTGAGCCAATTTACATAAAGTTTCTCCAAATTCCCATGATACCAAAATAGGACTATTTTCTTCCCAAAGTTTGAAAAGTTTAATTACGACTATATGTTGGATGGACTCCCTTCTAATGGATTTAAAAGATTTATTTAGACTATTATACTAATATATTCAACTTTGGTTACTTCTTGGTGAGCCAATTTTGTCTAAAGTTTCTCCAAATTCTCATAGGTAGCAAAATCAGGACGATTTTCTTCTTAAAGATTGAAACTTTAAGTACGACTATATATTGGATGGACTCCCTTATAAAGGATTTAAAACCATTAATTAGACTATTATAGTAATATATTCAAATTTGGTTACTTCTTGGTGAGCCAAATTTGCCTAAAGTTTCTCCAAATTCCCATAGGTACCAAACTAGGGTGATTTTCTTCCCAAAGTTTGAAAACTTTAATTACGACTATATATTGGATGGATTCCATTATAAAGGATTTTAAAGTTATATTTAGACTATTATACTAATATATTCAACTTTGGTTAGTTCTTGGTGAGCCAATTTTGCATAAAGTTTCTCCAAATTCCAATAGGTACCAAAATAGGACTATTTTCTTCCCAAAGTTTGAAAACTTTAATTACGACTATATGTTGGATGGACTCCCTTCTAATGGATTTAAAAGATTTATTTAGACTATTATACTAATATATTCAACTTTTGTTACTTCTTGGTGAGCCAACTTTGTCTAAAGTTTCTCATAGGTACCGAAAACAGAACGATTTTCTTCTTAAATATTGAAACTTTAAGTATGACTATATATTGGATGGACTCCCTTCTAATGGATTTAAATGATTTATTTAGACTATTTTACTAATATATTCAACTTTGGTTACTTTTTGGTGAGCTAATTTTGTCTAAAGTTTCTCCAAATTCTAATAGGTACCGAAAACAGGACGATTTTCTTCTTAAAGATTGAAACTTTAAGTACGACTATATATTGGATGGACTCCCTTCTAAAGGATTTTAAAGTTATATTTAGACTATTATACTAATATATTCAACTTTGGTTAGTTCTTGGTGAGCCAATTTTGTCTAAAGTTTCTCCTAATTCTCATAGGCACCAAAAACAGGACGATTTTCTTCTTAAAGATTGAAACTTTAAGTACGACTATATATTGGATGGACTCCCTTATAAAGGATTTAAAAGCTTGAATTAGACTATAATAGTAATATATTCAACTTTGGTTACTTCTTGGTGAGCCAATTTTGCCTAAAGTTTCTCCAAATTCCCATAGGTACCAAAATAGGACTATTTTCTTCCCAAAGTTTGAAAACTTTAATTACGACTATATATTGGATGGATTCCATTATAAAGGATTTTAAAGTTATATTTAGACTATTATACTAATATATTCAACTTTGGTTAGTTCTTGCTGAGCCAATTTTGCATAAAGTTTCTCCAAATTCCCATAGGTACCAAAATAGGACTATTTTCTTCCCAAAGTTTGAAAAGTTTAATTACGACTATATGTTGGATGGACTCCCTTCTAATGGATTTAAAAGATTTATTTAGACTATTATACTAATATATTCAACTTTGGTTACTTCTTGGTGAACCAATTTTGTCTAAAGTTTCTCCAAATTCTCATAGGTAGCAAAATCAGGACGATTTTCTTCTTAAAGATTGAAACTTTAAGTACGACTATATATTGGATGGACTCCCTTCTAAAGGATTTAAAAGCTTTAATTAGACCATTATAGTAATATATTCAACTTTGGTTACTTCTTGGTGAGCCAATTTACATAAAGTTTCTCCAAATTCCCATAGGTACCAAAATAGGACTATTTTCTTCCCAAAGTTTGAAAAGTTTAATTACGACTATATGTTGGATGGACTCCCTTCTAATGGATTTAAAAGATTTATTTAGACTATTATACTAATATATTCAACTTTGGTTACTTCTTGGTGAGCCAATTTTGTCTAACGTTTCTCCAAATTCTCATAGGTAGCAAAATCAGGACGATTTTCTTCTTAAATATTGAAACTTTAAGTACGACTATATATTGGATGGACTCCCTTATAAAGGATTTAAAACCATTAATTAGACTATTATAGTAATATATTCAAATTTGGTTAGTTCTTGGTGAGCCAATTTTGCATAAAGTTTCTCCAAATTCCAATAGGTACCAAAATAGGACTATTTTCTTCCCAAAGTTTGAAAACTTTAATTACGACTATATGTTGGATGGACTCCCTTCTAATGGATTTAAAAGATTTATTTAGACTATTATACTAATATATTCAACTTTTGTTACTTCTTGGTGAGCCAACTTTGTCTAAAGTTTCTCATAGGTACCGAAAACAGAACGATTTTCTTCTTAAATATTGAAACTTTAAGTACGACTATATATTGGATGGACTCCCTTCTAATGGATTTAAATGATTTATTTAGACTATTTTACTAATATATTCAACTTTGGTTACTTTTTGGTGAGCTAATTTTGTCTAAAGTTTCTCCAAATTCTAATAGGTACCGAAAACAGGACGATTTTCTTCTTAAAGATTGAAACTTTAAGTACGACTATATATTGGATGGACACCCTTCTAAAGGATTTTAAAGTTATATTTAGACTATTATACTAATATATTCAACTTTGGTTAGTTCTTGGTGAGCCAATTTTGTCTAAAGTTTCTCCTAATTCTCATAGGCACCAAAAACAGGACGATTTTCTTCTTAAAGATTGAAACTTTAAGTACGACTATATATTGGATGGACTCCCTTATAAAGGATTTAAAACCATTAATTAGACTATTATAGTAATATATTCAAATTTGGTTACTTCTTGGTGAGCCAAATTTGCATAAAGTTTCTCCAAATTCCCATAGGTACCAAAAACAGGACGATTTTCTTCTTAAAGATTGAAACTTTAAGTACGACTATATATTGGATGGACTCCCTTATAAAGGATTTAAAACCATTAATTAGACTATTATAGTAATATATTCAAATTTGGTTACTTCTTGGTGAGCCAAATTTGCCTAAAGTTTCTCCAAATTCCCATAGGTACCAAACTAAGGTGATTTTCTTCCCAAAGTTTGAAAACTTTAATTACGACTATATATTGGATGGATTCCATTATAAAGGATTTTAAAGTTATATTTAGACTATTATACTAATATATTCAACTTTGGTTAGTTCTTGGTGAGCCAATTTTGTCTAAAGTTTCTCCAAATTCCCATAGGTACCAAAATAGGACTATTTTCTTCCCAAAGTTTGAAATCTTTAATTACGACTATATATTGGATGGATTCCATTATAAAGGATTTTAAAGTTATATTTAGACTATTATACTAATATATTCAACTTTGGTTAGTTCTTGCTGAGCCAATTTTGCATAAAGTTTCTCCAAATTCCCATAGGTACCAAAATAGGACTATTTTCTTCCCAAAGTTTGAAAACTTTAATTACGACTATATGTTGGATGGACTCCCTTCTAATGGATTTAAAAGATTTATTTAGACTATTAGACTAATATATTCAACTTTGGTTACTTCTTGGTGAGCAACCTTTGTCTAAAGTTTCTCATAGGTACCGAAAACAGAACGATTTTCTTCTTAAATATTGAAACTTTAAGTACGACTATATATTGGATGGACTCCCTTCTAATGGATTTAAATGATTTATTTAGACTATTTTACTAATATATTCAACTTTGGTTACTTTTTGGTGAGCTAACTTTGTCTAAAGTTTCTCCAAATTCTAATAGGTACCGAAAACAGGACGATTTTCTTCTTAAAGATTGAAACTTTAAGTACGACTATATATTGGATGGACTCCCTTCTAATGGATTTAAAAGATTTATTTAGACTATTATACTAATATATTCAACTTTGGTTACTTCTTGGTGAGCCAATTTTGTCTAAAGTTTCTCCAAATTCTCATAGGTAGCAAAATCAGGACGATTTTCTTCTTAAAGATTGAAACTTTAAGTACGACTATATATTGGATGGACTCCCTTCTAAAGGATTTAAAAGCTTTAATTAGACCATTATAGTAATATATTCAACTTTGGTTACTTCTTGGAGAGCCAATTTACATAAAGTTTCTCCAAATTCCCATAGGTACCAAAATAGGACTATTTTCTTCCCAAAGTTTGAAAAGTTTAATTACGACTATATGTTGGATGGACTCCCTTCTAATGGATTTAAAAGATTTATTTAGACTATTATACTAATATATTCAACTTTGGTTACTTCTTGGTGAGCCAATTTTGTCTAAAGTTTCTCCAAATTCTCATAGGTAGCAAAATCAGGACGATTTTCTTCTTAAAGATTGAAACTTTAAGTACGACTATATATTGGATGGACTCCCTTCTAAAGGATTTAAAATCTTTAATTAGACCATTATAGTAATATATTCAACTTTGGTTACTTCTTGGTGAGCCAATTTACATAAAGTTTCTCCAAATTCCCATAGGTACCAAAATAGGACTATATTCTTCCCAAAGTTTGAAAAGTTTAATTACGACTATATGTTGGATGGACTCCCTTCTAAAGGATTTAAACGATTTATTTAGACTATTATACTAATATATTCAACTTTGGTTACTTCTTGGTGACCCAATTTTGTCTAAAGTTTCTTCTAATTCTCATAGGTACCAAAAACAAGACGATTTTCTTCTTAAAGATTGAAACTTTAAGTACGACTATATATTGGATGGACTCCCTTATAAAGGATTTAAAAGCTTGAATTAGACTATTATAGTAATATATTCAACTTTGGTTACTTCTTGGTGAGCCAATTTTGCCTAAAGTTTCTCCAAATTCCCATAGGTACCAAAAACAGGACGATTTTCTTCTTAAAGATTGAAACTTTAAGTACGACTATATATTGGATGGACTCCCTTATAAAGGATTTAAAAACATTAATTAGACTATTATAGTAATATATTCAACTTTGGTTACTTCTTGGTGAGCCAATTTTGGCTAAAGTTTCTCCAAATTCCCATAGGTACCAAAATAGGACTATATTCTTCCCAAAGTTTGAAAAGTTTAATTACGACTATATGTTGGATGGACTCCCTTCTAAAGGATTTAAACGATTTATTTAGACTATTATACTAATATATTCAACTTTGGTTACTTCTTGGTGACCCAATTTTGTCTAAAGTTTCTTCTAATTCTCATAGGTACCAAAAACAGGACGATTTTCTTCTTAAAGATTGAAACTTTAAGTACGACTATATATTGGATGGACTCCCTTATAAAGGATTTAAAAGCTTGAATTAGACTATTATAGTAATATATTCAACTTTGGTTACTTCTTGGTGAGCCAATTTTGCCTAAAGTTTCTCCAAATTCCCATAGGTACCAAAAACAGGACGATTTTCTTCTTAAAGATTGAAACTTTAAGTACGACTATATATTGGATGGACTCCCTTATAAAGGATTTAAAAACATTAATTAGACTATTATAGTAATATATTCAAATTTGGTTACTTCTTGGTGAGCCAAATTTGCATAAAGTTTCTCCAAATTCCCATAGGTACCAAAAACAGGACGATTTTCTTCTTAAAGATTGAAACTTTAAGTACGACTATATATTGGATGGACTCCCTTATAAAGGATTTAAAACCATTAATTAGACTATTATAGTAATATATTCAAATTTGGTTACTTCTTGGTGAGCCAAATTTGCCTAAAGTTTCTCCAAATTCCCATAGGTACCAAACTAAGGTGATTTTCTTCCCAAAGTTTGAAAACTTTAATTACGACTATATATTGGATGGATTCCATTATAAAGGATTTTAAAGTTATATTTAGACTATTATACTAATATATTCAACTTTGGTTAGTTCTTGGTGAGCCAATTTTGTCTAAAGTTTCTCCAAATTCCCATAGGTACCAAAATAGGACTATTTTCTTCCCAAAGTTTGAAATCTTTAATTACGACTATATATTGGATGGATTCCATTATAAAGGATTTTAAAGTTATATTTAGACTATTATACTAATATATTCAACTTTGGTTAGTTCTTGCTGAGCCAATTTTGCATAAAGTTTCTCCAAATTCCCATAGGTACCAAAATAGGACTATTTTCTTCCCAAAGTTTGAAAACTTTAATTACGACTATATGTTGGATGGACTCCCTTCTAATGGATTTAAAAGATTTATTTAGACTATTAGACTAATATATTCAACTTTGGTTACTTCTTGGTGAGCAACCTTTGTCTAAAGTTTCTCATAGGTACCGAAAACAGAACGATTTTCTTCTTAAATATTGAAACTTTAAGTACGACTATATATTGGATGGACTCCCTTCTAATGGATTTAAATGATTTATTTAGACTATTTTACTAATATATTCAACTTTGGTTACTTTTTGGTGAGCTAACTTTGTCTAAAGTTTCTCCAAATTCTAATAGGTACCGAAAACAGGACGATTTTCTTCTTAAAGATTGAAACTTTAAGTACGACTATATATTGGATGGACTCCCTTCTAATGGATTTAAAAGATTTATTTAGACTATTATACTAATATATTCAACTTTGGTTACTTCTTGGTGAGCCAATTTTGTCTAAAGTTTCTCCAAATTCTCATAGGTAGCAAAATCAGGACGATTTTCTTCTTAAAGATTGAAACTTTAAGTACGACTATATATTGGATGGACTCCCTTCTAAAGGATTTAAAAGCTTTAATTAGACCATTATAGTAATATATTCAACTTTGGTTACTTCTTGGAGAGCCAATTTACATAAAGTTTCTCCAAATTCCCATAGGTACCAAAATAGGACTATTTTCTTCCCAAAGTTTGAAAAGTTTAATTACGACTATATGTTGGATGGACTCCCTTCTAATGGATTTAAAAGATTTATTTAGACTATTATACTAATATATTCAACTTTGGTTACTTCTTGGTGAGCCAATTTTGTCTAAAGTTTCTCCAAATTCTCATAGGTAGCAAAATCAGGACGATTTTCTTCTTAAAGATTGAAACTTTAAGTACGACTATATATTGGATGGACTCCCTTCTAAAGGATTTAAAATCTTTAATTAGACCATTATAGTAATATATTCAACTTTGGTTACTTCTTGGTGAGCCAATTTACATAAAGTTTCTCCAAATTCCCATAGGTACCAAAATAGGACTATATTCTTCCCAAAGTTTGAAAAGTTTAATTACGACTATATGTTGGATGGACTCCCTTCTAAAGGATTTAAACGATTTATTTAGACTATTATACTAATATATTCAACTTTGGTTACTTCTTGGTGACCCAATTTTGTCTAAAGTTTCTTCTAATTCTCATAGGTACCAAAAACAGGACGATTTTCTTCTTAAAGATTGAAACTTTAAGTACGACTATATATTGGATGGACTCCCTTATAAAGGATTTAAAAGCTTGAATTAGACTATTATAGTAATATATTCAACTTTGGTTACTTCTTGGTGAGCCAATTTTGCCTAAAGTTTCTCCAAATTCCCATAGGTACCAAAAACAGGACGATTTTCTTCTTAAAGATTGAAACTTTAAGTACGACTATATATTGGATGGACTCCCTTATAAAGGATTTAAAAACATTAATTAGACTATTATAGTAATATATTCAACTTTGGTTACTTCTTGGTGAGCCAATTTTGGCTAAAGTTTCTCCAAATTCCCACAGGTACCAAACTAGGGTGATTTTCTTCCCAAAGTTTGAAAACTTTAATTACGACTATATATTGGATAGATTCCATTATAAAGGATTTTAAAGTTATATTTAGACTATTATACTAATATATTCAACTTTGGTTAGTTCTTGGTGAGCCAATTTTGCATAAAGTTTCTCCAAATTCCCATAGGTACCAAAATAGGACTATTTTCTTCCCAAAGTTTGAAAACTTTAATTACGACTATATATTGGATGGACTCCCTTCTAATGGATTGAAAAGATTTATTTAGACTATTATACTAATATATTCAACTTTTGTTACTTCTTGGTGAGCCAACTTTGTCTAAAGTTTCTCATAGGTACCGAAAACAGAACGATTTTCTTCTTAAATATTGAAACTTTAAGTACGACTATATATTGGATGGACTCCCTTCTAATGGATTTAAATGATTTATTTAGACTATTTTACTAATATATTCAACTTTGGTTACTTTTTGGTGAGCTAATTTTGTCTAAAGTTTCTCCAAATTCTAATAGGTACCGAAAACAGGACGATTTTCTTCTTAAAGATTGAAACTTTAAGTACGACTATATATTGGATGGACACCCTTCTAAAGGATTTTAAAGTTATATTTAGACTATTATACTAATATATTCAACTTTGGTTAGTTCTTGGTGAGCCAATTTTGTCTAAAGTTTCTCCTAATTCTCATAGGCACCAAAAACAAGACGATTTTCTTCTTAAAGATTGAAACTTTAAGTACGACTATATATTGGATGGACTCCCTTATAAAGGATTTAAAACCATTAATTAGACTATTATAGTAATATATTCAAATTTGGTTACTTCTTGGTGAGCCAAATTTGCATAAAGTTTCTCCAAATTCCCATAGGTACCAAAAACAGGACGATTTTCTTCTTAAAGATTGAAACTTTAAGTACGACTATATATTGGATGGACTCCCTTATAAAGGATTTAAAACCATTAATTAGACTATTATAGTAATATATTCAAATTTGGTTACTTCTTGGTGAGCCAAATTTGCCTAAAGTTTCTCCAAATTCCCATAGGTACCAAACTAAGGTGATTTTCTTCCCAAAGTTTGAAAACTTTAATTACGACTATATATTGGATGGATTCCATTATAAAGGATTTTAAAGTTATATTTAGACTATTATACTAATATATTCAACTTTGGTTTGTTCTTGGTGAGCCAATTTTGTCTAAAGTTTCTCCAAATTCCCATAGGTACCAAAATAGGACTATTTTCTTCCCAAAGTTTGAAATCTTTAATTACGACTATATATTGGATGGATTCCATTATAAAGGATTTTAAAGTTATATTTAGACTATTATACTAATATATTCAACTTTGGTTAGTTCTTGGTGAGCCAATTTTGCATAAAGTTTCTCCAAATTCCCATAGGTACCAAAATAGGACTATTTTCTTCCCAAAGTTTGAAAACTTTAATTACGACTATATATTGGATGGACTCCCTTCTAATGGATTGAAAAGATTTATTTAGACTATTATACTAATATATTCAACTTTTGTTACTTCTTGGTGAGCCAACTTTGTCTAAAGTTTCTCATAGGTACCGAAAACAGAACGATTTTCTTCTTAAATATTGAAACTTTAAGTACGACTATATATTGGATGGACTCCCTTCTAATGGATTTAAATGATTTATTTAGACTATTTTACTAATATATTCAACTTTGGTTACTTTTTGGTGAGCTAATTTTGTCTAAAGTTTCTCCAAATTCTAATAGGTACCGAAAACAGGACGATTTTCTTCTTAAAGATTGAAACTTTAAGTACGACTATATATTGGATGGACACCCTTCTAAAGGATTTTAAAGTTATATTTAGACTATTATACTAATATATTCAACTTTGGTTAGTTCTTGGTGAGCCAATTTTGTCTAAAGTTTCTCCTAATTCTCATAGGCACCAAAAACAAGACGATTTTCTTCTTAAAGATTGAAACTTTAAGTACGACTATATATTGGATGGACTCCTTTATAAAGGATTTAAAACCATTAATTAGACTATTATAGTAATATATTCAAATTTGGTTACTTCTTGGTGAGCCAAATTTGCATAAAGTTTCTCCAAATTCCCATAGGTACCAAAAACAGGACGATTTTCTTCTTAAAGATTGAAACTTTAAGTACGACTATATATTGGATGGACTCCCTTATAAAGGATTTAAAACCATTAATTAGACTATTATAGTAATATATTCAAATTTGGTTACTTCTTGGTGAGCCAAATTTGCCTAAAGTTTCTCCAAATTCCCATAGGTACCAAACTAAGGTGATTTTCTTCCCAAAGTTTGAAAACTTTAATTACGACTATATATTGGATGGATTCCATTATAAAGGATTTTAAAGTTATATTTAGACTATTATACTAATATATTCAACTTTGGTTAGTTCTTGGTGAGCCAATTTTGTCTAAAGTTTCTCCAAATTCCCATAGGTACCAAAATAGGACTATTTTCTTCCCAAAGTTTGAAATCTTTAATTACGACTATATATTGGATGGATTCCATTATAAAGGATTTTAAAGTTATATTTAGACTATTATACTAATATATTCAACTTTGGTTAGTTCTTGGTGAGCCAATTTTGCATAAAGTTTCTCCAAATTCCCATAGGTACCAAAATAGGACTATTTTCTTCCCAAAGTTTGAAAACTTTAATTACGACTATATATTGGATGGACTCCCTTCTAATGGATTGAAAAGATTTATTTAGACTATTATACTAATATATTCAACTTTTGTTACTTCTTGGTGAGCCAACTTTGTCTAAAGTTTCTCATAGGTACCGAAAACAGAACGATTTTCTTCTTAAATATTGAAACTTTAAGTACGACTATATATTGGATGGACTCCCTTCTAATGGATTTAAATGATTTATTTAGACTATTTTACTAATATATTCAACTTTGGTTACTTTTTGGTGAGCTAATTTTGTCTAAAGTTTCTCCAAATTCTAATAGGTACCGAAAACAGGACGATTTTCTTCTTAAAGATTGAAACTTTAAGTACGACTATATATTGGATGGACACCCTTCTAAAGGATTTTAAAGTTATATTTAGACTATTATACTAATATATTCAACTTTGGTTAGTTCTTGGTGAGCCAATTTTGTCTAAAGTTTCTCCTAATTCTCATAGGCACCAAAAACAAGACGATTTTCTTCTTAAAGATTGAAACTTTAAGTACGACTATATATTGGATGGACTCCCTTATAAAGGATTTAAAACCATTAATTAGACTATTATAGTAATATATTCAAATTTGGTTACTTCTTGGTGAGCCAAATTTGCATAAAGTTTCTCCAAATTCCCATAGGTACCAAAAACAGGACGATTTTCTTCTTAAAGATTGAAACTTTAAGTACGACTATATATTGGATGGACTCCCTTATAAAGGATTTAAAACCATTAATTAGACTATTATAGTAATATATTCAAATTTGGTTACTTCTTGGTGAGCCAAATTTGCCTAAAGTTTCTCCAAATTCCCATTGGTACCAAACTAAGGTGATTTTCTTCCCAAAGTTTGAAAACTTTAATTACGACTATATATTGGATGGATTCCATTATAAAGGATTTTAAAGTTATATTTAGACTATTATACTAATATATTCAACTTTGGTTAGTTCTTGGTGAGCCAATTTTGTCTAAAGTTTCTCCAAATTCCCATAGGTACCAAAATAGGACTATTTTCTTCCCAAAGTTTGAAATCTTTAATTACGACTATATATTGGATGGATTCCATTATAAAGGATTTTAAAGTTATATTTAGACTATTATACTAATATATTCAACTTTGGTTAGTTCTTGCTGAGCCAATTTTGCATAAAGTTTCTCCAAATTCCCATAGGTACCAAAATAGGACTATTTTCTTCCCAAAGTTTGAAAACTTTAATTACGACTATATGTTGGATGGACTCCCTTCTAATGGATTTATAAGATTTATTTAGACTATTATACTAATATATTCAACTTTGGTTACTTCTTGGTGAGCAACCTTTGTCTAAAGTTTCTCATAGGTACCGAAAACAGAACGATTTTCTTCTTAAATATTGAAACTTTAAGTACGACTATATATTGGATGGACTCCCTTCTAATGGATTTAAATGATTTATTTAGACTATTTTACTAATATATTCAACTTTGGTTACTTTTTGGTGAGCTAACTTTGTCTAAAGTTTCTCCAAATTCTAATAGGTACCGAAAACAGGAAGATTTTCTTCTTAAAGATTGAAACTTTAAGTACGACTATATATTGGATGGACTCCCTTCTAATGGATTTAAAAGATTTATTTAGACTATTATACTAATATATTCAACTTTGGTTACTTCTTGGTGAGCCAATTTTGTCTAAAGTTTCTCCAAATTCTCATAGGTAGCAAAATCAGGACGATTTTCTTCTTAAAGATTGAAACTTTAAGTACGACTATATATTGGATGGACTCCCTTCTAAAGGATTTAAAAGCTTTAATTAGACCATTATAGTAATATATTCAACTTTGGTTACTTCTTGGAGAGCCAATTTACATAAAGTTTCTCCAAATTCCCATAGGTACCAAAATAGGACTATTTTCTTCCCAAAGTTTGAAAAGTTTAATTACGACTATATGTTGGATGGACTCCCTTCTAATGGATTTAAAAGATTTATTTAGACTATTATACTAATATATTCAACTTTGGTTAGTTCTTGGTGAGCCAATTTTGTCTAAAGTTTCTCCAAATTCCCATAGGTACCAAAATAGGACTATTTTCTTCCCAAAGTTTGAAATCTTTAATTACGACTATATATTGGATGGATTCCATTATAAAGGATTTTAAAGTTATATTTAGACTATTATACTAATATATTCAACTTTGGTTAGTTCTTGCTGAGCCAATTTTGCATAAAGTTTCTCCAAATTCCCATAGGTACCAAAATAGGACTATTTTCTTCCCAAAGTTTGAAAACTTTAATTACGACTATATGTTGGATGGACTCCCTTCTAATGGATTTATAAGATTTATTTAGACTATTATACTAATATATTCAACTTTGGTTACTTCTTGGTGAGCAACCTTTGTCTAAAGTTTCTCATAGGTACCGAAAACAGAACGATTTTCTTCTTAAATATTGAAACTTTAAGTACGACTATATATTGGATGGACTCCCTTCTAATGGATTTAAATGATTTATTTAGACTATTTTACTAATATATTCAACTTTGGTTACTTTTTGGTGAGCTAACTTTGTCTAAAGTTTCTCCAAATTCTAATAGGTACCGAAAACAGGACGATTTTCTTCTTAAAGATTGAAACTTTAAGTACGACTATATATTGGATGGACTCCCTTCTAATGGATTTAAAAGATTTATTTAGACTATTATACTAATATATTCAACTTTGGTTACTTCTTGGTGAGCCAATTTTGTCTAAAGTTTCTCCAAATTCTCATAGGTAGCAAAATCAGGACGATTTTCTTCTTAAAGATTGAAACTTTAAGTACGACTATATATTGGATGGACTCCCTTCTAAAGGATTTAAAAGCTTTAATTAGACCATTATAGTAATATATTCAACTTTGGTTACTTCTTGGAGAGCCAATTTACATAAAGTTTCTCCAAATTCCCATAGGTACCAAAATAGGACTATTTTCTTCCCAAAGTTTGAAAAGTTTAATTACGACTATATGTTGGATGGACTCCCTTCTAATGGATTTAAAAGATTTATTTAGACTATTATACTAATATATTCAACTTTGGTTACTTCTTGGTGAGCCAATTTTGTCTAAAGTTTCTCCAAATTCTCATAGGTAGCAAAATCAGGACGATTTTCTTCTTAAAGATTGAAACTTTAAGTACGACTATATATTGGATGGACTCCCTTCTAAAGGATTTAAAATCTTTAATTAGACCATTATAGTAATATATTCAACTTTGGTTACTTCTTGGTGAGCCAATTTACATAAAGTTTCTCCAAATTCCCATAGGTACCAAAATAGGACTATATTCTTCCCAAAGTTTGAAAAGTTTAATTACGACTATATGTTGGATGGACTCCCTTCTAAAGGATTTAAACGATTTATTTAGACTATTATACTAATATATTCAACTTTGGTTACTTCTTGGTGACCCAATTTTGTCTAAAGTTTCTTCTAATTCTCATAGGTACCAAAAACAAGACGATTTTCTTCTTAAAGATTGAAACTTTAAGTACGACTATATATTGGATGGACTCCCTTATAAAGGATTTAAAAGCTTGAATTAGACTATTATAGTAATATATTCAACTTTGGTTACTTCTTGGTGAGCCAATTTTGCCTAAAGTTTCTCCAAATTCCCATAGGTACCAAAAACAGGACGTTTTTCTTCTTAAAGATTGAAACTTTAAGTACGACTATATATTGGATGGACTCCCTTATAAAGGATTTAAAAACATTAATTAGACTATTATAGTAATATATTCAACTTTGGTTACTTCTTGGTGAGCCAATTTTGGCTAAAGTTTCTCCAAATTCCCACAGGTACCAAACTAGGGTGATTTTCTTCCCAAAGTTTGAAAACTTTAATTACGACTATATATTGGATAGATTCCATTATAAAGGATTTTAAAGTTATATTTAGACTATTATACTAATATATTCAACTTTGGTTAGTTCTTGGTGAGCCAATTTTGCATAAAGTTTCTCCAAATTCCCATAGGTACCAAAATAGGACTATTTTCTTCCCAAAGTTTGAAAACTTTAATTACGACTATATGTTGGATGGACTCCCTTCTAATGGATTGAAAAGATTTATTTAGACTATTATACTAATATATTCAACTTTTGTTACTTCTTGGTGAGCCAACTTTGTCTAAAGTTTCTCATAGGTACCGAAAACAGAACGATTTTCTTCTTAAATATTGAAACTTTAAGTACGACTATATATTGGATGGACTCCCTTCTAATGGATTTAAATGATTTATTTAGACTATTTTACTAATATATTCAACTTTGGTTACTTTTTGGTGAGCTAATTTTGTCTAAAGTTTCTCCAAATTCTAATAGGTACCGAAAACAAGACGATTTTCTTCTTAAAGATTGAAACTTTAAGTACGACTATATATTGGATGGACTCCCTTCTAATGGATTTAAAAGATTTATTTAGACTATTATACTAATATATTCAACTTTGGTTACTTCTTGGTGAGCCAATTTTGTCTAAAGTTTCTCCAAATTCTCATAGGTAGCAAAATCAGGATGATTTTCTTCTTAAAGATTGAAACTTTAAGTACGACTATATATTGGATGGACTCCCTTATAAAGGATTTAAAAACATTAATTAGACTATTATAGTAATATATTCAACTTTGGTTACTTCTTGGTGAGCCAATTTTGGCTAAAGTTTCTCCAAATTCCCACAGGTACCAAACTAGGGTGATTTTCTTCCCAAAGTTTGAAAACTTTAATTACGACTATATATTGGATGGATTCCATTATAAAGGATTTTAAAGTTATATTTAGACTATTATACTAATATATTCAACTTTGGTTAGTTCTTGGTGAGCCAATTTTGCATAAAGTTTCTCCAAATTCCCATAGGTACCAAAATAGGACTATTTTCTTCCCAAAGTTTGAAAACTTTAATTACGACTATATGTTGGATGGACTCCCTTCTAATGGATTGAAAAGATTTATTTAGACTATTATACTAATATATTCAACTTTTGTTACTTCTTGGTGAGCCAACTTTGTCTAAAGTTTCTCATAGGTACCGAAAACAGAACGATTTTCTTCTTAAATATTGAAACTTTAAGTACGACTATATATTGGATGGACTCCCTTCTAATGGATTTAAATGATTTATTTAGACTATTTTACTAATATATTCAACTTTGGTTACTTTTTGGCGAGCTAACTTTGTCTAAAGTTTCTCCAAATTCTCATAGGTAGCAAAATCAGGACGATTTTCTTCTTAAAGATTGAAACTTTAAGTACGACTATATATTGGATGGACTCCCTTCTAATGGATTTAAAATATTTATTTAGACTATTATACTAATATATTCAACTTTGGTTACTTCTTGGTGAGCCAATTTTGTCTAAAGTTTCTCCAAATTCCCATAGGTACCAAAATAGGACTATTTTCTTCCCAAAGTTTGAAAAGTTTAATTACGACTATATGTTGGATGGACTCCATTCTAAAGGATTTAAACGATTTATTTAGACTATTGTACTAATATATTCAACTTTGGTTACTTCTTGGTGAGCCAATTTTGGCTAAAGTTTCTCCAAATTCCCACAGGTACCAAACTAGGGTGATTTTCTTCCCAAAGTTTGAAAACTTTAATTACGACTATATATTGGATAGATTCCATTATAAAAGATTTTAAAGTTATATTTAGACTATTATACTAATATATTCAACTTTGGTTAGTTCTTGGTGAGCCAATTTTGCATAAAGTTTCTCCAAATTCCCATAGGTACCAAAATAGGACTATTTTCTTCCCAAAGTTTGAAAACTTTAATTACGACTATATGTTGGATGGACTCCCTTCTAATGGATTGAAAAGATTTATTTAGACTATTATACTAATATATTCAACTTTTGTTACTTCTTGGTGAGCCAACTTTGTCTAAAGTTTCTCATAGGTACCGAAAACAGAACGATTTTCTTCTGAAATATTGAAACTTTAAGTACGACTATATATTGGATGGACTCCCTTCTAATGGATTTAAATGATTTATTTAGACTATTTTACTAATATATTCAACTTTGGTTACTTTTTGGTGAGCTAATTTTGTCTAAAGTTTCTCCAAATTCTCATAGGTAGCAAAATCAGGACGATTTTCTTCTTAAAGATTGAAACTTTAAGTACGACTATATATTGGATGGACTCCCTTCTAATGGATTTAAAAGATTTATTTAGACTATTATACTAATATATTCAACTTTGGTTACTTCTTGGTGAGCCAATTTTGTCTAAAGTTTCTCCAAATTCTCATAGGTAGCAAAATCAGGATGATTTTCTTCTTAAAGATTGAAACTTTAAGTACGACTATATATTGGATGGACTCCCTTATAAAGGATTTAAAAACATTAATTAGACTATTATAGTAATATATTCAACTTTGGTTACTTCTTGGTGAGCCAATTTTGGCTAAAGTTTCTCCAAATTCCCACAGGTACCAAACTAGGGTGATTTTCTTCCCAAAGTTTGAAAACTTTAATTACGACTATATATTGGATGGATTCCATTATAAAGGATTTTAAAGTTATATTTAGACTATTATACTAATATATTCAACTTTGGTTAGTTCTTGGTGAGCCAATTTTGCATAAAGTTTCTCCAAATTCCCATAGGTACCAAAATAGGACTATTTTCTTCCCAAAGTTTGAAAACTTTAATTACGACTATATGTTGGATGGACTCCCTTCTAATGGATTGAAAAGATTTATTTAGACTATTATACTAATATATTCAACTTTTGTTACTTCTTGGTGAGCCAACTTTGTCTAAAGTTTCTCATAGGTACCGAAAACAGAACGATTTTCTTCTTAAATATTGAAACTTTAAGTACGACTATATATTGGATGGACTCCCTTCTAATGGATTTAAATGATTTATTTAGACTATTTTACTAATATATTCAACTTTGGTTACTTTTTGGTGAGCTAATTTTGTCTAAAGTTTCTCCAAATTCTAATAGGTACCGAAAACAGGACGATTTTCTTCTTAAAGATTGAAACTTTAAGTACGACTATATATTGGATGGACTCCATTCTAAAGGATTTTAAAGTTATATTTAGACTATTATACTAATATATTCAACTTTGGTTAGTTCTTGGTGAGCCAATTTTGTCTAAAGTTTCTCCTAATTCTCATAGGCACCAAAAACAGGACGATTTTCTTCTAAAATATTGAAACTTTAAGTACGACTATATATTGGATGGACTCCCTTATAAAGGATTTAAAACAATTAATTAGACTATTATAGTAATATATTCAAATTTGGTTATTTCTTGGTGAGCCAAATTTGCCTAAAGTTTCTCCAAATTCCCATAGGTACCAAAAACAGGACGATTTTCTTCTTAAAGATTGAAACTTTAAGTACGACTATATATTGGATGGACTCCCTTATAAAGGATTTAAAACCATTAATTAGACTATTATAGTAATATATTCAAATTTGGTTACTTCTTGGTGAGCCAAATTTGCCTAAAGTTTCTCCAAATTCCCATAGGTACCAAACTAGGGTGATTTTCTTCCCAAAGTGTGAAAACTTTAATTACGACTATATATTGGATGGATTCCATTATAAAGGATTTTAAAGTTATATTTAGACTATTATACTAATATATTCAACTTTGGTTAGTTCTTGGTGAGCCAATTTTGTCTAAAGTTTCTCCTAATTCTCATAGGTACCAAAAACAGGACGATTTTCTTCTTAAAGATTGAAACTTTAAGTACGACTATATATTGGATGGACTCCCTTCTAAAGGATTTTAAAGTTATATTTAGACTATTATACTAATATATTCAACTTTGGTTAGTTCTTGGTGAGCCAATTTTGTCTAAAGTTTCTCCTAATTCTCATAGGCACCAAAAACAGGACGATTTTCTTCTTAAAGATTGAAACTTTAAGTACGACTATATATTGGATGGACTCCCTTATAAAGGATTTAAAACCATTAATTAGACTATTATAGTAATATATTCAAATTTGGTTACTTCTTGGTGAGCCAAATTTGCCTAAAGTTTCTCCAAATTCCCATAGGTACCAAAAATAGGACGATTTTCTTCTTAAAGATTGAAACTTTAAGTACGACTATATATTGGATGGACTCCCTTATAAAGGATTTAAAACCATTAATTAGACTATTATAGTAATATATTCAAATTTGGTTACTTCTTGGTGAGCCAAATTTGCCTAAAGTTTCTCCAAATTCCCATAGGTACCAAACTAGGGTGATTTTCTTCCCAAAGTTTGAAAACTTTAATTACGACTATATATTGGATGGATTCCATTATAAAGGATTTTAAAGTTATATTTAGACTATTATACTAATATATTCAACTTTGGTTAGTTCTTGGTGAGCCAATTTTGTCTAAAGTTTCTCCTAATTCTCATAGGTACCAAAAACAGGACGATTTTCTTCTTAAAGATTGAAACTTTAAGTACGACTATATATTGGATGGACTCTCTTATAAAGGATTTAAAAACATTAATTAGACTATTATAGTAATATATTCAACTTTGGTTACTTCTTGGTGAGCCAATTTTGGCTAAAGTTTCTCCAAATTCCCACAGGTACCAAACTAGGGTGATTTTCTTCCCAAAGTTTGAAAACTTTAATTACGACTATATATTGGATAGATTCCATTATAAAGGATTTTAAAGTTATATTTAGACTATTATACTAATATATTCAACTTTGGTTAGTTCTTGGTGAGCCAATTTTGCATAAAGTTTCTCCAAATTCCCATAGGTACCAAAATAGGACTATTTTCTTCCCAAAGTTTGAAAACTTTAATTACGACTATATGTTGGATGGACTCCCTTCTAATGGATTGAAAAGATTTATTTAGACTATTATACTAGTATATTCAACTTTTGTTACTTCTTGGTGAGCCAACTTTGTCTAAAGTTTCTCATAGGTACCGAAAACAGAACGATTTTCTTCTTAAAGATTGAAACTTTAAGTACGACTATATATTGGATGGACTCCCTTCTAATGGATTTAAATGATTTATTTAGACTATTTTACTAATATATTCAACTTTGGTTACTTTTTGGTGAGCTAATTTTGTCTAAAGTTTCTCCAAATTCCCATAGGTACCAAAATAGGACTATTTTCTTCCCAAAGTTTGAAAACTTTAATTACGACTATATGTTGGATGGACTCCCTTCTAATGGATTGAAAAGATTTATTTAGACTATTATACTAGTATATTCAACTTTTGTTACTTCTTGGTGAGCCAACTTTGTCTAAAGTTTCTCATAGGTACCGAAAACAGAACGATTTTCTTCTTAAATATTGAAACTTTAAGTACGACTATATATTGGATGGACTCCCTTCTAATGGATTTAAATGATTTATTTAGACTATTTTACTAATATATTCAACGTTGGTTACTTTTTGGTGAGCTAATTTTGTCTAAAGTTTCTCCAAATTCTAATAGGTACCGAAAACAGGACGATTTTCTTCTTAAAGATTGAAACTTTAAGTACGACTATATATTGGATGGACTCCCTTCTAATGGATTTAAAAGATTTATTTAGACTATTATACTAATATATTCAACTTTGGTTACTTCTTGGTGAGCCAATTTTGTCTAAAGTTTCTCCAAATTCTCATAGGTAGCAAAATCAGGACGATTTTCTTCTTAAAGATTGAAACTTTAAGTACGACTATATATTGGATGGACTCCCTTCTAAAGGATTTAAAAGCTTTAATTAGACAATTATAGTAATATATTCAACTTTGGTTACTTCTTGGTGAGCCAATTTACATAAAGTTTCTCCAAATTCCCATAGGTACCAAAATAGGACTATTTTCTTCCCAAAGTTTGAAAAGTTTAATTACGACTATATGTTGGATGGACTCCATTCTAAAGGATTTAAACGATTTATTTAGACTATTGTACTAATATATTCAACTTTGGTTACTTCTTGGTGAGCCAATTTTGGCTAAAGTTTCTCCAAATTCCCACAGGTACCAAACTAGGGTGATTTTCTTCCCAAAGTTTGAAAACTTTAATTACGACTATATATTGGAAAGATTCCATTATAAAGGATTTTAAAGTTATATTTAGACTATTATATTAATATATTCAACTTTGGTTAGTTCTTGGTGAGACAATTTTGCATAAAGTTTCTCCAAATTCCCATAGGTACCAAAATAGGACTATTTTCTTCCCAAGTTTGAAAAGTTTAATTACGACTATATCTTGGATGGACTCCATTCTAAAGGATTTAAACGATTTATTTAGACTATTGTACAAATATATTCAACTTTGGTTACTTCTTGGTGAGCTAATTTTGTCTAAAGTTTCTCCTAATTCTCATAGGTACCAAAAATAGGACGATTTTCTTCTTAAAGATTGAAACTTTAAGTACGACTATATATTGGATGGACTCCCTTATAAAGGATTTAAAAGCTTGAATTAGACTATTACAGTAATATATTCAACTTTGGTTACTTCTTGGTGAGCCAATTTTGCCTAAAGTTTCTCCAAATTCCCATAGGTACCAAAAACAGGACGATTTTCTTCTTAAAGATTGAAACTTTAAGTACGACTATATATTGGATGGACTCCCTTATAAAGGATTTAAAAACATTAATTAGACTATTATAGTAATATATTCAACTTTGGTTACTTCTTGGTGAGCCAATTTTGGCTAAAGTTTCTCCAAATTCCCACAGGTACCAAACTAGGGTGATTTTCTTCCCAAAGTTTGAAAACTTTAATTACGACTATATATTGGATAGATTCCATTATAAAGGATTTTAAAGTTATATTTACACTATTATACTAATATATTCAACTTTGGTTAGTTCTTGGTGAGACAATTTTGCATAAAGTTTCTCCAAATTCCCATAGGTACCAAAATAGGACTATTTTCTTCCCAAAGTTTGAAAACTTTAATTACGACTATATGTTGGATGGACTCCCTTCTAATGGATTTAAAAGATTTATTTAGACTATTATACTAATATATTCAACTTTTGTTACTTCTTGGTGAGCCAACTTTGTCTAAAGTTTCTCATAGGTACCGAAAACAGAACGATTTTCTTCTTAAATATTGAAACTTTAAGTACGACTATATATTGGATGGACTCCCTTCTAATGGATTTAAATGATTTATTTTGACGAATTTTACTACTATATTCAACTTTGGTTACTTTTTGGTGAGCTAATTTTGTCTAAAGTTTCTCCAAATTCTAATAGGTACCGAAAACAGGACGATTTTCTTCTTAAAGATTGAAACTTTAAGTACGACTATATATTGGATGGACTCCCTTCTAATGGATTTAAAAGATTTATTTAGACTATTATACTAATATATTCAACTTTGGTTACTTCTTGGTGAGCCAATTTTGTCTAAAGTTTCTCCAAATTTTCATAGGTACCAAAAACAGGACGATTTTCTTCTTAAAGATTGAAACTTTAAGTAAGACTATATATTGGATGGACTCCCTTATAAAGGATTTAAAAGCTTGAATTAGACTATTATAGTAATATATTCAACTTTGGTTACTTCTTGGTGAGCCAATTTTGCCTAAAGTTTCTCCAAATTCCCATAGGTACCAAAAACAGGACGATTTTCTTCTTAAAGATTGAAACTTTAAGTACGACTATATATTGGATGGACTCCCTTATAAAGGATTTAAAACCATTAATTAGACTATTATAGTAATATATTCAACTTTGGTTACTTCTTGGTGAGCCAATTTTGGCTAAAGTTTCTCCAAATTCCCACAGGTACCAAACTAGGGTGATTTTCTTCCCAAAGTTTGAAAACTTTAATTACGACTATATATTGGATAGATTCCATTATAAAGGATTTTAAAGTTATATTTAGACTATTATACTAATATATTCAACTTTGGTTAGTTCTTGGTGAGACAATTTTGCATAAAGTTTCTCCAAATTCCCATAGGTACCAAAATAGGACTATTTTCTTCCCAAAGTTTGAAAACTTTAATTACGACTATATGTTGGATGGACTCCCTTCTAATGGATTTAAAAGATTTATTTAGACTATTATACTAATATATTCAACTTTTGTTACTTCTTGGTGAGCCAACTTTGTCTAAAGTTTCTCATAGGTACCGAAAACAGAACGATTTTCTTCTTAAATATTGAAACTTTAAGTACGACTATATATTGGATGGACTCCCTTCTAATGGATTTAAATGATTTATTTAGACTATTTTACTAATAAATTCAACGTTGGTTACTTTTTGGTGAGCTAATTTTGTCTAAAGTTTCTCCAAATTCTAATAGGTACCGAAAACAGGACGATTTTCTTCTTAAAGATTGAAACTTTAAGTACGACTATATATTGGATGGACTCCCTTCTAATGGATTTAAAAGATTTATTTAGACTATTATACTAATATATTCAACTTTGGTTACTTCTTGGTGAGCCAATTTTGTCTAAAGTTTCTCCAAATTCTCATAGGTAGCAAAATCAGGACGATTTTCTTCTTAAAGATTGAAACTTTAAGTACGACTATATATTGGATGGACTCCCTTCTAAAGGATTTAAAAGCTTTAATTAGACAATTATAGTAATATATTCAACTTTGGTTACTTCTTGGTGAGCCAATTTACATAAAGTTTCTCCAAATTCCCATAGGTACCAAAATAGGACTATTTTCTTCCCAAAGTTTGAAAAGTTTAATTACGACTATATGTTGGATGGACTCCATTCTAAAGGATTTAAACGATTTATTTAGACTATTGTACTAATATATTCAACTTTGGTTACTTCTTGGTGAGCCAATTTTGGCTAAAGTTTCTCCAAATTCCCACAGGTACCAAACTAGGGTGATTTTCTTCCCAAAGTTTGAAAACTTTAATTACGACTATATATTGGATAGATTCCATTATAAAGGATTTTAAAGTTATATTTAGACTATTATACTAATATATTCAACTTTGGTTAGTTCTTGGTGAGACAATTTTGCATAAAGTTTCTCCAAATTCCCATAGGTACCAAAATAGGACTATTTTCTTCCCAAGTTTGAAAAGTTTAATTACGACTATATCTTGGATGGACTCCATTCTAAAGGATTTAAACGATTTATTTAGACTATTGTACTAATATATTCAACTTTGGTTACTTCTTGGTGAGCTAATTTTGTCTAAAGTTTCTCCTAATTCTCATAGGTACCAAAAATAGGACGATTTTCTTCTTAAAGATTGAAACTTTAAGTACGACTATATATTGGATGGACTCCCTTATAAAGGATTTAAAAGCTTGAATTAGACTATTACAGTAATATATTCAACTTTGGTTACTTCTTGGTGAGCCAATTTTGCCTAAAGTTTCTCCAAATTCCCATAGGTACCAAAAACAGGACGATTTTCTTCTTAAAGATTGAAACTTTAAGTACGACTATATATTGGATGGACTCCCTTATAAAGGATTTAAAAACATTAATTAGACTATTATAGTAATATATTCAACTTTGGTTACTTCTTGGTGAGCCAAATTTGCCTAAAGTTTCTCCAAATTCCCATAGGTACCAAACTAGGGTGATTTTCTTCCCAAAGTTTGAAAACTTTAATTACGACTATATATTGGATAGATTCCATTATAAAAGATTTTAAAGTTATATTTAGACTATTATACTAATATATTCAACTTTGGTTAGTTCTTGGTGAGCCAATTTTGCATAAAGTTTCTCCAAATTCCCATAGGTACCAAAATAGGACTATTTTCTTCCCAAAGTTTGAAAACTTTAATTACGACTATATGTTGGATGGACTCCCTTCTAATGGATTGAAAAGATTTATTTAGACTATTATACTAGTATATTCAACTTTTGTTACTTCTTGGTGAGCCAACTTTGTCTAAAGTTTCTCATAGGTACCGAAAACAGAACGATTTTCTTCTTAAATATTGAAACTTTAAGTACGACTATATATTGGATGGACTCCCTTCTAATGGATTTAAATGATTTATTTAGACTATTTTACTAATATATTCAACGTTGGTTACTTTTTGGTGAGCTAATTTTGTCTAAAGTTTCTCCAAATTCTAATAGGTACCGAAAACAGGACGATTTTCTTCTTAAAGATTGAAACTTTAAGTACGACTATATATTGGATGGACTCCCTTCTAATGGATTTAAAAGATTTATTTAGACTATTATACTAATATATTCAACTTTGGTTACTTCTTGGTGAGCCAATTTTGTCTAAAGTTTCTCCAAATTCTCATAGGTAGCAAAATCAGGACGATTTTCTTCTTAAAGATTGAAACTTTAACTACGACTATATATTGGATGGACTCCCTTCTAAAGGATTTAAAAGCTTTAATTAGACAATTATAGTAATATATTCAACTTTGGTTACTTCTTGGTGAGCCAATTTACATAAAGTTTCTCCAAATTCCCATAGGTACCAAACTAGGGTGATTTTCTTCCCAAAGTTTGAAAACTTTAATTACGACTATATATTGGATAGATTCCATTATAAAGGATTTTAAAGTTATATTTAGACTATTATACTAATATATTCAACTTTGGTTAGTTCTTGGTGAGCCAATTTTGCATAAAGTTTCTCCAAATTCCCATAGGTACCAAAATAGGACTATTTTCTTCCCAAAGTTTGAAAACTTTAATTACGACTATATGTTGGATGGACTCCCTTCTAATGGATTGAAAAGATTTATTTAGACTATTATACTAATATATTCAACTTTTGTTACTTCTTGGTGAGCCAACTTTGTCTAAAGTTTCTCATAGGTACCGAAAACAGAACGATTTTCTTCTTAAATATTGAAACTTTAAGTACGACTATATATTGGATGGACTCCCTTCTAATGGATTTAAATGATTTATTTAGACTATTTTACTAATATATTCAACGTTGGTTACTTTTTGGTGAGCTAATTTTGTCTAAAGTTTCTCCAAATTCTAATAGGTACCGAAAACAGGACGATTTTCTTCTTAAAGATTGAAACTTTAAGTACGACTATATATTGGATGGACTCCCTTCTAATGGATTTAAAAGATTTATTTAGACTATTATACTAATATATTCAACTTTGGTTACTTCTTGGTGAGCCAATTTTGTCTAAAGTTTCTCCAAATTCTCATAGGTAGCAAAATCAGGACGATTTTCTTCTTAAAGATTGAAACTTTAAGTACGACTATATATTGGATGGACTCCCTTCTAAAGGATTTAAAAGCTTTAATTAGACAATTATAGTAATATATTCAACTTTGGTTACTTCTTGGTGAGCCAATTTACATAAAGTTTCTCCAAATTCGCATAGGTACCAAAATAGGACTATTTTCTTCCCAAAGTTTGAAAAGTTTAATTACGACTATATGTTGGATGGACTCCATTCTAAAGGATTTAAACGATTTATTTAGACTATTGTACTAATATATTCAACTTTGGTTAGTTCTTGGTGAGCAAATTTGGCTAAAGTTTCTCCAAATTCCCACAGGTACCAAACTAGGGTGATTTTCTTCCCAAAGTTTGAAAACTTTAATTACGACTATATATTGGATAGATTCCATTATAAAGGATTTTAAAGTTATATTTAGACTATTATACTAATATATTCAACTTTGGTTAGTTCTTGGTGAGACAATTTTGCATAAAGTTTCTCCAACTTCCCATAGGTACCAAAATAGGACTATTTTCTTCCCAAAGTTTGAAAAGTTTAATTACGACTATATCTTGGATGGACTCCATTCTAAAGGATTTAAACGATTTATTTAGACTATTGTACTAATATATTCAACTTTGGTTACTTCTTGGTGAGCTAATTTTGTCTAAAGTTTCTCCTAATTCTCATAGGTACCAAAAACAGGACGATTTTCTTCTTAAAGATTGAAACTTTAAGTACGACTATATATTGGATGGACTCCCTTATAAAGGATTTAAAAGCTTGAATTAGACTATTATAGTAATATATTCAACTTTGGTTACTTCTTGGTGAGCCAATTTTGCCTAAAGTTTCTCCAAATTTCCATAGGTACCAAAAACAGGACGATTTTCTTCTTAAAGATTGAAACTTTAAGTACGACTATATATTGGATGGACTCCCTTATAAAGGATTTAAAAACATTAATTAGACTATTATAGTAATATATTCAACTTTGGTTACTTCTTGGTGAGCCAAATTTGCCTAAAGTTTCTCCAAATTCCCATAGGTACCAAACTAGGGTGATTTTCTTCCCAAAGTTTGAAAACTTTAATTACGACTATATATTGGATAGATTCCATTATAAAGGATTTTAAAGTTATATTTAGACTATTATACTAATATATTCAACTTTGGTTAGTTCTTGGTGAGCCAATTTTGCATAAAGTTTCTCCAAATTCCCATAGGTACCAAAATAGGACTATTTTCTTCCCAAAGTTTGAAAACTTTAATTACGACTATATGTTGGATGGACTCCCTTCTAATGGATTGAAAAGATTTATTTAGACTATTATACTAGTATATTCAACTTTTGTTACTTCTTGGTGAGCCAACTTTGTCTAAAGTTTCTCATAGGTACCGAAAACAGAACGATTTTCTTCTTAAATATTGAAACTTTAAGTACGACTATATATTGGATGGACTCCCTTCTAATGGATTTAAATGATTTATTTAGACTATTTTACTAATATATTCAACTTTGGTTACTTTTTGGTGAGCTAATTTTGTCTAAAGTTTCTCCAAATTCTAATAGGTACCGAAAACAGGACGATTTTCTTCTTAAAGATTGAAACTTTAAGTACGACTATATATTGGATGGACTCCCTTCTAATGGATTTAAAAGATTTATTTAGACTATTATACTAATATATTCAACTTTGGTTACTTCTTGGTGAGCCAATTTTGTCTAAAGTTTCTCCAAATTCTCATAGGTAGCAAACTTAGGACGATTTTCTTCTTAAAGATTGAAACTTTAAGTACGAATATATATTGGATGGACTCCCTTCTAAAGGATTTAAAAGCTTTAATTAGACAATTATAGTAATATATTCAACTTTGGTTACTTCTTGGTGAGCCAATTTACATAAAGTTTCTCCAAATTCCCATAGGTACCAAACTAGGGTGATTTTCTTCCCAAAGTTTGAAAACTTTAATTACGACTATATATTGGATAGATTCCATTATAAAGGATTTTAAAGTTATATTTAGACTATTATACTAATATATTCAACTTTGGTTAGTTCTTGGTGAGCCAATTTTGCATAAAGTTTCTCCAAATTCCCATAGGTACCAAAATAGGACTATTTTCTTCCCAAAGTTTGAAAACTTTAATTACGACTATATGTTGGATGGACTCCCTTCTAATGGATTGAAAAGATTTATTTAGACTATTATACTAGTATATTCAACTTTTGTTACTTCTTGGTGAGCCAACTTTGTCTAAAGTTTCTCATAGGTACCGAAAACAGAACGATTTTCTTCTTAAATATTGAAACTTTAAGTACGACTATATATTGGATGGACTCCCTTCTAATGGATTTAAATGATTTATTTAGACTATTTTACTAATATATTCAACTTTGGTTACTTTTTGGTGAGCTAATTTTGTCTAAAGTTTCTCCAAATTCTAATAGGTACCGAAAACAGGACGATTTTCTTCTTAAAGATTGAAACTTTAAGTACGACTATATATTGGATGGACTCCCTTCTAATGGATTTAAAAGATTTATTTAGACTATTATACTAATATATTCAACTTTGGTTACTTCTTGGTGAGCCAATTTTGTCTAAAGTTTCTCCAAATTCTCATAGGTAGCAAAATCAGGACGATTTTCTTCTTAAAGATTGAAACTTTAAGTACGAATATATATTGGATGGACTCCCTTCTAAAGGATTTAAAAGCTTTAATTAGACAATTATAGTAATATATTCAACTTTGGTTACTTCTTGGTGAGCCAATTTACATAAAGTTTCTCCAAATTCCCATAGGTACCAAAATAGGACTATTTTCTTCCCAAAGTTTGAAAAGTTTAATTACGACTATATGTTGGATGGACTCCATTCTAAAGGATTTAAACGATTTATTTAGACTATTGTACTAATATATTCAACTTTGGTTACTTCTTGGTGAGCCAATTTTGGCTAAAGTTTCTCCAAATTCCCACAGGTACCAAACTAGGGTGATTTTCTTCCCAAAGTTTGAAAACTTTAATTATGACTATATATTGGATAGATTCCATTATAAAGGATATTAAAGTTATATTTAGACTATTATACTAATATATTCAACTTTGGTTAGTTCTTGGTGAGACAATTTTGCATAAAGTTTCTCCAAATTCCCATAGGTACCAAAATAGGACTATTTTCTTCCCAAAGTTTGAAAAGTTTAATTACGACTATATCTTGGATGGACTCCATTCTAAAGGATTTAAACGATTTATTTAGACTATTGTACTAATATATTCAACTTTGGTTACTTCTTGGTGAGCTAATTTTGTCTAAAGTTTCTCCTAATTCTCATAGGTACCAAAAACAGGACGATTTTCTTCTTAAAGATTGAAACTTTAAGTACGACTATATATTGGATGGACTCCCTTATAAAGGATTTAAAAGCTTGAATTAGACTATTATAGTAATATATTCAACTTTGGTTACTTCTTGGTGAGCCAATTTTGCCTAAAGTTTCTCCAAATTTCCATAGGTACCAAAAACAGGACGATTTTCTTCTTAAAGATTGAAACTTTAAGTACGACTATATATTGGATGGACTCCCTTATAAAGGATTTAAAAACATTAATTAGACTATTATAGTAATATATTCAACTTTGGTTACTTCTTGGTGAGCCAAATTTGCCTAAAGTTTCTCCAAATTCCCATAGGTACCAAACTAGGGTGATTTTCTTCCCAAAGTTTGAAAACTTTAATTACGACTATATATTGGATAGATTCCATTATAAAGGATTTTAAAGTTATATTTAGACTATTATACTAATATATTCAACTTTGGTTAGTTCTTGGTGAGCCAATTTTGCATAAAGTTTCTCCAAATTCCCATAGGTACCAAAATAGGACTATTTTCTTCCCAAAGTTTGAAAACTTTAATTACGACTATATGTTGGATGGACTCCCTTCTAATGGATTGAAAAGATTTATTTAGACTATTATACTAGTATATTCAACTTTTGTTACTTCTTGGTGAGCCAACTTTGTCTAAAGTTTCTCATAGGTACCGAAAACAGAACGATTTTCTTCTTAAATATTGAAACTTTAAGTACGACTATATATTGGATGGACTCCCTTCTAATGGATTTAAATGATTTATTTAGACTATTTTACTAATATATTCAACTTTGGTTACTTTTTGGTGAGCTAATTTTGTCTAAAGTTTCTCCAAATTCTAATAGGTACCGAAAACAGGACGATTTTCTTCTTAAAGATTGAAACTTTAAGTACGACTATATATTGGATGGACTCCCTTCTAATGGATTTAAAAGATTTATTTAGACTATTATACTAATATATTCAACTTTGGTTACTTCTTGGTGAGCCAATTTTGTCTAAAGTTTCTCCAAATTCTCATAGGTAGCAAACTTAGGACGATTTTCTTCTTAAAGATTGAAACTTTAAGTACGAATATATATTGGATGGACTCCCTTCTAAAGGATTTAAAAGCTTTAATTAGACAATTATAGTAATATATTCAACTTTGGTTACTTCTTGGTGAGCCAATTTACATAAAGTTTCTCCAAATTCCCATAGGTACCAAACTAGGGTGATTTTCTTCCCAAAGTTTGAAAACTTTAATTACGACTATATATTGGATAGATTCCATTATAAAGGATTTTAAAGTTATATTTAGACTATTATACTAATATATTCAACTTTGGTTAGTTCTTGGTGAGCCAATTTTGCATAAAGTTTCTCCAAATTCCCATAGGTACCAAAATAGGACTATTTTCTTCCCAAAGTTTGAAAACTTTAATTACGACTATATGTTGGATGGACTCCCTTCTAATGGATTGAAAAGATTTATTTAGACTATTATACTAGTATATTCAACTTTTGTTACTTCTTGGTGAGCCAACTTTGTCTAAAGTTTCTCATAGGTACCGAAAACAGAACGATTTTCTTCTTAAATATTGAAACTTTAAGTACGACTATATATTGGATGGACTCCCTTCTAATGGATTTAAATGATTTATTTAGACTATTTTACTAATATATTCAACTTTGGTTACTTTTTGGTGAGCTAATTTTGTCTAAAGTTTCTCCAAATTCTAATAGGTACCGAAAACAGGACGATTTTCTTCTTAAAGATTGAAACTTTAAGTACGACTATATATTGGATGGACTCCCTTCTAATGGATTTAAAAGATTTATTTAGACTATTATACTAATATATTCAACTTTGGTTACTTCTTGGTGAGCCAATTTTGTCTAAAGTTTCTCCAAATTCTCATAGGTAGCAAAATCAGGACGATTTTCTTCTTAAAGATTGAAACTTTAAGTACGAATATATATTGGATGGACTCCCTTCTAAAGGATTTAAAAGCTTTAATTAGACAATTATAGTAATATATTCAACTTTGGTTACTTCTTGGTGAGCCAATTTACATAAAGTTTCTCCAAATTCCCATAGGTACCAAAATAGGACTATTTTCTTCCCAAAGTTTGAAAAGTTTAATTACGACTATATGTTGGATGGACTCCATTCTAAAGGATTTAAACGATTTATTTAGACTATTGTACTAATATATTCAACTTTGGTTACTTCTTGGTGAGCCAATTTTGGCTAAAGTTTCTCCAAATTCCCACAGGTACCAAACTAGGGTGATTTTCTTCCCAAAGTTTGAAAACTTTAATTATGACTATATATTGGATAGATTCCATTATAAAGGATATTAAAGTTATATTTAGACTATTATACTAATATATTCAACTTTGGTTAGTTCTTGGTGAGACAATTTTGCATAAAGTTTCTCCAAATTCCCATAGGTACCAAAATAGGACTATTTTCTTCCCAAAGTTTGAAAAGTTTAATTACGACTATATCTTGGATGGACTCCATTCTAAAGGATTTAAACGATTTATTTAGACTATTGTACTAATATATTCAACTTTGGTTACTTCTTGGTGAGCTAATTTTGTCTAAAGTTTCTCCTAATTCTCATAGGTACCAAAAACAGGACGATTTTCTTCTTAAAGATTGAAACTTTAAGTACGACTATATATTGGATGGACTCCCTTATAAAGGATTTAAAAGCTTGAATTAGACTATTATAGTAATATATTCAACTTTGGTTACTTCTTGGTGAGCCAATTTACATAAAGTTTCTCCAAATTCCCATAGGTACCAAAATAGGACTATTTTCTTCCCAAAGTTTGAAAAGTTTAATTACGACTATATGTTGGACGGACTCCATTCTAAAGGATTTAAACGATTTATTTAGACTATTGTACTAATATATTCAACTTTGGTTACTTCTTGGTGAGCCAATTTTGGCTAAAGTTTCTCCAAATTCCCACAGGTACCAAAATAGGACTATTTTCTTCCCAAAGTTTGAAAAGTTTAATTACGACTATATGTTGGATGGACTCCATTCTAAAGGATTTAAACGATTTATTTAGACTATTGTACTAATATATTCAACTTTGGTTACTTCTTGGTGAGCCAATTTTGGCTAAAGTTTCTCCAAATTCCCACAGGTACCAAACTAGGGTGATTTTCTTCCCAAAGTTTGAAAACTTTAATTACGACTATATATTGGATAGATTCCATTATAAAGGATTTTAAAGTTATATTTTGACTATTATACTAATATATTCAACTTTGGTTAGTTCTTGGTGAGACAATTTTGCATAAAGTTTCTCCAAATTCCCATAGGTACCAAAATAGGACTATTTTCTTACCAAAGTTTGAAAAGTTTAATTACGACTATATCTTGGATGGACTCCATTCTAAAGGATTTAAACAATTTATTTAGACTATTGTACTAATATATTCAACTTTGGTTACTTCTTGGTGAGCTAATTTTGTCTAAAGTTTCTCCTAATTCTCATAGGTGCCAAAAACAGGACGATTTTCTTCTTAAAGATTGAAACTTTAAGTACGACTATATATTGGATGGACTCCCTTATAAAGGATTTAAAAGCTTGAATTAGACTATTATAGTAATATATTCAACTTTGGTTACTTCTTGGTGAGCCAATTTTGCCTAAAGTTTCTCCAAATTCCCATAGGTACCAAAAACAGGACGATTTTCTTCTTAAAGATTGAAACTTTAAGTACGACTATATATTGGATGGACTCCCTTATAAAGGATTTAAAAACATTAATTAGACTATTATAGTAATATATTCAACTTTGGTTACTTCTTGGTGAGCCAATTTTTGCAAAAGTTTCTCCAAATTCCCACAGGTACCAAACTAGGGTGATTTTCTTCCCAAAGTTTGAAAACTTTAATTACGACTATATATTGGATAGATTCCATTATAAAGGATTTTAAAGTTATATTTAGACTATTATACTAATATATTCAACTTTGGTTGGTTCTTGGTGAGCCAATTTTGCATAAAGTTTCTCCAAATTCCCATAGGTACCAAAATAGGACTATTTTCTACCCAAAGTTTGAAAACTTTAATTACGACTATATGTTGGATGGACTCCCTTCTAATGGATTGAAAAGATTTATTTAGACTATTATACTAGTATATTCAACTTTTGTTACTTTTGGTGAGCCAACTTTGTCTAAAGTTTCTCATAGGTACCGAAAACAGAACGATTTTCTTCTTAAATATTGAAACTTTAAGTACGACTATATATTGGATGGACTCCCTTCTAATGGATTTAAAAGATTTATTTAGACTATTATACTAATATATTCAACTTTGGTTACATCTTGGTGAGCCAATTTTGTCTAAAGTTTCTCCAAATTCTCATAGGTAGCAAAATCAGGACGATTTTCTTCTTAAAGATTGAAACTTTAAGTACGACTATATATTGGATGGACTCCCTTATAAAGGATTTAAAAGCTTTAATTAGACAATTATAGTAATATATTCAACTTTGGTTACTTCTTGGTGAGCCAATTTTGGCTAAAGTTTCTCCAAATTCCCACAGGTACCAAACTAGGGTGATTTTCTTCCCAAAGTTTGAAAACTTTAATTACGACTATATATTGGATAGATTCCACTATAAAGGATTTTAAAGTTATATTTAGACTATTATACTAATATATTCAACTTTGGTTGGTTCTTGGTGAGCCAATTTTGCATAAAGTTTCTCCAAATTCCCATAGGTACCAAAATAGGACTATTTTCTTCCCAAAGTTTGAAAACTTTAATTACGACTATATGTTGGATGGACTCCCTTCTAATGGATTGAAAAGATTTATTTAGACTATTATACTAGTATATTCAACTTTTGTTACTTCTTGGTGAGCCAACTTTGTCTAAAGTTTCTCATAGGTACCGAAAACAGAACGATTTTCTTCTTAAATATTGAAACTTTAAGTACGACTATATATTGGATGGACTCCCTTCTAATGGATTTAAAAGATTTATTTAGACTATTATACTAATATATTCAACTTTGGTTACTTCTTGGTGAGCCAATTTTGTCTAATGTTTCTCCAAATTCTAATAGGTACCGAAAACAGGACGATTTTCTTCTTAAAGATTGAAACTTTAAGTACGACTATATATTGGATGGACTCCCTTCTAATGGATTTAAAAGATTTATTTAGACTATTATACTAATATATTCAACTTTGGTTACTTCTTGGTGAGCCAATTTTGTCTAAAGTTTCTCATAGGTACCGAAAACAGGACGATTTTCTTCTTAAAGATTGAAACTTTAAGTACGACTATATATTGGATGGACTCCCTTCTAATGGATTTAAAAGATTTATTTAGACTATTTTACTAATATATTCAACTTTGGTTACTTCTTGGTGAGCCAATTTTGTCTAAAGTTTCTCCAAATTCTCATAGGTAGCAAAATCAGGACGATTTTCTTCTTAAAGATTGAAACTTTAAGTACGACTATATATTGGATGGACTCCCTTATAAAGGATTTAAAAGCTTTAATTAGACAATTATAGTAATATATTCAACTTTGGTTACTTCTTGGTGAGCCAATTTACATAAAGTTTCTCCAAATTCCCATAGGTACCAAAATAGGACTATTTTCTTCCCAAAGTTTGAAAAGTTTAATTACGACTATATGTTGGATGGACTCCATTCTAAAGGATTTAAACGATTTATTTAGACTATTGTACTAATATATTCAACTTTGGTTACTTCTTGGTGAGCCAATTTTGGCTAAAGTTTCTCCAAATTCCCACAGGTACCAAACTAGGGTGATTTTCTTCCCAAAGTTTGAAAACTTTAATTACGACTATATATTGGATAGATTCCATTATAAAGGATTTTAAAGTTATATTTAGACTATTATACTAATATATTCAACTTTGGTTAGTTCTTGGTGAGACAATTTTGCATAAAGTTTCTCCAAATTCCCATAGGTACCAAAATAGGACTATTTTCTTCCCAAAGTTTGAAAAGTTTAATTACGACTATATCTTGGATGGACTCCATTCTAAAGGATTTAAACGATTTATTTAGACTATTGTACTAATATATTCAACTTTGGTTACTTCTTGGTGAGCCAACTTTGTCTAAAGTTTCTCATAGGTACCGAAAACAGAACGATTTTCTTCTTAAATATTGAAACTTTAAGTACGACTATATATTGGATGGACTCCCTTCTAATGGATTTAAATGATTTATTTAGACTATTTTACTAATAGATTCAACTTTGGTTACTTTTTGGTGAGCTAATTTTGTCTAAAGTTTCTCCAAATTCTCATAGGTACCAAAATAGGACTATTTTCTTCCCAAAGTTTGAAAAGTTTAATTACGACTATATGTTCAATGGACTCCATTCTAAAGGATTTAAACGATTTATTTAGACTATTGTACCAATATATTCAACTTTGGTTACTTCTTGGTGAGCTAATTTTGTCTAAAGTTTCTCCTAATTCTCATAGGTACCAAAAACAGGACGATTTTCTTCTTAAAGATTGAAACTTTAAGTACGACTATATATTGGATGGACTCCCTTATAAAGTATTTAAAAGCTTGAATTAGACTATTATAGTAATATATTCAACTTTGGTTACTTCTTGGTGAGCCAATTTTGGCTAAAGTTTCTCCAAATTCCCACAGGTACCAAACTAGGGTGATTTTCTTCCCAAAGTTTGAAAACTTTAATTACGACTATATATTGGATAGATTCCATTATAAAGGATTTTAAAGTTATATTTATACTATTATACTAATATATTCAACTTTGGTTAGTTCTTGGTGAGACAATTTTGCATAAAGTTTCTCCAAATTCCCATAGGTACCAAAATAGGACTATTTTCTTCCCAAAGTTTGAAAACTTTAATTACGACTATATGTTGGATGGACTCCCTTCTAATGGATTTAAAAGATTTATTTAGACTATTATACTAATATATTCAACTTTTGTTACTTCTTGGTGAGCCAACTTTGTCTAAAGTTTCTCATAGGTACCGAAAACAAAACGATTTTCTTCTTAAATATTGAAACTTTAAGTACGACTATATATTGGATGGACTCCCTTCTAATGGATTTAAATGATTTATTTAGACTATTTTACTAATAGATTCAACTTTGGTTACTTTTTGGTGAGCTAATTTTGTCTAAAGTTTCTCCAAATTCTCATAGGTACCAAAATAGGACTATTTTCTTCCCAAAGTTTGAAAAGTTTAATTACGACTATATGTTGGATGGACTCCATTCTAAAGGATTTAAACGATTTATTTAGACTATTGTACTAATATATTCAACTTTGGTTACTTCTTGGTGAGCCAATTTTGTCTAAAGTTTCTCCTAATTCTCATATGTACCAAAAACAGGACGATTTTCTTCTTAAAGATTGAAACTTTAAGTACGACTATATATTGGATGGACTCCCTTATAAAGGATTTAAAAGCTTGAATTAGACTATTATAGTAATATATTCAACTTTGGTTACTTCTTGGTGAGCCAATTTTGCCTAAAGTTTCTCCAAATTCCCATAGGTACCAAAAACAGGACGATTTTCTTCTTAAAGATTGAAACTTTAAGTACGACTATATATTGGATGGACTCCCTTATAAAGGATTTAAAAGCATTAATTAGACTATTATAGTAATATATTCAACTTTGGTTACTTCTTGGTGAGCCAATTTTGGCTAAAGTTTCTCCAAATTCCCACAGGTACCAAACTAGGGTGATTTTCTTCCCAAAGTTTGAAAACTTTAATTACGACTATATATTGGATAGATTCCATTATAAAGGATTTTAAAGTTATATTTAGACTATTATACTAATATATTCAACTTTGGTTAGTTCTTGGTGAGCCAATTTTGCATAAAGTTTCTCCAAATTCCCATAGGTACCAAAATAGGACTATTTTCTTCCCAAAGTTTGAAAACTTTAATTACGACTATATGTTGGATGGACTCCCTTCTAATGGATTTAAAAGATTTATTTAGACTATTATACTAATATATTCAACTTTTGTTACTTCTTGGTGAGCCAACTTTGTCTAAAGTTTCTCATAGGTACCGAAAACAGAACGATTTTCTTCTTAAATATTGAAACTTTAAGTACGACTATATATTGGATGGACTCCCTTCTAATGGATTTAAATGATTTATTTAGACTATTTTACTACTATATTCAACTTTGGTTACTTTTTAGTGAGCTAATTTTGTCTAAAGTTTCTCCAAATTCTAATAGGTACCGAAAACAGGACGATTTTCTTCTTAAAGATTGAAACTTTAAGTACAACTATATATTGGATGGACTCCCTTCTAATGGATTTAAAAGATTTATTTAGACTATTATACTAATATATTCAACTTTGGTTACTTCTTGGTGAGCCAATTTTGTCTAAAGTTTCTCCAAATTCTCATAGGTACCAAAAACAGGACGATTTTCTTCTTAAAGATTGAAACTTTAAGTAAGACTATATATTGGATGGACTCCCTTATAAAGGATTTAAAAGCTTGAATTAGACTATTATAGTAATATATTCAACTTTGGTTACTTCTTGGTGAGCCAATTTTGCCTAAAGTTTCTCCAAATTCCCATAGGTACCAAAAACAGGACGATTTTCTTCTTAAAGATTGAAACTTTAAGTACGACTATATATTGGATGGACTCCCTTCTAAAGGATTTAAAAGCTTTAATTAGACAATTATAGTAATATATTCAACTTTGGTTATTTCTTGGTGAGCAAATTTACATAAAGTTTCTCCAAATTCCCATAGGTACCAAAATAGGACTATTTTCTTCCCAAAGTTTGAAAAGTTTAATTATGACTATATGTTGGATGGACTTCGTTCTAAAGGATTTAAACGATTTATTTAGACTATTGTACTAATATATTCAACTTTGGTTACTTCTTGGTGAGCCAATTTTGGCTAAAGTTTCTCCAAATTTCCACAGGTACCAAACTAGGGTGATTTTCTTCCCAAAGTTTGAAAACTTTAATTACGACTATATATTGGATAGATTCCATTATAAAGGATTTTAAAGTTATATTTAGACTATTATACTAATATATTCAACTTTTGTTACTTCTTGGTGAGCCAACTTTGTCTAAAGTTTCTCATAGGTACCGAAAACAGAACGATTTTCTTCTTAAATATTGAAACTTTAAGTACGACTATATATTGGATGGACTCCCTTCTAATGGATTTAAATGATTTATTTAGACTATTTTACTAATATATTCAACTTTGGTTACTTTTTGGTGAGCTAATTTTGTCTAAAGTTTCTCCAAATTCTAATAGGTACCGAAAACAGGACGATTTTCTTCTTAAAGATTGAAACTTTAAGTACGACTATATATTGGATGGACTCCCTTCTAATGGATTTAAAAGATTTATTTAGACTATTATACTAATATATTCAACTTTGGTTACTTCTTGGTGAGCCAATTTTGTCTAAAGTTTCTCCAAATTCTCATAGGTACCAAAAACAGGACGATTTTCTTCTTAAAGATTGAAACTTTAAGTACGACTATATATTGGATGGACGCCCTTATAAAGGATTTAAAAGCTTGAATTAGACTATTATAGTAATATATTCAACTTTGGTTACTTCTTGGTGAGCCAATTTTGCCTAAAGTTTCTCCAAATTCCCATAGGTACCAAAAACAGGACGATTTTCTTCTTAAAGATTGAAACTTTAAGTACGACTATATATTGGATGGACTCCCTTATAAAGGATTTAAAAGCATTAATTAGACTATTATAGTAATATATTCAACTTTGGTTACTTCTTGGTGAGCCAATTTTGGCTAAAGTTTCTCCAAATTCTAATAGGTACCGAAAACAGGACGATTTTCTTCTTAAAGATTGAAACTTTAAGTACGACTATATATTGGATGGACTCCCTTCTAATGGATTTAAAAGATTTATTTAGACTATTATACTAATATATTCAACTTTGGTTACTTCTTGGTGAGCCAATTTTGTCTAAAGTATCTCCAAATTCTCATAGGTACCAAAAACAGGACGATTTTCTTCTTAAAGATTGAAACTTTAAGTACGACTATATATTGGATGGACGCCCTTATAAAGGATTTAAAAGCTTGAATTAGACTATTATAGTAATATATTCAACTTTGGTTACTTCTTGGTGAGCCAATTTTGCCTAAAGTTTCTCCAAATTCCCATAGGTACCAAAAACAGGACGATTTTCTTCTTAAAGATTGAAACTTTAAGTACGACTATATATTGGATGGACTCCCTTATAAAGGATTTAAAAGCTTGAATTAGACTATTATAGTAATATATTCAACTTTGGTTACTTCTTGGTGAGCCAATTTTGCCTAAAGTTTCTCCAAATTCCCATAGGTACCAAAAACAGGACGATTTTCTTCTTAAAGATTGAAACTTTAAGTACGACTATATATTGGATGGACTCCCTTCTAAAGGATTTAAAAGCTTTAATTAGACAATTATAGTAATATATTCAACTTTGGTTATTTCTTGGTGAGCAAATTTACATAAAGTTTCTCCAAATTCCCATAGGTACCAAAATAGGACTATTTTCTTCCCAAAGTTTGAAAAGTTTAATTATGACTATATGTTGGATGGACTCCATTCTAAAGGATTTAAACGATTTATTTAGACTATTGTACTAATATATTCAACTTTGGTTACTTCTTGGTGAGCCAATTTTGGCTAAAGTTTCTCCAAATTTCCACAGGTACCAAACTAGGGTGATTTTCTTCCCAAAGTTTGAAAACTTTAATTACGACTATATATTGGATAGATTCCATTATAAAGGATTTTAAAGTTATATTTAGACTATTATACTAATATATTCAACTTTTGTTACTTCTTGGTGAGCCAACTTTGTCTAAAGTTTCTCATAGGTACCGAAAACAGAACGATTTTCTTCTTAAATATTGAAACTTTAAGTACGACTATATATTGGATGGACTCCCTTCTAATGGATTTAAATGATTTATTTAGACTATTTTACTAATATATTCAACTTTGGTTACTTTTTGGTGAGCTAATTTTGTCTAAAGTTTCTCCAAATTCTAATAGGTACCGAAAACAGGACGATTTTCTTCTTAAAGATTGAAACTTTAAGTACGACTATATATTGGATGGACTCCCTTCTAATGGATTTAAAAGATTTATTTAGACTATTATACTAATATATTCAACTTTGGTTACTTCTTGGTGAGCCAATTTTGTCTAAAGTTTCTCCAAATTCTCATAGGTACCAAAAACAGGACGATTTTCTTCTTAAAGATTGAAACTTTAAGTACGACTATATATTGGATGGACGCCCTTATAAAGGATTTAAAAGCTTGAATTAGACTATTATAGTAATATATTCAACTTTGGTTACTTCTTGGTGAGCCAATTTTGCCTAAAGTTTCTCCAAATTCCCATAGGTACCAAAAACAGGACGATTTTCTTCTTAAAGATTGAAACTTTAAGTACGACTATATATTGGATGGACTCCCTTATAAAGGATTTAAAAGCATTAATTAGACTATTATAGTAATATATTCAACTTTGGTTACTTCTTGGTGAGCCAATTTTGGCTAAAGTTTCTCCAAATTCTAATAGGTACCGAAAACAGGACGATTTTCTTCTTAAAGATTGAAACTTTAAGTACGACTATATATTGGATGGACTCCCTTCTAATGGATTTAAAAGATTTATTTAGACTATTATACTAATATATTCAACTTTGGTTACTTCTTGGTGAGCCAATTTTGTCTAAAGTTTCTCCAAATTCTCATAGGTACCAAAAACAGGACGATTTTCTTCTTAAAGATTGAAACTTTAAGTACGACTATATATTGGATGGACGCCCTTATAAAGGATTTAAAAGCTTGAATTAGACTATTATAGTAATATATTCAACTTTGGTTACTTCTTGGTGAGCCAATTTTGCCTAAAGTTTCTCCAAATTCCCATAGGTACCAAAAACAGGACGATTTTCTTCTTAAAGATTGAAACTTTAAGTACGACTATATATTGGATGGACTCCCTTATAAAGGATTTAAAAGCATTAATTAGACTATTATAGTAATATATTCAACTTTGGTTACTTCTTGGTGAGCCAATTTTGGCTAAAGTTTCTCCAAATTCCCACAGGTACCAAACTAGGGTGATTTTCTTTTCCAAAGTTTGAAAACTTTAATTACGACTATATATTGGATGGATTCCATTATAAAGGATTTTAAAGTTATATTTAGACTATTATACTAATATATTCAACTTTGGTTAGTTCTTGGTGAGCCAATTTTGTCTAAAGTTTCTCCAAATTCCCATAGGTACCAAAATAGGACTATTTTCTTCCCAAAGTTTGAAATCTTTAATTACGACTATATATTGGATGGATTCCATTATAAAGGATTTTAAAGTTATATTTAGACTATTATACTAATATATTCAACTTTGGTTAGTTCTTGGTGAGCCAATTTTCCATAAAGTTTCTCCAAATTCCCATAGGTACCAAAATAGGACTATTTTCTTCCCAAAGTTTGAAAACTTTAATTACGACTATATGTTGGATGGACTCCCTTCTAATGGATTTAAAAGATTTATTTATACTATTATACTAATATATTCAACTTTTGTTACTTCTTGGTGAGCCAACTTTGTCTAAAGTTTCTCATAGGTAGCAAAATCAGGACGATTTTCTTCTTAAAGATTGAAACTTTAAGTACGACTATATATTGGATGGAGTCCCTTATAAAGGATTTAAAACCATTAATTAGACTATTATAGTAATATATTCAACTTTGGTTACTTCTTGGTGAGCCAATTTTGGCTAAAGTTTCTCCAAATTCCCACAGGTACCAAACTAGGGTGATTTTCTTCCCAAAGTTTGAAAACTTTAATTACGACTATATATTGGATAGATTCCATTATAAAGGATTTTAAAGTTATATTTAGACTATTATACTAATATATTCAACTTTGGTTAGTTCTTGGTGAGCCAATTTTGCATAAAGTTTCTCCAAATTCCCATAGGTACCAAAATAGGACTATTTTCTTCCCAAAGTTTGAAAACTTTAATTACGACTATATGTTGGATGGACTCCCTTCTAATGGATTTAAAAGATTTATTTAGACTATTATACTAATATATTCAACTTTTGTTACTTCTTGGTGAGCCAACTTTGTCTAAAGTTTCTCATAGGTACCGAAAACAGAACGATTTTCTTCTTAAATATTGAAACTTTAAGTACGACTATATATTGGATGGACTCCCTTCTAATGGATTTAAATGATTTATTTAGACTATTTTACTAATAGATTCAACTTTGGTTACTTTTTGGTGAGCTAATTTTGTCTAAAGTTTCTCCAAATTCTCATAGGTACCAAAATAGGACTATTTTCTTCCCAAAGTTTGAAAAGTTTAATTACGACTATATGTTGGATGGACTCCATTCTAAAGGATTTAAACGATTTATTTAGACTATTGTACTAATATATTCAACTTTGGTTACTTCTTGGTGAGCCAATTTTGTCTAAAGTTTCTCCTAATTCTCATAGGTACCAAAAACAGGACGATTTTCTTCTTAAAGATTGAAACTTTAAGTACGACTATATATTGGATGGACTCCCTTATAAAGGATTTAAAAGCTTGAATTAGACTATTATAGTAATATATTCAACTTTGGTTACTTCTTGGTGAGCCAATTTTGCCTAAAGTTTCTCCAAATTCCCATAGGTACCAAAAACAGGACGATTTTCTTCTTAAAGATTGAAACTTTAAGTACGACTATATATTGGATGGACTCCCTTATAAAGGATTTAAAAGCATTAATTAGACTATTATAGTAATATATTCAACTTTGGTTACTTCTTGGTGAGCCAATTTTGGCTAAAGTTTCTCCAAATTCCCACAGGTACCAAACTAGGGTTATTTTCTTCCCAAAGTTTGAAAACTTTAATTACGACTATATATTGGATAGATTCCATTATAAAGGATTTTAAAGTTATATTTAGACTATTATACTAATATATTCAACTTTGGTTAGTTCTTGGTGAGCCAATTTTGCATAAAGTTTCTCCAAATTCCCATAGGTACCAAAATAGGACTATTTTCTTCCCAAAGTTTGAAAACTTTAATTACTACTATATGTTGGATGGACTCCCTCCTAATGGATTTAAAAGATTTATTTAGACTATTATACTAATATATTCAACTTTTGTTACTTCTTGGTGAGCCAACTTTGTCTAAAGTTTCTCATAGGTACCGAAAACAGAACGATTTTCTTCTTAAATATTGAAACTTTAAGTACGACTATATATTGGATGGACTCCCTTCTAATGGATTTAAATGATTTATTTAGACTATTTTACTAATAGATTCAACTTTGGTTACTTTTTGGTGAGCTAATTTTGTCTAAAGTTTCTCCAAATTCTCATAGGTACCAAAATAGGACTATTTTCTTCCCAAAGTTTGAAAAGTTTAATTACGACTATATGTTGGATGGACTCCATTCTAAAGGATTTAAACGATTTATTTAGACTATTGTACTAATATATTCAACTTTGGTTACTTCTTGGTGAGCCAATTTTGTCTAAAGTTTCTCCTAATTCTCATAGGTACCAAAAACAGGACGATTTTCTTCTTAAAGATTGAAACTTTAAGTACGACTATATATTGGATGGACTCCCTTATAAAGGATTTAAAAGCTTGAATTAGACTATTATAGTAATATATTCAACTTTGGTTACTTCTTGGTGAGCCAATTTTGCCTAAAGTTTCTCCAAATTCCCATAGGTACCAAAAACAGGACGATTTTCTTCTTAAAGATTGAAACTTTAAGTACGACTATATATTGGATGGACTCCCTTATAAAGGATTTAAAAGCATTAATTAGACTATTATAGTAATATATTCAACTTTGGTTACTTCTTGGTGAGCCAATTTTGGCTAAAGTTTCTCCAAATTCCCACAGGTACCAAACTAGGGTTATTTTCTTCCCAAAGTTTGAAAACTTTAATTACGACTATATATTGGATAGATTCCATTATAAAGGATTTTAAAGTTATATTTAGACTATTATACTAATATATTCAACTTTGGTTAGTTCTTGGTGAGCCAATTTTGCATAAAGTTTCTCCAAATTCCCATAGGTACCAAAATAGGACTATTTTCTTCCCAAAGTTTGAAAACTTTAATTACTACTATATGTTGGATGGACTCCCTCCTAATGGATTTAAAAGATTTATTTAGACTATTATACTAATATATTCAACTTTTGTTACTTCTTGGTGAGCCAACTTTGTCTAAAGTTTCTCATAGGTACCGAAAACAGAACGATTTTCTTCTTAAATATTGAAACTTTAAGTACGACTATATATTGGATGGACTCCCTTCTAATGGATTTAAATGATTTATTTAGACTATTTTACTAATAGATTCAACTTTGGTTACTTTTTGGTGAGCTAATTTTGTCTAAAGTTTCTCCAAATTCTCATAGGTACCAAAATAGGACTATTTTCTTCCCAAAGTTTGAAAAGTTTAATTACGACTATATGTTGGATGGACTCCATTCTAAAGGATTTAAACGATTTATTTAGACTATTGTACTAATATATTCAACTTTGGTTACTTCTTGGTGAGCCAATTTTGTCTAAAGTTTCTCCTAATTCTCATAGGTACCAAAAACAGGACGATTTTCTTCTTAAAGATTGAAACTTTAAGTACGACTATATATTGGATGGACTCCCTTATAAAGGATTTAAAAGCTTGAATTAGACTATTATAGTAATATATTCAACTTTGGTTACTTCTTGGTGAGCCAATTTTGCCTAAAGTTTCTCCAAATTCCCATAGGTACCAAAAACAGGACGATTTTCTTCTTAAAGATTGAAACTTTAAGTACGACTATATATTGGATGGACTCCCTTATAAAGGATTTAAAAGCATTAATTAGACTATTATAGTAATATATTCAACTTTGGTTACTTCTTGGTGAGCCAATTTTGGCTAAAGTTTCTCCATATTCCCACAGGTACCAAACTAGGGTGATTTTCTTCCCAAAGTTTGAAAACTTTAATTACGACTATATATTGGATAGATTCCATTATAAAGGATTTTAAAGTTATATTTAGACTATTATACTAATATATTCAACTTTGGTTAGTTCTTGGTGAGCCAATTTTGCATAAAGTTTCTCCAAATTCCCATAGGTACCAAAATAGGACTATTTTCTTCCCAAAGTTTGAAAACTTTAATTACGACTATATGTTGGATGGACTCCCTTCTAATGGATTTAAAAGATTTATTTAGACTATTATACTAATATATTCAACTTTTGTTACTTCTTGGTGAGCCAACTTTGTCTAAAGTTTCTCATAGGTACCGAAAACAGAACGATTTTCTTCTTAAATATTGAAACTTTAAGTACGACTATATATTGGATGGACTCCCTTCTAATGGATTTAAATGATTTATTTAGACTATTTTACTACTATATTTAACTTTGGTTACTTTTTAGTGAGCTAATTTTGTCTAAAGTTTCTCCAAATTCTAATAGGTACCGAAAACAGGACGATTTTCTTCTTAAAGATTGAAACTTTAAGTACGACTATATATTGGATGGACTCCCTTCTAATGGATTTAAAAGATTTATTTAGGCTATTATACTAATATATTCAACTTTGGTTACTTCTTGGTGAGCCAATTTTGTCTAAAGTTTCTCCTAATTCTCATAGGTACCAAAAACAGGACGATTTTCTTCTTAAAGATTGAAACTTTAAGTAAGACTATATATTGGATGGACTCCCTTATAAAGGATTTAAAAGCTTGAATTAGACTATTATAGTAATATATTCAACTTTGGTTACTTCTTGGTGAGCCAATTTTGCCTAAAGTTTCTCCAAATTCCCATAGGTACCAAAAACAGGACGATTTTCTTCTTAAAGATTGAAACTTTAAGTACGACTATATATTGGATGGACTCCCTTCTAAAGGATTTAAAAGCTTTAATTAGACAATTATAGTAATATATTCAACTTTGGTTATTTCTTGGTGAGCAAATTTACATAAAGTTTCTCCAAATTCCCATAGGTACCAAAATAGGACTATTTTCTTCCCAAAGTTTGAAAAGTTTAATTATGACTATATGTTGGATGGACTCCATTCTAAAGGATTTAAACGATTTATTTAGACTATTGTACTAATATATTCAACTTTGGTTACTTCTTGGTGAGCCAATTTTGGCTAAAGTTTCTCCAAATTTCCACAGGTACCAAACTAGGGTGATTTTCTTCCCAAAGTTTGAAAACTTTAATTACGACTATATATTGGATAGATTCCATTATAAAGGATTTTAAAGTTATATTTAGACTATTATACTAATATATTCAACTTTTGTTACTTCTTGGTGAGCCAACTTTGTCTAAAGTTTCTCATAGGTACCGAAAACAGAACGATTTTCTTCTTAAATATTGAAACTTTAAGTACGACTATATATTGGATGGACTCCCTTCTAATGGATTTAAATGATTTATTTAGACTATTTTACTAATAGATTCAACTTTGGTTACTTTTTGGTGAGCTAATTTTGTCTAAAGTTTCTCCAAATTCTCATAGGTACCAAAATAGGACTATTTTCTTCCCAAAGTTTGAAAAGTTTAATTACGACTATATGTTGGATGGACTCCATTCTAAAGGATTTAAACGATTTATTTAGACTATTGTACTAATATATTCAACTTTGGTTACTTCTTGGTGAGCCAATTTTGTCTAAAGTTTCTCCTAATTCTCATAGGTACCAAAAACAGGACGATTTTCTTCTTAAAGATTGAAACTTTAAGTACGACTATATATTGGATGGACTCCCTTATAAAGGATTTAAAAGCTTGAATTAGACTATTATAGTAATATATTCAACTTTGGTTACTTCTTGGTGAGCCAATTTTGCCTAAAGTTTCTCCAAATTCCCATAGGTACCAAAAACAGGACGATTTTCTTCTTAAAGATTGAAACTTTAAGTACGACTATATATTGGATGGACTCCCTTATAAAGGATTTAAAAGCATTAATTAGACTATTATAGTAATATATTCAACTTTCGTTACTTCTTGGTGAGCCAATTTTGGCTAAAGTTTCTCCAAATTCCCACAGGTACCAAACTAGGGTTATTTTCTTCCCAAAGTTTGAAAACTTTAATTACGACTATATATTGGATAGATTCCATTATAAAGGATTTTAAAGTTATATTTAGACTATTATACTAATATATTCAACTTTGGTTAGTTCTTGGTGAGCCAATTTTGCATAAAGTTTCTCCAAATTCCCATAGGTACCAAAATAGGACTATTTTCTTCCCAAAGTTTGAAAACTTTAATTACTACTATATGTTGGATGGACTCCCTCCTAATGGATTTAAAAGATTTATTTAGACTATTATACTAATATATTCAACTTTTGTTACTTCTTGGTGAGCCAACTTTGTCTAAAGTTTCTCATAGGTACCGAAAACAGAACGATTTTCTTCTTAAATATTGAAACTTTAAGTACGACTATATATTGGATGGACTCCCTTCTAATGGATTTAAATGATTTATTTAGACTATTTTACTAATAGATTCAACTTTGGTTACTTTTTGGTGAGCTAATTTTGTCTAAAGTTTCTCCAAATTCTCATAGGTACCAAAATAGGACTATTTTCTTCCCAAAGTTTGAAAAGTTTAATTACGACTATATGTTGGATGGACTCCATTCTAAAGGATTTAAACGATTTATTTAGACTATTGTACTAATATATTCAACTTTGGTTACTTCTTGGTGAGCCAATTTTGTCTAAAGTTTCTCCTAATTCTCATAGGTACCAAAAACAGGACGATTTTCTTCTTAAAGATTGAAACTTTAAGTACGACTATATATTGGATGGACTCCCTTATAAAGGATTTAAAAGCTTGAATTAGACTATTATAGTAATATATTCAACTTTGGTTACTTCTTGGTGAGCCAATTTTGCCTAAAGTTTCTCCAAATTCCCATAGGTACCAAAAACAGGACGATTTTCTTCTTAAAGATTGAAACTTTAAGTACGACTATATATTGGATGGACTCCCTTATAAAGGATTTAAAAGCATTAATTAGACTATTATAGTAATATATTCAACTTTGGTTACTTCTTGGTGAGCCAATTTTGGCTAAAGTTTCTCCAAATTCCCACAGGTACCAAACTAGGGTTATTTTCTTCCCAAAGTTTGAAAACTTTAATTACGACTATATATTGGATAGATTCCATTATAAAGGATTTTAAAGTTATATTTAGACTATTATACTAATATATTCAACTTTGGTTAGTTCTTGGTGAGCCAATTTTGCATAAAGTTTCTCCAAATTCCCATAGGTACCAAAATAGGACTATTTTCTTCCCAAAGTTTGAAAACTTTAATTACTACTATATGTTGGATGGACTCCCTCCTAATGGATTTAAAAGATTTATTTAGACTATTATACTAATATATTCAACTTTTGTTACTTCTTGGTGAGCCAACTTTGTCTAAAGTTTCTCATAGGTACCGAAAACAGAACGATTTTCTTCTTAAATATTGAAACTTTAAGTACGACTATATATTGGATGGACTCCCTTCTAATGGATTTAAATGATTTATTTAGACTATTTTACTAATAGATTCAACTTTGGTTACTTTTTGGTGAGCTAATTTTGTCTAAAGTTTCTCCAAATTCTCATAGGTACCAAAATAGGACTATTTTCTTCCCAAAGTTTGAAAAGTTTAATTACGACTATATGTTGGATGGACTCCATTCTAAAGGATTTAAACGATTTATTTAGACTATTGTACTAATATATTCAACTTTGGTTACTTCTTGGTGAGCCAATTTTGTCTAAAGTTTCTCCTAATTCTCATAGGTACCAAAAACAGGACGATTTTCTTCTTAAAGATTGAAACTTTAAGTACGACTATATATTGGATGGACTCCCTTATAAAGGATTTAAAAGCTTGAATTAGACTATTATAGTAATATATTCAACTTTGGTTACTTCTTGGTGAGCCAATTTTGCCTAAAGTTTCTCCAAATTCCCATAGGTACCAAAAACAGGACGATTTTCTTCTTAAAGATTGAAACTTTAAGTACGACTATATATTGGATGGACTCCCTTATAAAGGATTTAAAAGCATTAATTAGACTATTATAGTAATATATTCAACTTTGGTTACTTCTTGGTGAGCCAATTTTGGCTAAAGTTTCTCCATATTCCCACAGGTACCAAACTAGGGTGATTTTCTTCCCAAAGTTTGAAAACTTTAATTACGACTATATATTGGATAGATTCCATTATAAAGGATTTTAAAGTTATATTTAGACTATTATACTAATATATTCAACTTTGGTTAGTTCTTGGTGAGCCAATTTTGCATAAAGTTTCTCCAAATTCCCATAGGTACCAAAATAGGACTATTTTCTTCCCAAAGTTTGAAAACTTTAATTACGACTATATGTTGGATGGACTCCCTTCTAATGGATTTAAAAGATTTATTTAGACTATTATACTAATATATTCAACTTTTGTTACTTCTTGGTGAGCCAACTTTGTCTAAAGTTTCTCATAGGTACCGAAAACAGAACGATTTTCTTCTTAAATATTGAAACTTTAAGTACGACTATATATTGGATGGACTCCCTTCTAATGGATTTAAATGATTTATTTAGACTATTTTACTACTATATTTAACTTTGGTTACTTTTTAGTGAGCTAATTTTGTCTAAAGTTTCTCCAAATTCTAATAGGTACCGAAAACAGGACGATTTTCTTCTTAAAGATTGAAACTTTAAGTACGACTATATATTGGATGGACTCCCTTCTAATGGATTTAAAAGATTTATTTAGGCTATTATACTAATATATTCAACTTTGGTTACTTCTTGGTGAGCCAATTTTGTCTAAAGTTTCTCCTAATTCTCATAGGTACCAAAAACAGGACGATTTTCTTCTTAAAGATTGAAACTTTAAGTAAGACTATATATTGGATGGACTCCCTTATAAAGGATTTAAAAGCTTGAATTAGACTATTATAGTAATATATTCAACTTTGGTTACTTCTTGGTGAGCCAATTTTGCCTAAAGTTTCTCCAAATTCCCATAGGTACCAAAAACAGGACGATTTTCTTCTTAAAGATTGAAACTTTAAGTACGACTATATATTGGATGGACTCCCTTCTAAAGGATTTAAAAGCTTTAATTAGACAATTATAGTAATATATTCAACTTTGGTTATTTCTTGGTGAGCAAATTTACATAAAGTTTCTCCAAATTCCCATAGGTACCAAAATAGGACTATTTTCTTCCCAAAGTTTGAAAAGTTTAATTATGACTATATGTTGGATGGACTCCATTCTAAAGGATTTAAACGATTTATTTAGACTATTGTACTAATATATTCAACTTTGGTTACTTCTTGGTGAGCCAATTTTGGCTAAAGTTTCTCCAAATTTCCACAGGTACCAAACTAGGGTGATTTTCTTCCCAAAGTTTGAAAACTTTAATTACGACTATATATTGGATAGATTCCATTATAAAGGATTTTAAAGTTATATTTAGACTATTATACTAATATATTCAACTTTTGTTACTTCTTGGTGAGCCAACTTTGTCTAAAGTTTCTCATAGGTACCGAAAACAGAACGATTTTCTTCTTAAATATTGAAACTTTAAGTACGACTATATATTGGATGGACTCCCTTCTAATGGATTTAAATGATTTATTTAGACTATTTTACTAATATATTCAACTTTGGTTACTTTTTGGTGAGCTAATTTTGTCTAAAGTTTCTCCAAATTCTAATAGGTACCGAAAAGAGGACGATTTTCTTCTTAAAGATTGAAACTTTAAGTACGACTATATATTGGATGGACTCCCTTCTAATGGATTTAAAAGATTTATTTAGACTATTATACTAATATATTCAACTTTGGTTACTTCTTGGTGAGCCAATTTTGTCTAAAGTTTCTCCAAATTCTCATAGGTACCAAAAACAGGACGATTTTCTTCTTAAAGATTGAAACTTTAAGTACAACTATATATTGGATGGACGCCCTTATAAAGGATTTAAAAGCTTGAATTAGACTATTATAGTAATATATTCAACTTTGGTTACTTCTTGGTGAGCCAATTTTGCCTAAAGTTTCTCCAAATTCCCATAGGTACCAAAAATAGGACGATTTTCTTCTTAAAGATTGAAACTTTAAGTACGACTATATATTGGATGGACTCCCTTATAAAGGATTTAAAAGCATTAATTAGACTATTATAGTAATATATTTAACTTTGGTTACTTCTTGGTGAGCCAATTTTGGCTAAAGTTTCTCCAAATTCTAATAGGTACCGAAAACAGGACGATTTTCTTCTTAAAGATTGAAACTTTAAGTACGACTATATATTGGATGGACTCCCTTCTAATGGATTTAAAAGATTTATTTAGACTATTATACTAATATATTCAACTTTGGTTACTTCTTGGTGAGCCAATTTTGTCTAAAGTTTCTCCAAATTCTCATAGGTACCAAAAACAGGACGATTTTCTTCTTAAAGATTGAAACTTTAAGTACGACTATATATTGGATGGACGCCCTTATAAAGGATTTAAAAGCTTGAATTAGACTATTATAGTAATATATTCAACTTTGGTTACTTCTTGGTGAGCCAATTTTGCCTAAAGTTTCTCCAAATTCCCATAGGTACCAAAAACAGGACGATTTTCTTCTTAAAGATTGAAACTTTAAGTACGACTATATATTGGATGGACTCCCTTATAAAGGATTTAAAAGCATTAATTAGACTATTATAGTAATATATTCAACTTTGGTTACTTCTTGGTGAGCCAATTTTGGCTAAAGTTTCTCCAAATTCCCACAGGTACCAAACTAGGGTGATTTTCTTCCCAAAGTTTGAAAACTTTAATTACGACTATATATTGGATAGATTCCATTATAAAGGATTTTAAAGTTATATTTAGACTATTATACTAATATATTCAACTTTGGTTAGTTCTTGGTGAGCCAATTTTGCATAAAGTTTCTCCAAATTCCCATAGGTACCAAAATAGGACTATTTTCTTCCCAAAGTTTGAAAACTTTAATTACGACTATATGTTGGATGGACTCCCTTCTAATGGATTTAAAAGATTTATTTAGACTATTATACTAATATATTCAACTTTTGTTACTTCTTGGTGAGCCAACTTTGTCTAAAGTTTCTCATAGGTACCGAAAACAGAACGATTTTCTTCTTAAATATTGAAACTTTAAGTACGACTATATATTGGATGGACTCCCTTCTAATGGATTTAAATGATTTATTTAGACTATTTTACTACTATATTCAACTTTGGTTACTTTTTAGTGAGCTTATTTTGTCTAAAGTTTCTCCAAATTCTAATAGGTACCGAAAACAGGACGATTTTCTTCTTAAAGATTGAAACTTTAAGTACGACTATATATTGGATGGACTCCCTTCTAATGGATTTAAAAGATTTATTTAGACTATTATACTAATATATTCAACTTTGGTTACTTCTTGGTGAGCCAATTTTGTCTAAAGTTTCTCCAAATTCTCATAGGTACCAAAAACAGGACGATTTTCTTCTTAAAGATTGAAACTTTAAGTAAGACTATATATTGGATGGACTCCCTTATAAAGGATTTAAAAGCTTGAATTAGACTATTATAGTAATATATTCAACTTTGGTTACTTCTTGGTGAGCCAATTTTGCCTAAAGTTTCTCCAAATTCCCATAGGTACCAAAAACAGGACGATTTTCTTCTTAAAGATTGAAACTTTAAGTACGACTATATATTGGATGGACTCCCTTCTAAAGGATTTAAAAGCTTTAATTAGACAATTATAGTAATATATTCAACTTTGGTTACTTCTTGGTGAGCCAATTTTGCCTAAAGTTTCTCCAAATTCCCATAGGTACCAAAATAGGACTATTTTCTTCCCAAAGTTTGAAAAGTTTAATTATGACTATATGTTGGATGGACTCCATTCTAAAGGATTTAAACGATTTATTTAGACTATTGTACTAATATATTCAACTTTGGTTACTTCTTGGTGAGCCAATTTTGGCTAAAGTTTCTCCAAATTTCCACAGGTACCAAACTAGGGTGATTTTCTTCCCAAAGTTTGAAAACTTTAATTACGACTATATATTGGATAGATTCCATTATAAAGGATTTTAAAGTTATATTTAGACTATTATACTAATATATTCAACTTTTGTTACTTCTTGGTGAGCCAACTTTGTCTAAAGTTTCTCATAGGTACCGAAAACAGAACGATTTTCTTCTTAAATATTGAAACTATAAGTACGACTATATATTGGATGGACTCCCTTCTAATGGATTTAAATGATTTATTTAGACTATTTTACTAATATATTCAACTTTGGTTACTTTTTGGTGAGCTAATTTTGTCTAAAGTTTCTCCAAATTCTAATAGGTACCGAAAACAGGACGATTTTCTTCTTAAAGATTGAAACTTTAAGTACGACTATATATTGGATGGACTCCCTTCTAATGGATTTAAAAGATTTATTTAGACTATTATACTAATATATTCAACTTTGGTTACTTCTTGGTGAGCCAATTTTGTCTAAAGTTTCTCCAAATTCTCATAGGTACCGAAAACAGGACGATTTTCTTCTTAAAGATTGAAACTTTAAGTACGACTATATATTGGATGGACGCCCTTATAAAGGATTTAAAAGCTTGAATTAGACTATTATAGTAATATATTCAACTTTGGTTACTTCTTGGTGAGCCAATTTTGCCTAAAGTTTCTCCAAATTCCCATAGGTACCAAAAACAGGACGATTTTCTTCTTAAAGATTGAAACTTTAAGTACGACTATATATTGGATGGACTCCCTTATAAAGGATTTAAAAGCATTAATTAGACTATTATAGTAATATATTCAACTTTGGTTACTTCTTGGTGAGCCAATTTTGGCTAAAGTTTCTCCAAATTCTAATAGGTACCGAAAACAGGACGATTTTCTTCTTAAAGATTGAAACTTTAAGTACGACTATATATTGGATGGACTCCCTTCTAATGGATTTAAAAGATTTATTTAGACTATTATACTAATATATTCAACTTTGGTTACTTCTTGGTGAGCCAATTTTGCCTAAAGTTTCTCCAAATTCCCATAGGTACCAAAAACAGGACGATTTTCTTCTTAAAGATTGAAACTTTAAGTACGACTATATATTGGATGGACTCCCTTATAAAGGATTTAAAAGCATTAATTAGACTATTATAGTAATATATTCAACTTTGGTTACTTCTTGGTGAGCCAATTTTGGCTAAAGTTTCTCCAAATTCCCACAGGTACCAAACTAGGGTGATTTTCTTCCCAAAGTTTGAAAACTTTAATTACGACTATATATTGGATAGATTCCATTATAAAGGATTTTAAAGTTATATTTAGACTATTATACTAATATATTCAACTTTTGTTACTTCTTGGTGAGCCAACTTTGTCTAAAGTTTCTCATAGGTACCGAAAACAGAACGATTTTCTTCTTAAATATTGAAACTTTAAGTACGACTATATATTGGATGGACTCCCTTCTAATGGATTTAAATGATTTATTTAGACTATTTTACTAATATATTCAACTTTGGTTACTTTTTGGTGAGCTAATTTTGTCTAAAGTTTCTCCAAATTCTAATAGGTACCGAAAACAGGACGATTTTCTTCTTAAAGATTGAAACTTTAAGTACGACTATATATTGGATGGACTCCCTTCTAATGGATTTAAAAGATTTATTTAGACTATTATACTAATATATTCAACTTTGGTTACTTCTTGGTGAGCCAATTTTGTCTAAAGTTTCTCCAAATTCTCATAGGTACCAAAAACAGGACGATTTTCTTCTTAAAGATTGAAACTTTAAGTACGACTATATATTGGATGGACGCCCTTATAAAGGATTTAAAAGCTTGAATTAGACTATTATAGTAATATATTCAACTTTGGTTACTTCTTGGTGAGCCAATTTTGGCTAAAGTTTCTCCAAATTCTAATAGGTACCAAAAACAGGACGATTTTCTTCTTAAAGATTGAAACTTTAAGTACGACTATATATTGGATGGACTCCCTTATAAAGGATTTAAAAACATTAATTAGACTATTATAGTAATATATTCAACTTTGGTTACTTCTTGGTGAGCCAATTTTGTCTAAAGTTTCTCCAAATTCTCATAGGTACCAAAAACAGGACGATTTTCTTCTTAAAGATTGAAACTTTAAGTACGACTATATATTGGATGGACGCCCTTATAAAGGATTTAAAAGCTTGAATTAGACTATTATAGTAATATATTCAACTTTGGTTACTTCTTGGTGAGCCAATTTTGCCTAAAGTTTCTCCAAATTCCCATAGGTACCAAAAACAGGACGATTTTCTTCTTAAAGATTGAAACTTTAAGTACGACTATATATTGGATGGACTCCCTTATAAAGGATTTAAAAGCATTAATTAGACTATTATAGTAATATATTCAACTTTGGTTACTTCTTGGTGAGCCAATTTTGGCTAAAGTTTCTCCAAATTCCCACAGGTACCAAACTAGGGTGATTTTCTTCCCAAAGTTTGAAAACTTTAATTACGACTATATATTGGATAGATTCCATTATAAAGGATTTTAAAGTTATATTTAGACTATTATACTAATATATTCAACTTTTGTTACTTCTTGGTGAGCCAACTTTGTCTAAAGTTTCTCATAGGTACCGAAAACAGAACGATTTTCTTCTTAAATATTGAAACTTTAAGTACGACTATATATTGGATGGACTCCCTTCTAATGGATTTAAATGATTTATTTAGACTATTTTACTAATATATTCAACTTTGGTTACTTTTTGGTGAGCTAATTTTGTCTAAAGTTTCTCCAAATTCTAATAGGTACCGAAAACAGGACGATTTTCTTCTTAAAGATTGAAACTTTAAGTACGACTATATATTGGATGGACTCCCTTCTAATGGATTTAAAAGATTTATTTAGACTATTATACTAATATATTCAACTTTGGTTACTTCTTGGTGAGCCAATTTTGTCTAAAGTTTCTCCAAATTCTCATAGGTACCAAAAACAGGACGATTTTCTTCTTAAAGATTGAAACTTTAAGTACGACTATATATTGGATGGACGCCCTTATAAAGGATTTAAAAGCTTGAATTAGACTATTATAGTAATATATTAAACTTTGGTTACTTCTTGGTGAGCCAATTTTGCCTAAAGTTTCTCCAAATTCCCATAGGTACCAAAAACAGGACGATTTTCTTTTTAAAGATTGAAACTTTAAGTACGACTATATATTGGATGGACTCCCTTATAAAGGATTTAAAAACATTAATTAGACTATTATAGTAATATATTCAACTTTGGTTACTTCTTGGTGAGCCAATTTTGGCTAAAGTTTCTCCAAATTCCCACAGGTACCAAACTAAGGTGATTTTCTTCCCAAAGTTTGAAAACTTTAATTACGACTATATATTGGATAGATTCCATTATAAAGGATTTTAAAGTTATATTTAGACTATTATACTAATATATTCAACTTTGGTTAGTTCTTGGTGAGCCAATTTTGCATAAAGTTTCTCCAAATTCCCATAGGTACCAAAATAGGACTATTTTCTTCCCAAAGTTTGAAAACTTTAATTACGACTATATGTTGGATGGACTCCGTTCTAATGGATTGAAAAGATTTATTTAGACTATTATACTAATATATTCAACTTTTGTTACTTCTTGGTGAGCCAACTTTGTCTAAAGTTTCTCATAGGTACCGAAAACAGAACGATTTTCTTCTTAAATATTGAAACTTTAAGTACGACTATATATTGGATGGACTCCCTTCTAATGGATTTAAATGATTTATTTAGACTATTTTACTAATATATTCAACTTTGGTTACTTTTTGGTGAGCTAATTTTGTCTAAAGTTTCTCCAAATTCTCATAGGTACCAAAATAGGACTATTTTCTTCCCAAAGTTTGAAAAGTTTAATTACGACTATATGTTGGATGGACTCCATTCTAAAGGATTTAAACGATTTATTTAGACTATTGTACTAATATATTCAACTTTGGTTACTTCTTGGTGAGCCAACTTTGTCTAAAGTTTCTCATAGGTACCGAAAACAGAACGATTTTCTTCTTAAATATTGAAACTTTAAGTACGACTATATATTGGATGGACTCCCTTCTAATGGATTTAAATGATTTATTTAGACTATTTTACTAATATATTCAACTTTGGTTACTTTTTGGTGAGCTAATTTTGTCTAAAGTTTCTCCAAATTCTCATAGGTACCAAAATAGGACTATTTTCTTCACAAAGTTTGAAAACTTTAATTACGACTATATGTTGGATGGACTCCCTTCTAATGGATTTAAAAGATTTATTTAGACTATTATACTAATATATTCAACTTTTGTTACTTTTTGGTGAGCTAATTTTGTCTAAAGTTTCTCCAAATTCTAATAGGTACCGAAAACAGGACGATTTTGTTCTTAAAGATTGAAACTTTAAGTACGACTATATATTGGATGGACTCCCTTATAAAGGATTTAAAAGCTTGAATTAGACTATTATAGTAATATATTCAACTTTGGTTACTTCTTGGTGAGCCAATTTTGTCTAAAGTTTCTCCAAATTCTCATAGGTACCAAAAACAGGACGATTTTCTTCTTAAAGATTGAAACTTTAAGTAAGACTATATATTGGATGGACTCCCTTATAAAGGATTTAAAAGCTTGAATTAGACTATTATAGTAATATATTCAACTTTGGTTACTTCTTGGTGAGCCAATTTTGCCTAAAGTTTCTCCAAATTCCCATAGGTACCAAAAACAGGTCGATTTTCTTCTTAAAGATTGAAACTTTAAGTACGACTATATATTGGATGGACTCCCTTCTAATGGATTTAAATGATTTATTTAGACTATTTTACTACTATATTCAACTTTGGTTACTTTTTGGTGAGCTAATTTTGTCTAAAGTTTCTCCAAATTCTAATAGGTACCGAAAACAGGACGATTTTGTTCTTAAAGATTGAAACTTTAAGTACGACTATATATTGGATGGACTCCCTTATAAAGGATTTAAAAGCTTGAATTAGACTATTATAGTAATATATTCAACTTTGGTTACTTCTTGGTGAGCCAATTTTGTCTAAAGTTTCTCCAAATTCTCATAGGTACCAAAAACAGGACGATTTTCTTCTTAAAGATTGAAACTTTAAGTACGACTATATATTGGATGGACGCCCTTATAAAGGATTTAAAAGCTTGAATTAGACTATTATAGTAATATATTAAACTTTGGTTACTTCTTGGTGAGCCAATTTTGCCTAAAGTTTCTCCAAATTCCCATAGGTACCAAAAACAGGACGATTTTCTTTTTAAAGATTGAAACTTTAAGTACGACTATATATTGGATGGACTCCCTTATAAAGGATTTAAAAACATTAATTAGACTATTATAGTAATATATTCAACTTTGGTTACTTCTTGGTGAGCCAATTTTGGCTAAAGTTTCTCCAAATTCCCACAGGTACCAAACTAAGGTGATTTTCTTCCCAAAGTTTGAAAACTTTAATTACGACTATATATTGGATAGATTCCATTATAAAGGATTTTAAAGTTATATTTAGACTATTATACTAATATATTCAACTTTGGTTAGTTCTTGGTGAGCCAATTTTGCATAAAGTTTCTCCAAATTCCCATAGGTACCAAAATAGGACTATTTTCTTCCCAAAGTTTGAAAACTTTAATTACGACTATATGTTGGATGGACTCCGTTCTAATGGATTGAAAAGATTTATTTAGACTATTATACTAATATATTCAACTTTTGTTACTTCTTGGTGAGCCAACTTTGTCTAAAGTTTCTCATAGGTACCGAAAACAGAACGATTTTCTTCTTAAATATTGAAACTTTAAGTACGACTATATATTGGATGGACTCCCTTCTAATGGATTTAAATGATTTATTTAGACTATTTTACTAATATATTCAACTTTGGTTACTTTTTGGTGAGCTAATTTTGTCTAAAGTTTCTCCAAATTCTCATAGGTACCAAAATAGGACTATTTTCTTCCCAAAGTTTGAAAAGTTTAATTACGACTATATGTTGGATGGACTCCATTCTAAAGGATTTAAACGATTTATTTAGACTATTGTACTAATATATTCAACTTTGGTTACTTCTTGGTGAGCCAACTTTGTCTAAAGTTTCTCATAGGTACCGAAAACAGAACGATTTTCTTCTTAAATATTGAAACTTTAAGTACGACTATATATTGGATGGACTCCCTTCTAATGGATTTAAATGATTTATTTAGACTATTTTACTAATATATTCAACTTTGGTTACTTTTTGGTGAGCTAATTTTGTCTAAAGTTTCTCCAAATTCTCATAGGTACCAAAATAGGACTATTTTCTTCACAAAGTTTGAAAACTTTAATTACGACTATATGTTGGATGGACTCCCTTCTAATGGATTTAAAAGATTTATTTAGACTATTATACTAATATATTCAACTTTTGTTACTTTTTGGTGAGCTAATTTTGTCTAAAGTTTCTCCAAATTCTAATAGGTACCGAAAACAGGACGATTTTGTTCTTAAAGATTGAAACTTTAAGTACGACTATATATTGGATGGACTCCCTTATAAAGGATTTAAAAGCTTGAATTAGACTATTATAGTAATATATTCAACTTTGGTTACTTCTTGGTGAGCCAATTTTGTCTAAAGTTTCTCCAAATTCTCATAGGTACCAAAAACAGGACGATTTTCTTCTTAAAGATTGAAACTTTAAGTAAGACTATATATTGGATGGACTCCCTTATAAAGGATTTAAAAGCTTGAATTAGACTATTATAGTAATATATTCAACTTTGGTTACTTCTTGGTGAGCCAATTTTGCCTAAAGTTTCTCCAAATTCCCATAGGTACCAAAAACAGGTCGATTTTCTTCTTAAAGATTGAAACTTTAAGTACGACTATATATTGGATGGACTCCCTTCTAATGGATTTAAATGATTTATTTAGACTATTTTACTACTATATTCAACTTTGGTTACTTTTTGGTGAGCTAATTTTGTCTAAAGTTTCTCCAAATTCTAATAGGTACCGAAAACAGGACGATTTTGTTCTTAAAGATTGAAACTTTAAGTACGACTATATATTGGATGGACTCCCTTATAAAGGATTTAAAAGCTTGAATTAGACTATTATAGTAATATATTCAACTTTGGTTACTTCTTGGTGAGCCAATTTTGTCTAAAGTTTCTCCAAATTCTCATAGGTACCAAAAACAGGACGATTTTCTTCTTAAAGATTGAAACTTTAAGTACGACTATATATTGGATGGACTCCCTTCTAATGGATTTAAATGATTTATTTAGACTATTTTACTACTATATTCAACTTTGGTTACTTTTTGGTGAGCTAATTTTGTCTAAAGTTTCTCCAAATTCTACTAGGTACCGAAAACAGGACGATTTTGTTCTTAAAGATTGAAACTTTAAGTACGACTATATATTGGATGGACTCCCTTATAAAGGATTTAAAAGCTTGAATTAGACTATTATAGTAATATATTCAACTTTGGTTACTTCTTGGTGAGCCAATTTTGCCTAAAGTTTCTCCAAATTCCCATAGGTACCAAAAACAGGTCGATTTTCTTCTTAAAGATTGAAACTTTAAGTACGACTATATATTGGATGGACTCCCTTCTAATGGATTTAAATGATTTATTTAGACTATTTTACTACTATATTCAACTTTGGTTACTTTTTGGTGAGCTAATTTTGTCTAAAGTTTCTCCAAATTCTAATAGGTACCGAAAACAGGACGATTTTGTTCTTAAAGATTGAAACTTTAAGTACGACTATATATTGGATGGACTCCCTTATAAAGGATTTAAAAGCTTGAATTAGACTATTATAGTAATATATTCAACTTTGGTTACTTCTTGGTGAGCCAATTTTGTCTAAAGTTTCTCCAAATTCTCATAGGTACCAAAAACAGGACGATTTTCTTCTTAAAGATTGAAACTTTAAGTACGACTATATATTGGATGGACTCCCTTCTAATGGATTTAAATGATTTATTTAGACTATTTTACTACTATATTCAACTTTGGTTACTTTTTGGTGAGCCAATTTTGTCTAAAGTTTCTCCAAATTCTCATAGGTACCAAAAACAGGACGATTTTCTTCTTAAAGATTGAAACTTTAAGTAAGACTATATATTGGATGGACTCCCTTATAAAGGATTTAAAAGCTTGAATTAGACTATTATAGTAATATATTCAACTTTGGTTACTTCTTGGTGAGCCAATTTTGCCTAAAGTTTCTCCAAATTCCCATAGGTACCAAAAACAGGACGATTTTCTTCTTAAAGATTGAAACTTTAAGTACGACTATATATTGGATGGACTCCCTTCTAAAGGATTTAAAAGCTTTAATTAGACAATTATAGTAATATATTCAACTTTGGTTACTTCTTGGTGAGCAAATTTACATAAAGTTTCTCCAAATTCCCATAGGTACCAAAATAGGACTATTTTCTTCCCAAAGTTTGAAAAGTTTAATTATGACTATATGTTGGATGGACTCCATTCTAAAGGATTTAAACTATTTATTTAGACTATTGTACTAATATATTCAACTTTGGTTACTTCTTGGTGAGCCAATTTTGGCTAAAGTTTCTCCAAATTTCCACAGGTACCAAACTAGGGTGATTTTCTTCCCAAAGTTTGAAAACTTTAATTACGACTATATATTGGATAGATTCCATTATAAAGGATTTTAAAGTTATATTTAGACTATTATACTAATATATTCAACTTTTGTTACTTCTTGGTGAGCCAACTTTGTCTAAAGTTTCTCATAGGTACCGAAAACAGAACAATTTTCTTCTTAAATATTGAAACTTTAAGTACGACTATATATTGGATGGACTCCCTTCTAATGGATTTAAATGATTTATTTAGACTATTTTACTAATATATTCAACTTTGGTTACTTTTTGGTGAGCTAATTTTGTCTAAAGTTTCTCCAAATTCTAATAGGTACCGAAAACAGGACGATTTTCTTCTTAAAGATTGAAACTTTAAGTACGACTATATATTGGATGGACTCCCTTCTAAAGGATTTAAAAGCATGAATTAGACTATTATAGTAATATATTCAACTTTGGTTACTTCTTGGTGAGCCAATTTTGTCTAAAGTTTCTCCAAATTCTCATAGGTACCAAAAACAGGACGATTTTCTTCTTAAAGATTGAAACTTTAAGTACGACTATATATTGGATGGACTCCCTTCTAATGGATTTAAATGATTTATTTAGACTATTTTACTACTATATTCAACTTTGGTTACTTTTTGGTGAGCTAATTTTGTCTAAAGTTTCTCCAAATTCTAATAGGTACCGAAAACAGGACGATTTTGTTCTTAAAGATTGAAACTTTAAGTACGACCATATATTGGATGGACTCCCTTATAAAGGATTTAAAAGCTTGAATTAGACTATTATAGTAATATATTCAACTTTGGTTACTTCTTGGTGAGCCAATTTTGTCTAAAGTTTCTCCAAATTCTCATAGGTACCAAAAACAGGACGATTTTCTTCTTAAAGATTGAAACTTTAAGTAAGACTATATATTGGATGGACTCCCTTATAAAGGATTTAAAAGCTTGAATTAGACTATTATAGTAATATATTCAACTTTGGTTACTTCTTGGTGAGCCAATTTTGCCTAAAGTTTCTCCAAATTCCCATAGGTACCAAAAACAGGACGATTTTCTTCTTAAAGATTGAAACTTTAAGTACGACTATATATTGGATGGACTCCCTTCTAAAGGATTTAAAAGCTTTAATTAGACAATTATAGTAATATATTCAACTTTGGTTACTTCTTGGTAAGCAAATTTACATAAAGTTTCTCCAAATTCCCATAGGTACCAAAATAGGACTATTTTCTTCCCAAAGTTTGAAAAGTTTAATTATGACTATATGTTGGATGGACTCCATTCTAAAGGATTTAAACGATTTATTTAGACTATTGTACTAATATATTCAACTTTGGTTACTTCTTGGTGAGCCAATTTTGGCTAAAGTTTCTCCAAATTTCCACAGGTACCAAACTAGGGTGATTTTCTTCCCAAAGTTTGAAAACTTTAATTACGACTATATATTGGATAGATTCCATTATAAAGGATTTTAAAGTTATATTTAGACTATTATACTAATATATTCAACTTTTGTTACTTCTTGGTGAGCCAACTTTGTCTAAAGTTTCTCATAGGTACCGACAACAGAACAATTTTCTTCTTAAATATTGAAACTTTAAGTACGACTATATATTGGATGGACTCCCTTCTAATGGATTTAAATGATTTATTTAGACTATTTTACTAATATATTCAACTTTGGTTACTTTTTGGTGAGCTAATTTTGTCTAAAGTTTCTCCAAATTCTAATAGGTACCGAAAACAGGACGATTTTCTTCTTAAAGATTGAAACTTTAAGTACGACTATATATTGGATGGACTCCCTTCTAATGGATTTAAAAGATTTATTTAGACTATTATACTAATATATTCAACTTTGGTTACTTCTTGGTGAGCCAATTTTGTCTAAAGTTTCTCCAAATTCTCATAGGTACCAAAAACAGGACGATTTTCTTCTTAAAGATTGAAACTTTAAGTACGACTATATATTGGATGGACGCCCTTATAAAGGATTTAAAAGCTTGAATTAGACTATTATAGTAATATATTCAACTTTGGTTACTTCTTGGTGAGCCAATTTTGCCTAAAGTTTCTCCAAATTCCCATAGGTACCAAAAACAGGACGATTTTCTTCTTAAAGATTGAAACTTTAAGTACGACTATATATTGGATGGACTCCCTTATAAAGGATTTAAAAACATTAATTAGACTATTATAGTAATATATTCAACTTTGGTTACTTCTTGGTGAGCCAATTTTGTCTAAAGTTTCTCCAAATTCTCATAGGTACCAAAAACAGGACGATTTTCTTCTTAAAGATTGAAACTTTAAGTACGACTATATATTGGATGGACTCCCTTCTAATGGATTTAAATGATTTATTTAGACTATTTTACTACTATATTCAACTTTGGTTACTTTTTGGTGAGCTAATTTTGTCTAAAGTTTCTCCAAATTCTAATAGGTACCGAAAACAGGACGATTTTGTTCTTAAAGATTGAAACTTTAAGTACGACCATATATTGGATGGACTCCCTTATAAAGGATTTAAAAGCTTGAATTAGACTATTATAGTAATATATTCAACTTTGGTTACTTCTTGGTGAGCCAATTTTGTCTAAAGTTTCTCCAAATTCTCATAGGTACCAAAAACAGGACGATTTTCTTCTTAAAGATTGAAACTTTAAGTAAGACTATATATTGGATGGACTCCCTTATAAAGGATTTAAAAGCTTGAATTAGACTATTATAGTAATATATTCAACTTTGGTTACTTCTTGGTGAGCCAATTTTGCCTAAAGTTTCTCCAAATTCCCATAGGTACCAAAAACAGGACGATTTTCTTCTTAAAGATTGAAACTTTAAGTACGACTATATATTGGATGGACTCCCTTCTAAAGGATTTAAAAGCTTTAATTAGACAATTATAGTAATATATTCAACTTTGGTTACTTCTTGGTAAGCAAATTTACATAAAGTTTCTCCAAATTCCCATAGGTACCAAAATAGGACTATTTTCTTCCCAAAGTTTGAAAAGTTTAATTATGACTATATGTTGGATGGACTCCATTCTAAAGGATTTAAACGATTTATTTAGACTATTGTACTAATATATTCAACTTTGGTTACTTCTTGGTGAGCCAATTTTGGCTAAAGTTTCTCCAAATTTCCACAGGTACCAAACTAGGGTGATTTTCTTCCCAAAGTTTGAAAACTTTAATTACGACTATATATTGGATAGATTCCATTATAAAGGATTTTAAAGTTATATTTAGACTATTATACTAATATATTCAACTTTTGTTACTTCTTGGTGAGCCAACTTTGTCTAAAGTTTCTCATAGGTACCGACAACAGAACAATTTTCTTCTTAAATATTGAAACTTTAAGTACGACTATATATTGGATGGACTCCCTTCTAATGGATTTAAATGATTTATTTAGACTATTTTACTAATATATTCAACTTTGGTTACTTTTTGGTGAGCTAATTTTGTCTAAAGTTTCTCCAAATTCTAATAGGTACCGAAAACAGGACGATTTTCTTCTTAAAGATTGAAACTTTAAGTACGACTATATATTGGATGGACTCCCTTCTAATGGATTTAAAAGATTTATTTAGACTATTATACTAATATATTCAACTTTGGTTACTTCTTGGTGAGCCAATTTTGTCTAAAGTTTCTCCAAATTCTCATAGGTACCAAAAACAGGACGATTTTCTTCTTAAAGATTGAAACTTTAAGTACGACTATATATTGGATGGACGCCCTTATAAAGGATTTAAAAGCTTGAATTAGACTATTATAGTAATATATTCAACTTTGGTTACTTCTTGGTGAGCCAATTTTGCCTAAAGTTTCTCCAAATTCCCATAGGTACCAAAAACAGGACGATTTTCTTCTTAAAGATTGAAACTTTAAGTACGACTATATATTGGATGGACTCCCTTATAAAGGATTTAAAAACATTAATTAGACTATTATAGTAATATATTCAACTTTGGTTACTTCTTGGTGAGCCAATTTTGGCTAAAGTTTCTCCAAATTCCCACAGGTACCAAACTAAGGTGATTTTCTTCCCAAAGTTTGAAAACTTTAATTACGACTATATATTGGATAGATTCCATTATAAAGGATTTTAAAGTTATATTTAGACTATTAAACTAATATATTCAACTTTGGTTAGTTCTTGGTGAGCCAATTTTGCATAAAGTTTCTCCAAATTCCCATAGGTACCAAAATAGGACTATTTTCTTCCAAAGTTTGAAAACTTTAATTACGACTATATGTTGGATGGACTCCCTTCTAATGGATTGAAAAGATTTATTTAGACTATTATACTAATATATTCAACTTTTGTTACTTCTTGGTGAGCCAACTTTGTCTAAAGTTTCTCATAGGTACCGAAAACAGAACGATTTTCTTCTTAAATATTGAAACTTTAAGTACGACTATATATTGGATGGACTCCCTTCTAATGGATTTAAATGATTTATTTAGACTATTTTACTAATATATTCAACTTTGGTTACTTTTTGGTGAGCTAATTTTGTCTAAAGTTTCTCCAAATTCTCATAGGTACCAAAATAGGACTATTTTCTTCCCAAAGTTTGAAAACTTTAATTACGACTATATGTTGGATGGACTCCCTTCTAATGGATTTAAAAGATTTATTTAGACTATTATACTAATATATTCAACTTTTGTTACTTCTTGGTGAGCCAACTTTGTCTAAAGTTTCTCATAGGTACCGAAAACAGAACGATTTTCTTCTTAAATATTGAAACTTTAAGTACGACTATATATTGGATGGACTCCCTCCTAATGGATTTAAATGATTTATTTAGACTATTTTACTACTATATTCAACTTTGGTTACTTTTTGGTGAGCTAATTTTGTCTAAAGTTTCTCCAAATTCTAATAGGTACCGAAAACAGGACGATTTTGTTCTTAAAGATTGAAACTTTAAGTACGACTATATATTGGATGGACTCCCTTCTAATGGATTTAAAAGATTTATTTAGACTATTATAGTAATATATTCAACTTTGGTTACTTCTTGGTGAGCCAATTTTGTCTAAAGTTTCTCCAAATTCTCATAGGTACCAAAAACAGGACGATTTTCTTCTTAAAGATTGAAACTTTAAGTAAGACTATATATTGGATGGACTCCCTTATAAAGGATTTAAAAGCTTGAATTAGACTATTATAGTAATATATTCAACTTTGGTTACTTCTTGGTGAGCCAATTTTGCCTAAAGTTTCTCCAAATTCCCATAGGTACCAAAAACAGGACGATTTTCTTCTTAAAGATTGAAACTTTAAGTACGACTATATATTGGATGGACTCCCTTCTAAAGGATTTAAAAGCTTTAATTAGACAATTATAGTAATATATTCAACTTTGGTTACTTCTTGGTAAGCAAATTTACATAAAGTTTCTCCAAATTCCCATAGGTACCAAAATAGGACTATTTTCTTCCCAAAGTTTGAAAAGTTTAATTATGACTATATGTTGGATGGACTCCATTCTAAAGGATTTAAACGATTTATTTAGACTATTGTACTAATATATTCAACTTTGGTTACTTCTTGGTGAGCCAATTTTGGCTAAAGTTTCTCCAAATTTCCACAGGTACCAAACTAGGGTGATTTTCTTCCCAAAATTTGAAAACTTTAATTACGACTATATATTGGATAGATTCCATTATAAAGGATTTTAAAGTTATATTTAGACTATTATACTAATATATTCAACTTTTGTTACTTCTTGGTGAGCCAACTTTGTCTAAAGTTTCTCATAGGTACCGAAAACAGAACGATTTTCTTCTTAAATATTGAAACTTTAAGTACGACTATATATTGGATGGACTCCCTTCTAATGGATTTAAATGATTTATTTAGACTATTTTACTAATATATTCAACTTTGGTTACTTTTTGGTGAGCTAATTTTGTCTAAAGTTTCTCCAAATTCTAATAGGTACCGAAAACAGGACGATTTTCTTCTTAAAGATTGAAACTTTAAGTACGACTATATATTGGATGGACTCCCTTCTAATGGATTTAAAAGATTTATTTAGACTATTATACTAATATATTCAACTTTGGTTACTTCTTGGTGAGCCAATTTTGTCTAAAGTTTCTCCAAATTCTCATAGGTACCAAAAACAGGACGATTTTCTTCTTAAAGATTGAAACTTTAAGTACGACTATATATTGGATGGACGCCCTTATAAAGGATTTAAAAGCTTGAATTAGACTATTATAGTAATATATTCAACTTTGGTTACTTCTTGGTGAGCCAATTTTGCCTAAAGTTTCTCCAAATTCCCATAGGTACCAAAAACAGGACGATTTTCTTCTTAAAGATTGAAACTTTAAGTACGACTATATATTGGATGGACTCCCTTATAAAGGATTTAAAAACATTAATTAGACTATTATAGTAATATATTCAACTTTGGTTACTTCTTGGTGAGCCAATTTTGGCTAAAGTTTCTCCAAATTCCCACAGGTACCAAACTAAGGTGATTTTCTTCCCAAAGTTTGAAAACTTTAATTACGACTATATATTGGATAGATTCCATTATAAAGGATTTTAAAGTTATATTTAGACTATTAAACTAATATATTCAACTTTGGTTAGTTCTTGGTGAGCCAATTTTGCATAAAGTTTCTCCAAATTCCCATAGGTACCAAAATAGGACTATTTTCTTCCAAAGTTTGAAAACTTTAATTACGACTATATGTTGGATGGACTCCCTTCTAATGGATTGAAAAGATTTATTTAGACTATTATACTAATATATTCAACTTTTGTTACTTCTTGGTGAGCCAACTTTGTCTAAAGTTTCTCATAGGTACCGAAAACAGAACGATTTTCTTCTTAAATATTGAAACTTTAAGTACGACTATATATTGGATGGACTCCCTTCTAATGGATTTAAATGATTTATTTAGACTATTTTACTAATATATTCAACTTTGGTTACTTTTTGGTGAGCTAATTTTGTCTAAAGTTTCTCCAAATTCTCATAGGTACCAAAATAGGACTATTTTCTTCCCAAAGTTTGAAAACTTTAATTACGACTATATGTTGGATGGACTCCCTTCTAATGGATTTAAAAGATTTATTTAGACTATTATACTAATATATTCAACTTTTGTTACTTCTTGGTGAGCCAACTTTGTCTAAAGTTTCTCATAGGTACCGAAAACAGAACGATTTTCTTCTTAAATATTGAAACTTTAAGTACGACTATATATTGGATGGACTCCCTCCTAATGGATTTAAATGATTTATTTAGACTATTTTACTACTATATTCAACTTTGGTTACTTTTTGGTGAGCTAATTTTGTCTAAAGTTTCTCCAAATTCTAATAGGTACCGAAAACAGGACGATTTTGTTCTTAAAGATTGAAACTTTAAGTACGACTATATATTGGATGGACTCCCTTCTAATGGATTTAAAAGATTTATTTAGACTATTATACTAATATATTCAACTTTGGTTACTTCTTGGTGAGCCAATTTTGTCTAAAGTTTCTCCAAATTCTCATAGGTACCAAAAACAGGACGATTTTCTTCTTAAAGATTGAAACTTTAAGTAAGACTATATATTGGATGGACTCCCTTATAAAGGATTTAAAAGCTTGAATTAGACTATTATAGTAATATATTCAACTTTGGTTACTTCTTGGTGAGCCAATTTTGCCTAAAGTTTCTCCAAATTCCCATAGGTACCAAAAACAGGACGATTTTCTTCTTAAAGATTGAAACTTTAAGTACGACTATATATTGGATGGACTCCCTTCTAAAGGATTTAAAAGCTTTAATTAGACAATTATAGTAATATATTCAACTTTGGTTACTTCTTGGTAAGCAAATTTACATAAAGTTTCTCCAAATTCCCATAGGTACCAAAATAGGACTATTTTCTTCCCAAAGTTTGAAAAGTTTAATTATGACTATATGTTGGATGGACTCCATTCTAAAGGTTTTAAACGATTTATTTAGACTATTGTACTAATATATTCAACTTTGGTTACTTCTTGGTGAGCCAATTTTGGCTAAAGTTTCTCCAAATTTCCACAGGTACCAAACTAGGGTGATTTTCTTCCCAAAATTTGAAAACTTTAATTACGACTATATATTGGATAGATTCCATTATAAAGGATTTTAAAGTTATATTTAGACTATTATACTAATATATTCAACTTTTGTTACTTCTTGGTGAGCCAACTTTGTCTAAAGTTTCTCATAGGTACCGAAAACAGAACGATTTTCTTCTTAAATATTGAAACTTTAAGTACGACTATATATTGGATGGACTCCCTTCTAATGGATTTAAATGATTTATTTAGACTATTTTACTAATATATTCAACTTTGGTTACTTTTTGGTGAGCTAATTTTGTCTAAAGTTTCTCCAAATTCTAATAGGTACCGAAAACAGGACGATTTTCTTCTTAAAGATTGAAACTTTAAGTACGACTATATATTGGATGGACTCCCTTCTAATGGATTTAAAAGATTTATTTAGACTATTATACTAATATATTCAACTTTGGTTACTTCTTGGTGAGCCAATTTTGTCTAAAGTTTCTCCAAATTCTCATAGGTACCAAAAACAGGACGATTTTCTTCTTAAAGATTGAAACTTTAAGTACGACTATATATTGGATGGACGCCCTTATAAAGGATTTAAAAGCTTGAATTAGACTATTATAGTAATATATTCAACTTTGGTTACTTCTTGGTGAGCCAATTTTGCCTAAAGTTTCTCCAAATTCCCATAGGTACCAAAAACAGGACGATTTTCTTCTTAAAGATTGAAACTTTAAGTACGACTATATATTGGATGGACTCCCTTATAAAGGATTTAAAAACATTAATTAGACTATTATAGTAATATATTCAACTTTGGTTACTTCTTGGTGAGCCAATTTTGGCTAAAGTTTCTCCAAATTCCCACAGGTACCAAACTAAGGTGATTTTCTTCCCAAAGTTTGAAAACTTTAATTACGACTATATATTGGATAGATTCCATTATAAAGGATTTTAAAGTTATATTTAGACTATTAAACTAATATATTCAACTTTGGTTAGTTCTTGGTGAGCCAATTTTGCATAAAGTTTCTCCAAATTCCCATAGGTACCAAAATAGGACTATTTTCTTCCCAAAGTTTGAAAACTTTAATTACGACTATATGTTGGATGGACTCCCTTCTAATGGATTGAAAAGATTTATTTAGACTATTATACTAATATATTCAACTTTTGTTACTTCTTGGTGAGCCAACTTTGTCTAAAGTTTCTCATAGGTACCGAAAACAGAACGATTTTCTTCTTAAATATTGAAACTTTAAGTACGACTATATATTGGATGGACTCCCTTCTAATGGATTTAAATGATTTATTTAGACTATTTTACTAATATATTCAACTTTGGTTACTTTTTGGTGAGCTAATTTTGTCTAAAGTTTCTCCAAATTCTCATAGGTACCAAAATAGGACTATTTTCTTCCCAAAGTTTGAAAACTTTAATTACGACTATATGTTGGATGGACTCCCTTCTAATGGATTTAAAAGATTTATTTAGACTATTATACTAATATATTCAACTTTTGTTACTTCTTGGTGAGCCAACTTTGTCTAAAGTTTCTCATAGGTACCGAAAACAGAACGATTTTCTTCTTAAATATTGAAACTTTAAGTACGACTATATATTGGATGGACTCCCTCCTAATGGATTTAAATGATTTATTTAGACTATTTTACTACTATATTCAACTTTGGTTACTTTTTGGTGAGCTAATTTTGTCTAAAGTTTCTCCAAATTCTCATAGGTACCAAAATAGGACTATTTTCTTCCCAAAGTTTGAAAACTTTAATTACGACTATATGTTGGATGGACTCCCTTCTAATGGATTTAAAAGATTTATTTAGACTATTATACTAATATATTCAACTTTTGTTACTTCTTGGTGAGCCAACTTTGTCTAAAGTTTCTCATAGGTACCAAAAACAGGACGATTTTCTTCTTAAAGATTGAAACTTTAAGTACGACTATATATTGGATGGACTCCCTTCTAATGGATTTAAATGATTTATTTAGACTATTTTACTACTATATTCAACTTTGGTTACTTTTTGGTGAGCTAATTTTGTCTAAAGTTTCTCCAAATTCTAATAGGTACCGAAAACAGGACGATTTTGTTCTTAAAGATTGAAACTTTAAGTACGACCATATATTGGATGGACTCCCTTATAAAGGATTTAAAAGCTTGAATTAGACTATTATAGTAATATATTCAACTTTGGTTACTTCTTGGTGAGCCAATTTTGTCTAAAGTTTCTCCAAATTCTCATAGGTACCAAAAACAGGACGATTTTCTTCTTAAAGATTGAAACTTTAAGTAAGACTATATATTGGATGGACTCCCTTATAAAGGATTTAAAAGCTTGAATTAGACTATTATAGTAATATATTCAACTTTGGTTACTTCTTGGTGAGCCAATTTTGCCTAAAGTTTCTCCAAATTCCCATAGGTACCAAAAACAGGACGATTTTCTTCTTAAAGATTGAAACTTTAAGTACGACTATATATTGGATGGACTCCCTTCTAAAGGATTTAAAAGCTTTAATTAGACAATTATAGTAATATATTCAACTTTGGTTACTTCTTGGTAAGCAAATTTACATAAAGTTTCTCCAAATTCCCATAGGTACCAAAATAGGACTATTTTCTTCCCAAAGTTTGAAAAGTTTAATTATGACTATATGTTGGATGGACTCCATTCTAAAGGTTTTAAACGATTTATTTAGACTATTGTACTAATATATTCAACTTTGGTTACTTCTTGGTGAGCCAATTTTGGCTAAAGTTTCTCCAAATTTCCACAGGTACCAAACTAGGGTGATTTTCTTCCCAAAATTTGAAAACTTTAATTACGACTATATATTGGATAGATTCCATTATAAAGGATTTTAAAGTTATATTTAGACTATTATACTAATATATTCAACTTTTGTTACTTCTTGGTGAGCCAACTTTGTCTAAAGTTTCTCATAGGTACCGAAAACAGAACGATTTTCTTCTTAAATATTGAAACTTTAAGTACGACTATATATTGGATGGACTCCCTTCTAATGGATTTAAATGATTTATTTAGACTATTTTACTAATATATTCAACTTTGGTTACTTTTTGGTGAGCTAATTTTGTCTAAAGTTTCTCCAAATTCTAATAGGTACCGAAAACAGGACGATTTTCTTCTTAAAGATTGAAACTTTAAGTACGACTATATATTGGATGGACTCCCTTCTAATGGATTTAAAAGATTTATTTAGACTATTATACTAATATATTCAACTTTGGTTACTTCTTGGTGAGCCAATTTTGTCTAAAGTTTCTCCAAATTCTCATAGGTACCAAAAACAGGACGATTTTCTTCTTAAAGATTGAAACTTTAAGTACGACTATATATTGGATGGACGCCCTTATAAAGGATTTAAAAGCTTGAATTAGACTATTATAGTAATATATTCAACTTTGGTTACTTCTTGGTGAGCCAATTTTGCCTAAAGTTTCTCCAAATTCCCATAGGTACCAAAAACAGGACGATTTTCTTCTTAAAGATTGAAACTTTAAGTACGACTATATATTGGATGGACTCCCTTATAAAGGATTTAAAAACATTAATTAGACTATTATAGTAATATATTCAACTTTGGTTACTTCTTGGTGAGCCAATTTTGGCTAAAGTTTCTCCAAATTCCCACAGGTACCAAACTAAGGTGATTTTCTTCCCAAAGTTTGAAAACTTTAATTACGACTATATATTGGATAGATTCCATTATAAAGGATTTTAAAGTTATATTTAGACTATTAAACTAATATATTCAACTTTGGTTAGTTCTTGGTGAGCCAATTTTGCATAAAGTTTCTCCAAATTCCCATAGGTACCAAAATAGGACTATTTTCTTCCCAAAGTTTGAAAACTTTAATTACGACTATATGTTGGATGGACTCCCTTCTAATGGATTGAAAAGATTTATTTAGACTATTATACTAATATATTCAACTTTTGTTACTTCTTGGTGAGCCAACTTTGTCTAAAGTTTCTCATAGGTACCGAAAACAGAACGATTTTCTTCTTAAATATTGAAACTTTAAGTACGACTATATATTGGATGGACTCCCTTCTAATGGATTTAAATGATTTATTTAGACTATTTTACTAATATATTCAACTTTGGTTACTTTTTGGTGAGCTAATTTTGTCTAAAGTTTCTCCAAATTCTCATAGGTACCAAAATAGGACTATTTTCTTCCCAAAGTTTGAAAACTTTAATTACGACTATATGTTGGATGGACTCCCTTCTAATGGATTTAAAAGATTTATTTAGACTATTATACTAATATATTCAACTTTTGTTACTTCTTGGTGAGCCAACTTTGTCTAAAGTTTCTCATAGGTACCGAAAACAGAACGATTTTCTTCTTAAATATTGAAACTTTAAGTACGACTATATATTGGATGGACTCCCTCCTAATGGATTTAAATGATTTATTTAGACTATTTTACTACTATATTCAACTTTGGTTACTTTTTGGTGAGCTAATTTTGTCTAAAGTTTCTCCAAATTCTCATAGGTACCAAAATAGGACTATTTTCTTCCCAAAGTTTGAAAACTTTAATTACGACTATATGTTGGATGGACTCCCTTCTAATGGATTTAAAAGATTTATTTAGACTATTATACTAATATATTCAACTTTTGTTACTTCTTGGTGAGCCAACTTTGTCTAAAGTTTCTCATAGGTACCAAAAACAGGACGATTTTCTTCTTAAAGATTGAAACTTTAAGTACGACTATATATTGGATGGACTCCCTTCTAATGGATTTAAATGATTTATTTAGACTATTTTACTACTATATTCAACTTTGGTTACTTTTTGGTGAGCTAATTTTGTCTAAAGTTTCTCCAAATTCTAATAGGTACCGAAAACAGGACGATTTTGTTCTTAAAGATTGAAACTTTAAGTACGACCATATATTGGATGGACTCCCTTATAAAGGATTTAAAAGCTTGAATTAGACTATTATAGTAATATATTCAACTTTGGTTACTTCTTGGTGAGCCAATTTTGTCTAAAGTTTCTCCAAATTCTCATAGGTACCAAAATAGGACTATTTTCTTCCCAAAGTTTGAAAAGTTTAATTACGACTATATGTTGGATGGACTCCCTTCTAATGGATTTAAAAGATTTATTTAGACTATTATACTAATATATTCAACTTTGGTTACTTCTTGGTGAGCCAATTTTGCCTAAAGTTTCTCCAAATTCCCATAGGTACCAAAAACAGGACGATTTTCTTCTTAAAGATTGAAACTTTAAGTACGACTATATATTGGATGGACTCCCTTCTAAAGGATTTAAAAGCTTTAATTAGACAATTATAGTAATATATTCAACTTTGGTTACTTCTTGGTAAGCAAATTTACATAAAGTTTCTCCAAATTCCCATAGGTACCAAAATAGGACTATTTTCTTCCCAAAGTTTGAAAAGTTTAATTATGACTATATGTTGGATGGACTCCATTCTAAAGGATTTAAACGATTTATTTAGACTATTGTACTAATATATTCAACTTTGGTTACTTCTTGGTGAGCCAATTTTGGCTAAAGTTTCTCCAAATTTCCACAGGTACCAAACTAGGGTGATTTTCTTCCCAAAATTTGAAAACTTTAATTACGACTATATATTGGATAGATTCCATTATAAAGGATTTTAAAGTTATATTTAGACTATTATACTAATATATTCAACTTTTGTTACTTCTTGGTGAGCCAACTTTGTCTAAAGTTTCTCATAGGTACCGAAAACAGAACGATTTTCTTCTTAAATATTGAAACTTTAAGTACGACTATATATTGGATGGACTCCCTTCTAATGGATTTAAATGATTTATTTAGACTATTTTACTAATATATTCAACTTTGGTTACTTTTTGGTGAGCTAATTTTGTCTAAAGTTTCTCCAAATTCTAATAGGTACCGAAAACAGGACGATTTTCTTCTTAAAGATTGAAACTTTAAGTACGACTATATATTGGATGGACTCCCTTCTAATGGATTTAAAAGATTTATTTAGACTATTATACTAATATATTCAACTTTGGTTACTTCTTGGTGAGCCAATTTTGTCTAAAGTTTCTCCAAATTCTCATAGGTACCAAAAACAGGACGATTTTCTTCTTAAAGATTGAAACTTTAAGTACGACTATATATTGGATGGACGCCCTTATAAAGGATTTAAAAGCTTGAATTAGACTATTATAGTAATATATTCAACTTTGGTTACTTCTTGGTGAGCCAATTTTGCCTAAAGTTTCTCCAAATTCCCATAGGTACCAAAAACAGGACGATTTTCTTCTTAAAGATTGAAACTTTAAGTACGACTATATATTGGATGGACTCCCTTATAAAGGATTTAAAAACATTAATTAGACTATTATAGTAATATATTCAACTTTGGTTACTTCTTGGTGAGCCAATTTTGGCTAAAGTTTCTCCAAATTCCCACAGGTACCAAACTAAGGTGATTTTCTTCCCAAAGTTTGAAAACTTTAATTACGACTATATATTGGATAGATTCCATTATAAAGGATTTTAAAGTTATATTTAGACTATTAAACTAATATATTCAACTTTGGTTAGTTCTTGGTGAGCCAATTTTGCATAAAGTTTCTCCAAATTCCCATAGGTACCAAAATAGGACTATTTTCTTCCCAAAGTTTGAAAACTTTAATTACGACTATATGTTGGATGGACTCCCTTCTAATGGATTGAAAAGATTTATTTAGACTATTATACTAATATATTCAACTTTTGTTACTTCTTGGTGAGCCAACTTTGTCTAAAGTTTCTCATAGGTACCGAAAACAGAACGATTTTCTTCTTAAATATTGAAACTTTAAGTACGACTATATATTGGATGGACTCCCTTCTAATGGATTTAAATGATTTATTTAGACTATTTTACTAATATATTCAACTTTGGTTACTTTTTGGTGAGCTAATTTTGTCTAAAGTTTCTCCAAATTCTCATAGGTACCAAAATAGGACTATTTTCTTCCCAAAGTTTGAAAACTTTAATTACGACTATATGTTGGATGGACTCCCTTCTAATGGATTTAAAAGATTTATTTAGACTATTATACTAATATATTCAACTTTTGTTACTTCTTGGTGAGCCAACTTTGTCTAAAGTTTCTCATAGGTACCGAAAACAGAACGATTTTCTTCTTAAATATTGAAACTTTAAGTACGACTATATATTGGATGGACTCCCTCCTAATGGATTTAAATGATTTATTTAGACTATTTTACTACTATATTCAACTTTGGTTACTTTTTGGTGAGCTAATTTTGTCTAAAGTTTCTCCAAATTCTCATAGGTACCAAAATAGGACTATTTTCTTCCCAAAGTTTGAAAACTTTAATTACGACTATATGTTGGATGGACTCCCTTCTAATGGATTTAAAAGATTTATTTAGACTATTATACTAATATATTCAACTTTTGTTACTTCTTGGTGAGCCAACTTTGTCTAAAGTTTCTCATAGGTACCAAAAACAGGACGATTTTCTTCTTAAAGATTGAAACTTTAAGTACGACTATATATTGGATGGACTCCCTTCTAATGGATTTAAATGATTTATTTAGACTATTTTACTACTATATTCAACTTTGGTTACTTTTTGGTGAGCTAATTTTGTCTAAAGTTTCTCCAAATTCTAATAGGTACCGAAAACAGGACGATTTTGTTCTTAAAGATTGAAACTTTAAGTACGACCATATATTGGATGGACTCCCTTATAAAGGATTTAAAAGCTTGAATTAGACTATTATAGTAATATATTCAACTTTGGTTACTTCTTGGTGAGCCAATTTTGTCTAAAGTTTCTCCAAATTCTCATAGGTACCAAAAACAGGACGATTTTCTTCTTAAAGATTGAAACTTTAAGTAAGACTATATATTGGATGGACTCCCTTATAAAGGATTTAAAAGCTTGAATTAGACTATTATAGTAATATATTCAACTTTGGTTACTTCTTGGTGAGCCAATTTTGCCTAAAGTTTCTCCAAATTCCCATAGGTACCAAAAACAGGACGATTTTCTTCTTAAAGATTGAAACTTTAAGTACGACTATATATTGGATGGACTCCCTTCTAAAGGATTTAAAAGCTTTAATTAGACAATTATAGTAATATATTCAACTTTGGTTACTTCTTGGTAAGCAAATTTACATAAAGTTTCTCCAAATTCCCATAGGTACCAAAATAGGACTATTTTCTTCCCAAAGTTTGAAAAGTTTAATTATGACTATATGTTGGATGGACTCCATTCTAAAGGATTTAAACGATTTATTTAGACTATTGTACTAATATATTCAACTTTGGTTACTTCTTGGTGAGCCAATTTTGGCTAAAGTTTCTCCAAATTTCCACAGGTACCAAACTAGGGTGATTTTCTTCCCAAAGTTTGAAAACTTTAATTACGACTATATATTGGATAGATTCCATTATAAAGGATTTTAAAGTTATATTTAGACTATTATACTAATATATTCAACTTTTGTTACTTCTTGGTGAGCCAACTTTGTCTAAAGTTTCTCATAGGTACCGACAACAGAACAATTTTCTTCTTAAATATTGAAACTTTAAGTACGACTATATATTGGATGGACTCCCTTCTAATGGATTTAAATGATTTATTTAGACTATTTTACTAATATATTCAACTTTGGTTACTTTTTGGTGAGCTAATTTTGTCTAAAGTTTCTCCAAATTCTAATAGGTACCGAAAACAGGACGATTTTCTTCTTAAAGATTGAAACTTTAAGTACGACTATATATTGGATGGACTCCCTTCTAATGGATTTAAAAGATTTATTTAGACTATTATACTAATATATTCAACTTTGGTTACTTCTTGGTGAGCCAATTTTGTCTAAAGTTTCTCCAAATTCTCATAGGTACCAAAAACAGGACGATTTTCTTCTTAAAGATTGAAACTTTAAGTACGACTATATATTGGATGGACGCCCTTATAAAGGATTTAAAAGCTTGAATTAGACTATTATAGTAATATATTCAACTTTGGTTACTTCTTGGTGAGCCAATTTTGCCTAAAGTTTCTCCAAATTCCCATAGGTACCAAAAACAGGACGATTTTCTTCTTAAAGATTGAAACTTTAAGTACGACTATATATTGGATGGACTCCCTTATAAAGGATTTAAAAACATTAATTAGACTATTATAGTAATATATTCAACTTTGGTTACTTCTTGGTGAGCCAATTTTGGCTAAAGTTTCTCCAAATTCCCACAGGTACCAAACTAAGGTGATTTTCTTCCCAAAGTTTGAAAACTTTAATTACGACTATATATTGGATAGATTCCATTATAAAGGATTTTAAAGTTATATTTAGACTATTAAACTAATATATTCAACTTTGGTTAGTTCTTGGTGAGCCAATTTTGCATAAAGTTTCTCCAAATTCCCATAGGTACCAAAATAGGACTATTTTCTTCCAAAGTTTGAAAACTTTAATTACGACTATATGTTGGATGGACTCCCTTCTAATGGATTGAAAAGATTTATTTAGACTATTATACTAATATATTCAACTTTTGTTACTTCTTGGTGAGCCAACTTTGTCTAAAGTTTCTCATAGGTACCGAAAACAGAACGATTTTCTTCTTAAATATTGAAACTTTAAGTACGACTATATATTGGATGGACTCCCTTCTAATGGATTTAAATGATTTATTTAGACTATTTTACTAATATATTCAACTTTGGTTACTTTTTGGTGAGCTAATTTTGTCTAAAGTTTCTCCAAATTCTCATAGGTACCAAAATAGGACTATTTTCTTCCCAAAGTTTGAAAACTTTAATTACGACTATATGTTGGATGGACTCCCTTCTAATGGATTTAAAAGATTTATTTAGACTATTATACTAATATATTCAACTTTTGTTACTTCTTGGTGAGCCAACTTTGTCTAAAGTTTCTCATAGGTACCGAAAACAGAACGATTTTCTTCTTAAATATTGAAACTTTAAGTACGACTATATATTGGATGGACTCCCTCCTAATGGATTTAAATGATTTATTTAGACTATTTTACTACTATATTCAACTTTGGTTACTTTTTGGTGAGCTAATTTTGTCTAAAGTTTCTCCAAATTCTAATAGGTACCGAAAACAGGACGATTTTGTTCTTAAAGATTGAAACTTTAAGTACGACTATATATTGGATGGACTCCCTTCTAATGGATTTAAAAGATTTATTTAGACTATTATAGTAATATATTCAACTTTGGTTACTTCTTGGTGAGCCAATTTTGTCTAAAGTTTCTCCAAATTCTCATAGGTACCAAAAACAGGACGATTTTCTTCTTAAAGATTGAAACTTTAAGTAAGACTATATATTGGATGGACTCCCTTATAAAGGATTTAAAAGCTTGAATTAGACTATTATAGTAATATATTCAACTTTGGTTACTTCTTGGTGAGCCAATTTTGCCTAAAGTTTCTCCAAATTCCCATAGGTACCAAAAACAGGACGATTTTCTTCTTAAAGATTGAAACTTTAAGTACGACTATATATTGGATGGACTCCCTTCTAAAGGATTTAAAAGCTTTAATTAGACAATTATAGTAATATATTCAACTTTGGTTACTTCTTGGTAAGCAAATTTACATAAAGTTTCTCCAAATTCCCATAGGTACCAAAATAGGACTATTTTCTTCCCAAAGTTTGAAAAGTTTAATTATGACTATATGTTGGATGGACTCCATTCTAAAGGATTTAAACGATTTATTTAGACTATTGTACTAATATATTCAACTTTGGTTACTTCTTGGTGAGCCAATTTTGGCTAAAGTTTCTCCAAATTTCCACAGGTACCAAACTAGGGTGATTTTCTTCCCAAAATTTGAAAACTTTAATTACGACTATATATTGGATAGATTCCATTATAAAGGATTTTAAAGTTATATTTAGACTATTATACTAATATATTCAACTTTTGTTACTTCTTGGTGAGCCAACTTTGTCTAAAGTTTCTCATAGGTACCGAAAACAGAACGATTTTCTTCTTAAATATTGAAACTTTAAGTACGACTATATATTGGATGGACTCCCTTCTAATGGATTTAAATGATTTATTTAGACTATTTTACTAATATATTCAACTTTGGTTACTTTTTGGTGAGCTAATTTTGTCTAAAGTTTCTCCAAATTCTAATAGGTACCGAAAACAGGACGATTTTCTTCTTAAAGATTGAAACTTTAAGTACGACTATATATTGGATGGACTCCCTTCTAATGGATTTAAAAGATTTATTTAGACTATTATACTAATATATTCAACTTTGGTTACTTCTTGGTGAGTCAATTTTGTCTAAAGTTTCTCCAAATTCTCATAGGTACCAAAAACAGGACGATTTTCTTCTTAAAGATTGAAACTTTAAGTACGACTATATATTGGATGGACGCCCTTATAAAGGATTTAAAAGCTTGAATTAGACTATTATAGTAATATATTCAACTTTGGTTACTTCTTGGTGAGCCAATTTTGCCTAAAGTTTCTCCAAATTCCCATAGGTACCAAAAACAGGACGATTTTCTTCTTAAAGATTGAAACTTTAAGTACGACTATATATTGGATGGACTCCCTTATAAAGGATTTAAAAACATTAATTAGACTATTATAGTAATATATTCAACTTTGGTTACTTCTTGGTGAGCCAATTTTGGCTAAAGTTTCTCCAAATTCCCACAGGTACCAAACTAAGGTGATTTTCTTCCCAAAGTTTGAAAACTTTAATTACGACTATATATTGGATAGATTCCATTATAAAGGATTTTAAAGTTATATTTAGACTATTAAACTAATATATTCAACTTTGGTTAGTTCTTGGTGAGCCAATTTTGCATAAAGTTTCTCCAAATTCCCATAGGTACCAAAATAGGACTATTTTCTTCCAAAGTTTGAAAACTTTAATTACGACTATATGTTGGATGGACTCCCTTCTAATGGATTGAAAAGATTTATTTAGACTATTATACTAATATATTCAACTTTTGTTACTTCTTGGTGAGCCAACTTTGTCTAAAGTTTCTCATAGGTACCGAAAACAGAACGATTTTCTTCTTAAATATTGAAACTTTAAGTACGACTATATATTGGATGGACTCCCTTCTAATGGATTTAAATGATTTATTTAGACTATTTTACTAATATATTCAACTTTGGTTACTTTTTGGTGAGCTAATTTTGTCTAAAGTTTCTCCAAATTCTAATAGGTACCGAAAACAGGACGATTTTCTTCTTAAAGATTGAAACTTTAAGTACGACTATATATTGGATGGACTCCCTTCTAATGGATTTAAAAGATTTATTTAGACTATTATACTAATATATTCAACTTTGGTTACTTCTTGGTGAGCCAATTTTGTCTAAAGTTTCTCCAAATTCTCATAGGTACCAAAAACAGGACGATTTTCTTCTTAAAGATTGAAACTTTAAGTACGACTATATATTGGATGGACGCCCTTATAAAGGATTTAAAAGCTTGAATTAGACTATTATAGTAATATATTCAACTTTGGTTACTTCTTGGTGAGCCAATTTTGCCTAAAGTTTCTCCAAATTCCCATAGGTACCAAAAACAGGACGATTTTCTTCTTAAAGATTGAAACTTTAAGTACGACTATATATTGGATGGACTCCCTTATAAAGGATTTAAAAACATTAATTAGACTATTATAGTAATATATTCAACTTTGGTTACTTCTTGGTGAGCCAATTTTGGCTAAAGTTTCTCCAAATTCCCACAGGTACCAAACTAAGGTGATTTTCTTCCCAAAGTTTGAAAACTTTAATTACGACTATATATTGGATAGATTCCATTATAAAGGATTTTAAAGTTATATTTAGACTATTAAACTAATATATTCAACTTTGGTTAGTTCTTGGTGAGCCAATTTTGCATAAAGTTTCTCCAAATTCCCATAGGTACCAAAATAGGACTATTTTCTTCCAAAGTTTGAAAACTTTAATTACGACTATATGTTGGATGGACTCCCTTCTAATGGATTGAAAAGATTTATTTAGACTATTATACTAATATATTCAACTTTTGTTACTTCTTGGTGAGCCAACTTTGTCTAAAGTTTCTCATAGGTACCGAAAACAGAACGATTTTCTTCTTAAATATTGAAACTTTAAGTACGACTATATATTGGATGGACTCCCTTCTAATGGATTTAAATGATTTATTTAGACTATTTTACTAATATATTCAACTTTGGTTACTTTTTGGTGAGCTAATTTTGTCTAAAGTTTCTCCAAATTCTCATAGGTACCAAAATAGGACTATTTTCTTCCCAAAGTTTGAAAACTTTAATTACGACTATATGTTGGATGGACTCCCTTCTAATGGATTTAAAAGATTTATTTAGACTATTATACTAATATATTCAACTTTTGTTACTTCTTGGTGAGCCAACTTTGTCTAAAGTTTCTCATAGGTACCGAAAACAGAACGATTTTCTTCTTAAATATTGAAACTTTAAGTACGACTATATATTGGATGGACTCCCTCCTAATGGATTTAAATGATTTATTTAGACTATTTTACTACTATATTCAACTTTGGTTACTTTTTGGTGAGCTAATTTTGTCTAAAGTTTCTCCAAATTCTAATAGGTACCGAAAACAGGACGATTTTGTTCTTAAAGATTGAAACTTTAAGTACGACTATATATTGGATGGACTCCCTTCTAATGGATTTAAAAGATTTATTTAGACTATTATACTAATATATTCAACTTTGGTTACTTCTTGGTGAGCCAATTTTGTCTAAAGTTTCTCCAAATTCTCATAGGTACCAAAAACAGGACGATTTTCTTCTTAAAGATTGAAACTTTAAGTAAGACTATATATTGGATGGACTCCCTTATAAAGGATTTAAAAGCTTGAATTAGACTATTATAGTAATATATTCAACTTTGGTTACTTCTTGGTGAGCCAATTTTGCCTAAAGTTTCTCCAAATTCCCATAGGTACCAAAAACAGGACGATTTTCTTCTTAAAGATTGAAACTTTAAGTACGACTATATATTGGATGGACTCCCTTCTAAAGGATTTAAAAGCTTTAATTAGACAATTATAGTAATATATTCAACTTTGGTTACTTCTTGGTAAGCAAATTTACATAAAGTTTCTCCAAATTCCCATAGGTACCAAAATAGGACTATTTTCTTCCCAAAGTTTGAAAAGTTTAATTATGACTATATGTTGGATGGACTCCATTCTAAAGGATTTAAACGATTTATTTAGACTATTGTACTAATATATTCAACTTTGGTTACTTCTTGGTGAGCCAATTTTGGCTAAAGTTTCCCCAAATTTCCACAGGTACCAAACTAGGGTGATTTTCTTCCCAAAATTTGAAAACTTTAATTACGACTATATATTGGATAGATTCCATTATAAAGGATTTTAAAGTTATATTTAGACTATTATACTAATATATTCAACTTTTGTTACTTCTTGGTGAGCCAACTTTGTCTAAAGTTTCTCATAGGTACCGAAAACAGAACGATTTTCTTCTTAAATATTGAAACTTTAAGTACGACTATATATTGGATGGACTCCCTTCTAATGGATTTAAATGATTTATTTAGACTATTTTACTAATATATTCAACTTTGGTTACTTTTTGGTGAGCTAATTTTGTCTAAAGTTTCTCCAAATTCTAATAGGTACCGAAAACAGGACGATTTTCTTCTTAAAGATTGAAACTTTAAGTACGACTATATATTGGATGGACTCCCTTCTAATGGATTTAAAAGATTTATTTAGACTATTATACTAATATATTCAACTTTGGTTACTTCTTGGTGAGCCAATTTTGTCTAAAGTTTCTCCAAATTCTCATAGGTACCAAAAACAGGACGATTTTCTTCTTAAAGATTGAAACTTTAAGTACGACTATATATTGGATGGACGCCCTTATAAAGGATTTAAAAGCTTGAATTAGACTATTATAGTAATATATTCAACTTTGGTTACTTCTTGGTGAGCCAATTTTGCCTAAAGTTTCTCCAAATTCCCATAGGTACCAAAAACAGGACGATTTTCTTCTTAAAGATTGAAACTTTAAGTACGACTATATATTGGATGGACTCCCTTATAAAGGATTTAAAAACATTAATTAGACTATTATAGTAATATATTCAACTTTGGTTACTTCTTGGTGAGCCAATTTTGGCTAAAGTTTCTCCAAATTCCCACAGGTACCAAACTAAGGTGATTTTCTTCCCAAAGTTTGAAAACTTTAATTACGACTATATATTGGATAGATTCCATTATAAAGGATTTTAAAGTTATATTTAGACTATTAAACTAATATATTCAACTTTGGTTAGTTCTTGGTGAGCCAATTTTGCATAAAGTTTCTCCAAATTCCCATAGGTACCAAAATAGGACTATTTTCTTCCCAAAGTTTGAAAACTTTAATTACGACTATATGTTGGATGGACTCCCTTCTAATGGATTGAAAAGATTTATTTAGACTATTATACTAATATATTCAACTTTTGTTACTTCTTGGTGAGCCAACTTTGTCTAAAGTTTCTCATAGGTACCGAAAACAGAACGATTTTCTTCTTAAATATTGAAACTTTAAGTACGACTATATATTGGATGGACTCCCTTCTAATGGATTTAAATGATTTATTTAGACTATTTTACTAATATATTCAACTTTGGTTACTTTTTGGTGAGCTAATTTTGTCTAAAGTTTCTCCAAATTCTCATAGGTACCAAAATAGGACTATTTTCTTCCCAAAGTTTGAAAACTTTAATTACGACTATATGTTGGATGGACTCCCTTCTAATGGATTTAAAAGATTTATTTAGACTATTATACTAATATATTCAACTTTTGTTACTTCTTGGTGAGCCAACTTTGTCTAAAGTTTCTCATAGGTACCGAAAACAGAACGATTTTCTTCTTAAATATTGAAACTTTAAGTACGACTATATATTGGATGGACTCCCTCCTAATGGATTTAAATGATTTATTTAGACTATTTTACTACTATATTCAACTTTGGTTACTTTTTGGTGAGCTAATTTTGTCTAAAGTTTCTCCAAATTCTAATAGGTACCGAAAACAGGACGATTTTCTTCTTAAAGATTGAAACTTTAAGTACGACTATATATTGGATGGACTCCCTTCTAATGGATTTAAAAGATTTATTTAGACTATTATACTAATATATTCAACTTTGGTTACTTCTTGGTGAGCCAATTTTGTCTAAAGTTTCTCCAAATTCTCATAGGTACCAAAAACAGGACGATTTTCTTCTTAAAGATTGAAACTTTAAGTAAGACTATATATTGGATGGACTCCCTTATAAAGGATTTAAAAGCTTGAATTAGACTATTATAGTAATATATTCAACTTTGGTTACTTCTTGGTGAGCCAATTTTGCCTAAAGTTTCTCCAAATTCTCATAGGTACCAAAAACAGGACGATTTTCTTCTTAAAGATTGAAACTTTAAGTACGACTATATATTGGATGGACTCCCTTCTAAAGGATTTAAAAGCTTTAATTAGACAATTATAGTAATATATTCAACTTTGGTTACTTCTTGGTAAGCAAATTTACATAAAGTTTCTCCAAATTCCCATAGGTACCAAAATAGGACTATTTTCTTCCCAAAGTTTGAAAAGTTTAATTATGACTATATGTTGGATGGACTCCATTCTAAAGGATTTAAACGATTTATTTAGACTATTGTACTAATATATTCAACTTTGGTTACTTCTTGGTGAGCCAATTTTGGCTAAAGTTTCTCCAAATTTCCACAGGTACCAAACTAGGGTGATTTTCTTCCCAAAATTTGAAAACTTTAATTACGACTATATATTGGATAGATTCCATTATAAAGGATTTTAAAGTTATATTTAGACTATTATACTAATATATTCAACTTTTGTTACTTCTTTGTGAGCCAACTTTGTCTAAAGTTTCTCATAGGTACCGAAAACAGAACGATTTTCTTCTTAAATATTGAAACTTTAAGTACGACTATATATTGGATGGACTCCCTTCTAATGGATTTAAATGATTTATTTAGACTATTTTACTAATATATTCAACTTTGGTTACTTTTTGGTGAGCTAATTTTGTCTAAAGTTTCTCCAAATTCTAATAGGTACCGAAAATAGGACGATTTTCTTCTTAAAGATTGAAACTTTAAGTACGACTATATATTGGATGGACTCCCTTCTAATGGATTTAAAAGATTTATTTAGACTATTATACTAATATATTCAACTTTGGTTACTTCTTGGTGAGCCAATTTTGCCTAAAGTTTCTCCAAATTCCCATAGGTACCAAAAACAGGACGATTTTCTTCTTAAAGATTGAAACTTTAAGTACGACTATATATTGGATGGACTCCCTTATAAAGGATTTAAAAACATTAATTAGACTATTATAGTAATATATTCAACTTTGGTTACTTCTTGGTGAGCCAATTTTGGCTAAAGTTTCTCCAAATTCCCACAGGTACCAAACTAAGGTGATTTTCTTCCCAAAGTTTGAAAACTTTAATTACGACTATATATTGGATAGATTCCATTATAAAGGATTTTAAAGTTATATTTAGACTATTAAACTAATATATTCAACTTTGGTTAGTTCTTGGTGAGCCAATTTTGCATAAAGTTTCTCCAAATTCCCATAGGTACCAAAATAGGACTATTTTCTTCCCAAAGTTTGAAAACTTTAATTACGACTATATGTTGGATGGACTCCCTTCTAATGGATTGAAAAGATTTATTTAGACTATTATACTAATATATTCAACTTTTGTTACTTCTTGGTGAGCCAACTTTGTCTAAAGTTTCTCATAGGTACCGAAAACAGAACGATTTTCTTCTTAAATATTGAAACTTTAAGTACGACTATATATTGGATGGACTCCCTTCTAATGGATTTAAATGATTTATTTAGACTATTTTACTAATATATTCAACTTTGGTTACTTTTTGGTGAGCTAATTTTGTCTAAAGTTTCTCCAAATTCTCATAGGTACCAAAATAGGACTATTTTCTTCCCAAAGTTTGAAAACTTTAATTACGACTATATGTTGGATGGACTCCCTTCTAATGGATTTAAAAGATTTATTTAGACTATTATACTAATATATTCAACTTTTGTTACTTCTTGGTGAGCCAACTTTGTCTAAAGTTTCTCATAGGTACCGAAAACAGAACGATTTTCTTCTTAAATATTGAAACTTTAAGTACGACTATATATTGGATGGACTCCCTCCTAATGGATTTAAATGATTTATTTAGACTATTTTACTACTATATTCAACTTTGGTTACTTTTTGGTGAGCTAATTTTGTCTAAAGTTTCTCCAAATTCTAATAGGTACCGAAAACAGGACGATTTTGTTCTTAAAGATTGAAACTTTAAGTACGACTATATATTGGATGGACTCCCTTCTAATGGATTTAAAAGATTTATTTAGACTATTATACTAATATATTCAACTTTGGTTACTTCTTGGTGAGCCAATTTTGTCTAAAGTTTCTCCAAATTCTCATAGGTACCAAAAACAGGACGATTTTCTTCTTAAAGATTGAAACTTTAAGTAAGACTATATATTGGATGGACTCCCTTATAAAGGATTTAAAAGCTTGAATTAGACTATTATAGTAATATATTCAACTTTGGTTACTTCTTGGTGAGCCAATTTTGCCTAAAGTTTCTCCAAATTCCCATAGGTACCAAAAACAGGACGATTTTCTTCTTAAAGATTGAAACTTTAAGTACGACTATATATTGGATGGACTCCCTTCTAAAGGATTTAAAAGCTTTAATTAGACAATTATAGTAATATATTCAACTTTGGTTACTTCTTGGTAAGCAAATTTACATAAAGTTTCTCCAAATTCCCATAGGTACCAAAATAGGACTATTTTCTTCCCAAAGTTTGAAAAGTTTAATTATGACTATATGTTGGATGGACTCCATTCTAAAGGATTTAAACGATTTATTTAGACTATTGTACTAATATATTCAACTTTGGTTACTTCTTGGTGAGCCAATTTTGGCTAAAGTTTCTCCAAATTTCCACAGGTACCAAACTAGGGTGATTTTCTTCCCAAAATTTGAAAACTTTAATTACGACTATATATTGGATAGATTCCATTATAAAGGATTTTAAAGTTATATTTAGACTATTATACTAATATATTCAACTTTTGTTACTTCTTGGTGAGCCAACTTTGTCTAAAGTTTCTCATAGGTACCGAAAACAGAACGATTTTCTTCTTAAATATTGAAACTTTAAGTACGACTATATATTGGATGGACTCCCTTCTAATGGATTTAAATGATTTATTTAGACTATTTTACTAATATATTCAACTTTGGTTACTTTTTGGTGAGCTAATTTTGTCTAAAGTTTCTCCAAATTCTAATAGGTACCGAAAATAGGACGATTTTCTTCTTAAAGATTGAAACTTTAAGTACGACTATATATTGGATGGACTCCCTTCTAATGGATTTAAAAGATTTATTTAGACTATTATACTAATATATTCAACTTTGGTTACTTCTTGGTGAGCCAATTTTGCCTAAAGTTTCTCCAAATTCCCATAGGTACCAAAAACAGGACGATTTTCTTCTTAAAGATTGAAACTTTAAGTACGACTATATATTGGATGGACTCCCTTATAAAGGATTTAAAAACATTAATTAGACTATTATAGTAATATATTCAACTTTGGTTACTTCTTGGTGAGCCAATTTTGGCTAAAGTTTCTCCAAATTCCCACAGGTACCAAACTAAGGTGATTTTCTTCCCAAAGTTTGAAAACTTTAATTACGACTATATATTGGATAGATTCCATTATAAAGGATTTTAAAGTTATATTTAGACTATTAAACTAATATATTCAACTTTGGTTAGTTCTTGGTGAGCCAATTTTGCATAAAGTTTCTCCAAATTCCCATAGGTACCAAAATAGGACTATTTTCTTCCCAAAGTTTGAAAACTTTAATTACGACTATATGTTGGATGGACTCCCTTCTAATGGATTGAAAAGATTTATTTAGACTATTATACTAATATATTCAACTTTTGTTACTTCTTGGTGAGCCAACTTTGTCTAAAGTTTCTCATAGGTACCGAAAACAGAACGATTTTCTTCTTAAATATTGAAACTTTAAGTACGACTATATATTGGATGGACTCCCTTCTAATGGATTTAAATGATTTATTTAGACTATTTTACTAATATATTCAACTTTGGTTACTTTTTGGTGAGCTAATTTTGTCTAAAGTTTCTCCAAATTCTCATAGGTACCAAAATAGGACTATTTTCTTCCCAAAGTTTGAAAACTTTAATTACGACTATATGTTGGATGGACTCCCTTCTAATGGATTTAAAAGATTTATTTAGACTATTATACTAATATATTCAACTTTTGTTACTTCTTGGTGAGCCAACTTTGTCTAAAGTTTCTCATAGGTACCGAAAACAGAACGATTTTCTTCTTAAATATTGAAACTTTAAGTACGACTATATATTGGATGGACTCCCTCCTAATGGATTTAAATGATTTATTTAGACTATTTTACTACTATATTCAACTTTGGTTACTTTTTGGTGAGCTAATTTTGTCTAAAGTTTCTCCAAATTCTAATAGGTACCGAAAACAGGACGATTTTGTTCTTAAAGATTGAAACTTTAAGTACGACTATATATTGGATGGACTCCCTTCTAATGGATTTAAAAGATTTATTTAGACTATTATACTAATATATTCAACTTTGGTTACTTCTTGGTGAGCCAATTTTGTCTAAAGTTTCTCCAAATTCTCATAGGTACCAAAAACAGGACGATTTTCTTCTTAAAGATTGAAACTTTAAGTAAGACTATATATTGGATGGACTCCCTTATAAAGGATTTAAAAGCTTGAATTATACTATTATAGTAATATATTCAACTTTGGTTACTTCTTGGTGAGCCAATTTTGCCTAAAGTTTCTCCAAATTCCCATAGGTACCAAAAACAGGACGATTTTCTTCTTAAAGATTGAAACTTTAAGTACGACTATATATTGGATGGACTCCCTTCTAAAGGATTTAAAAGCTTTAATTAGACAATTATAGTAATATATTCAACTTTGGTTACTTCTTGGTAAGCAAATTTACATAAAGTTTCTCCAAATTCCCATAGGTACCAAAATAGGACTATTTTCTTCCCAAAGTTTGAAAAGTTTAATTATGACTATATGTTGGATGGACTCCATTCTAAAGGATTTAAACGATTTATTTAGACTATTGTACTAATATATTCAACTTTGGTTACTTCTTGGTGAGCCAATTTTGGCTAAAGTTTCTCCAAATTTCCACAGGTACCAAACTAGGGTGATTTTCTTCCCAAAATTTGAAAACTTTAATTACGACTATATATTGGATAGATTCCATTATAAAGGATTTTAAAGTTATATTTAGACTATTATACTAATATATTCAACTTTTGTTACTTCTTGGTGAGCCAACTTTGTCTAAAGTTTCTCATAGGTACCGAAAACAGAACGATTTTCTTCTTAAATATTGAAACTTTAAGTACGACTATATATTGGATGGACTCCCTTCTAATGGATTTAAATGATTTATTTAGACTATTTTACTAATATATTCAACTTTGGTTACTTTTTGGTGAGCTAATTTTGTCTAAAGTTTCTCCAAATTCTAATAGGTACCGAAAATAGGACGATTTTCTTCTTAAAGATTGAAACTTTAAGTACGACTATATATTGGATGGACTCCCTTCTAATGGATTTAAAAGATTTATTTAGACTATTATACTAATATATTCAACTTTGGTTACTTCTTGGTGAGCCAATTTTGTCTAAAGTTTCTCCAAATTCTCATAGGTACCAAAAACAGGACGATTTTCTTCTTAAAGATTGAAACTTTAAGTACGACTATATATTGGATGGACGCCCTTATAAAGGATTTAAAAGCTTGAATTAGACTATTATAGTAATATATTCAACTTTGGTTACTTCTTGGTGAGCCAATTTTGCCTAAAGTTTCTCCAAATTCCCATAGGTACCAAAAACAGGACGATTTTCTTCTTAAAGATTGAAACTTTAAGTACGACTATATATTGGATGGACTCCCTTCTAATGGATTTAAATGATTTATTTAGACTATTTTACTAATATATTCAACTTTGGTTACTTTTTGGTGAGCTAATTTTGTCTAAAGTTTCTCCAAATTCTCATAGGTACCAAAATAGGACTATTTTCTTCCCAAAGTTTGAAAACTTTAATTACGACTATATGTTGGATGGACTCCCTTCTAATGGATTTAAAAGATTTATTTAGACTATTATACTAATATATTCAACTTTTGTTACTTCTTGGTGAGCCAACTTTGTCTAAAGTTTCTCATAGGTACCGAAAACAGAACGATTTTCTTCTTAAATATTGAAACTTTAAGTACGACTATATATTGGATGGACTCCCTCCTAATGGATTTAAATGATTTATTTAGACTATTTTACTACTATATTCAACTTTGGTTACTTTTTGGTGAGCTAATTTTGTCTAAAGTTTCTCCAAATTCTAATAGGTACCGAAAACAGGACGATTTTGTTCTTAAAGATTGAAACTTTAAGTACGACTATATATTGGATGGACTCCCTTCTAATGGATTTAAAAGATTTATTTAGACTATTATACTAATATATTCAACTTTGGTTACTTCTTGGTGAGCCAATTTTGTCTAAAGTTTCTCCAAATTCTCATAGGTACCAAAAACAGGACGATTTTCTTCTTAAAGATTGAAACTTTAAGTAAGACTATATATTGGATGGACTCCCTTATAAAGGATTTAAAAGCTTGAATTAGACTATTATAGTAATATATTCAACTTTGGTTACTTCTTGGTGAGCCAATTTTGCCTAAAGTTTCTCCAAATTCCCATAGGTACCAAAAACAGGACGATTTTCTTCTTAAAGATTGAAACTTTAAGTACGACTATATATTGGATGGACTCCCTTCTAAAGGATTTAAAAGCTTTAATTAGACAATTATAGTAATATATTCAACTTTGGTTACTTCTTGGTAAGCAAATTTACATAAAGTTTCTCCAAATTCCCATAGGTACCAAAATAGGACTATTTTCTTCCCAAAGTTTGAAAAGTTTAATTATGACTATATGTTGGATGGACTCCATTCTAAAGGATTTAAACGATTTATTTAGACTATTGTACTAATATATTCAACTTTGGTTACTTCTTGGTGAGCCAATTTTGGCTAAAGTTTCTCCAAATTTCCACAGGTACCAAACTAGGGTGATTTTCTTCCCAAAATTTGAAAACTTTAATTACGACTATATATTGGATAGATTCCATTATAAAGGATTTTAAAGTTATATTTAGACTATTATACTAATATATTCAACTTTTGTTACTTCTTGGTGAGCCAACTTTGTCTAAAGTTTCTCATAGGTACCGAAAACAGAACGATTTTCTTCTTAAATATTGAAACTTTAAGTACGACTATATATTGGATGGACTCCCTTCTAATGGATTTAAATGATTTATTTAGACTATTTTACTAATATATTCAACTTTGGTTACTTTTTGGTGAGCTAATTTTGTCTAAAGTTTCTCCAAATTCTAATAGGTACCGAAAATAGGACGATTTTCTTCTTAAAGATTGAAACTTTAAGTACGACTATATATTGGATGGACTCCCTTCTAATGGATTTAAAAGATTTATTTAGACTATTATACTAATATATTCAACTTTGGTTACTTCTTGGTGAGCCAATTTTGCCTAAAGTTTCTCCAAATTCCCATAGGTACCAAAAACAGGACGATTTTCTTCTTAAAGATTGAAACTTTAAGTACGACTATATATTGGATGGACTCCCTTATAAAGGATTTAAAAACATTAATTAGACTATTATAGTAATATATTCAACTTTGGTTACTTCTTGGTGAGCCAATTTTGGCTAAAGTTTCTCCAAATTCCCACAGGTACCAAACTAAGGTGATTTTCTTCCCAAAGTTTGAAAACTTTAATTACGACTATATATTGGATAGATTCCATTATAAAGGATTTTAAAGTTATATTTAGACTATTAAACTAATATATTCAACTTTGGTTAGTTCTTGGTGAGCCAATTTTGCATAAAGTTTCTCCAAATTCCCATAGGTACCAAAATAGGACTATTTTCTTCCCAAAGTTTGAAAACTTTAATTACGACTATATGTTGGATGGACTCCCTTCTAATGGATTGAAAAGATTTATTTAGACTATTATACTAATATATTCAACTTTTGTTACTTCTTGGTGAGCCAACTTTGTCTAAAGTTTCTCATAGGTACCGAAAACAGAACGATTTTCTTCTTAAATATTGAAACTTTAAGTACGACTATATATTGGATGGACTCCCTTCTAATGGATTTAAATGATTTATTTAGACTATTTTACTAATATATTCAACTTTGGTTACTTTTTGGTGAGCTAATTTTGTCTAAAGTTTCTCCAAATTCTCATAGGTACCAAAATAGGACTATTTTCTTCCCAAAGTTTGAAAACTTTAATTACGACTATATGTTGGTTGGACTCCCTTCTAATGGATTTAAAAGATTTATTTAGACTATTATACTAATATATTCAACTTTTGTTACTTCTTGGTGAGCCAACTTTGTCTAAAGTTTCTCATAGGTACCGAAAACAGAACGATTTTCTTCTTAAATATTGAAACTTTAAGTACGACTATATATTGGATGGACTCCCTCCTAATGGATTTAAATGATTTATTTAGACTATTTTACTACTATATTCAACTTTGGTTACTTTTTGGTGAGCTAATTTTGTCTAAAGTTTCTCCAAATTCTAATAGGTACCGAAAACAGGACGATTTTGTTCTTAAAGATTGAAACTTTAAGTACGACTATATATTGGATGGACTCCCTTCTAATGGATTTAAAAGATTTATTTAGACTATTATACTAATATATTCAACTTTGGTTACTTCTTGGTGAGCCAATTTTGTCTAAAGTTTCTCCAAATTCTCATAGGTACCAAAAACAGGACGATTTTCTTCTTAAAGATTGAAACTTTAAGTAAGACTATATATTGGATGGACTCCCTTATAAAGGATTTAAAAGCTTGAATTAGACTTTTATAGTAATATATTCAACTTTGGTTACTTCTTGGTGAGCCAATTTTGCCTAAAGTTTCTCCAAATTCCCATAGGTACCAAAAACAGGACGATTTTCTTCTTAAAGATTGAAACTTTAAGTACGACTATATATTGGATGGACTCCCTTCTAAAGGATTTAAAAGCTTTAATTAGACAATTATAGTAATATATTCAACTTTGGTTACTTCTTGGTAAGCAAATTTACATAAAGTTTCTCCAAATTCCCATAGGTACCAAAATAGGACTATTTTCTTCCCAAAGTTTGAAAAGTTTAATTATGACTATATGTTGGATGGACTCCATTCTAAAGGATTTAAACGATTTATTTAGACTATTGTACTAATATATTCAACTTTGGTTACTTCTTGGTGAGCCAATTTTGGCTAAAGTTTCTCCAAATTTCCACAGGTACCAAACTAGGGTGATTTTCTTCCCAAAATTTGAAAACTTTAATTACGACTATATATTGGATAGATTCCATTATAAAGGATTTTAAAGTTATATTTAGACTATTATACTAATATATTCAACTTTTGTTACTTCTTCGTGAGCCAACTTTGTCTAAAGTTTCTCATAGGTACCGAAAACAGAACGATTTTCTTCTTAAATATTGAAACTTTAAGTACGACTATATATTGGATGGACTCCCTTCTAATGGATTTAAATGATTTATTTAGACTATTTTACTAATATATTCAACTTTGGTTACTTTTTGGTGAGCTAATTTTGTCTAAAGTTTCTCCAAATTCTAATAGGTACCGAAAATAGGACGATTTTCTTCTTAAAGATTGAAACTTTAAGTACGACTATATATTGGATGGACTCCCTTCTAATGGATTTAAAAGATTTATTTAGACTATTATACTAATATATTCAACTTTGGTTACTTCTTGGTGAGCCAATTTTGTCTAAAGTTTCTCCAAATTCTCATAGGTACCAAAAACAGGACGATTTTCTTCTTAAAGATTGAAACTTTAAGTACGACTATATATTGGATGGACGCCCTTATAAAGGATTTAAAAGCTTGAATTAGACTATTATAGTAATATATTCAACTTTGGTTACTTCTTGGTGAGCCAATTTTGCCTAAAGTTTCTCCAAATTCCCATAGGTACCAAAAACAGGACGATTTTCTTCTTAAAGATTGAAACTTTAAGTACGACTATATATTGGATGGACTCCCTTCTAAAGGATTTAAAAGCTTTAATTAGACAATTATAGTAATATATTCAACTTTGGTTACTTCTTGGTGAGCAAATTTACATAAAGTTTCTCCAAATTCCCATAGGTACCAAAATAGGACTATTTTCTTCCCAAAGTTTGAAAAGTTTAATTATGACTATATATTGGATGGACTCCCTTCTAATGGATTTAAATGATTTATTTAGACTATTTTACTACTATATTCAACTTTGGTTACTTTTTGGTGAGCTAATTTTGTCTAAAGTTTCTCCAAATTCTAATAGGTACCGAAAACAGGACGATTTTGTTCTTAAAGATTGAAACTTTAAGTACGACTATATATTGGATGGACTCCCTTATAAAGGATTTAAAAGCTTGAATTAGACTATTATAGTAATATATTCAACTTTGGTTACTTCTTGGTGAGCCAATTTTGTCTAAAGTTTCTCCAAATTCTCATAGGTACCAAAAACAGGACGATTTTCTTCTTAAAGATTGAAACTTTAAGTAAGACTATATATTGGATGGACTCCCTTATAAAGGATTTAAAAGCTTGAATTAGACTATTATAGTAATATATTCAACTTTGGTTACTTCTTGGTGAGCCAATTTTGCCTAAAGTTTCTCCAAATTCCCATAGGTACCAAAAACAGGACGATTTTCTTCTTAAAGATTGAAACTTTAAGTACGACTATATATTGGATGGACTCCCTTCTAAAGGATTTAAAAGCTTTAATTAGACAATTATAGTAATATATTCAACTTTGGTTACTTCTTGGTGAGCAAATTTACATAAAGTTTCTCCAAATTCCCATAGGTACCAAAATAGGACTATTTTCTTCCCAAAGTTTGAAAAGTTTAATTATGACTATATGTTGGATGGACTCCATTCTAAAGGATTTAAACGATTTATTTAGACTATTGTACTAATATATTCAACTTTGGTTACTTCTTGGTGAGCCAATTTTGGCTAAAGTTTCTCCAAATTTCCACAGGTACCAAACTAGGGTGATTTTCTTCCCAAAGTTTGAAAACTTTAATTACGACTATATATTGGATAGATTCCATTATAAAGGATTTTAAAGTTATATTTAGACTATTATACTAATATATTCAACTTTTGTTACTTCTTGGTGAGCCAACTTTGTCTAAAGTTTCTCATAGGTACCGAAAACAGAACAATTTTCTTCTTAAATATTGAAACTTTAAGTACGACTATATATTGGATGGACTCCCTTCTAATGGATTTAAATGATTTATTTAGACTATTTTAATAATATATTCAACTTTGGTTACTTTTTGGTGAGCTAATTTTGTCTAAAGTTTCTCCAAATTCTAATAGGTACCGAAAACAGGACGATTTTCTTCTTAAAGATTGAAACTTTAAGTACGACTATATATTGGATGGACTCCCTTCTAATGGATTTAAAAGATTTATTTAGACTATTATACTAATATATTCAACTTTGGTTACTTCTTGGTGAGCCAATTTTGTCTAAAGTTTCTCCAAATTCTCATAGGTACCAAAAACAGGACGATTTTCTTCTTAAAGATTGAAACTTTAAGTACGACTATATATTGGATGGACGCCCTTATAAAGGATTTAAAAGCTTGAATTAGACTATTATAGTAATATATTCAACTTTGGTTACTTCTTGGTGAGCCAATTTTGCCTAAAGTTTCTCCAAATTCCCATAGGTACCAAAAACAGGACGATTTTCTTCTTAAAGATTGAAACTTTAAGTACGACTATATATTGGATGGACTCCCTTATAAAGGATTTAAAAACATTAATTAGACTATTATAGTAATATATTCAACTTTGGTTACTTCTTGGTGAGCCAATTTTGGCTAAAGTTTCTCCAAATTCCCACAGGTACCAAACTAAGGTGATTTTCTTCCCAAAGTTTGAAAACTTTAATTACGACTATATATTGGATAGATTCCATTATAAAGGATTTTAAAGTTATATTTAGACTATTAAACTAATATATTCAACTTTGGTTAGTTCTTGGTGAGCCAATTTTGCATAAAGTTTCTCCAAATTCCCATAGGTACCAAAATAGGACTATTTTCTTCCAAAGTTTGAAAACTTTAATTACGACTATATGTTGGATGGACTCCCTTCTAATGGATTGAAAAGATTTATTTAGACTATTATACTAATATATTCAACTTTTGTTACTTCTTGGTGAGCCAACTTTGTCTAAAGTTTCTCATAGGTACCGAAAACAGAACGATTTTCTTCTTAAATATTGAAACTTTAAGTACGACTATATATTGGATGGACTCCCTTCTAATGGATTTAAATGATTTATTTAGACTATTTTACTAATATATTCAACTTTGGTTACTTTTTGGTGAGCTAATTTTGTCTAAAGTTTCTCCAAATTCTCATAGGTACCAAAATAGGACTATTTTCTTCCCAAAGTTTGAAAACTTTAATTACGACTATATGTTGGATGGACTCCCTTCTAATGGATTTAAAAGATTTATTTAGACTATTATACTAATATATTCAACTTTTGTTACTTCTTGGTGAGCCAACTTTGTCTAAAGTTTCTCATAGGTACCGAAAACAGAACGATTTTCTTCTTAAATATTGAAACTTTAAGTACGACTATATATTGGATGGACTCCCTCCTAATGGATTTAAATGATTTATTTAGACTATTTTACTACTATATTCAACTTTGGTTACTTTTTGGTGAGCTAATTTTGTCTAAAGTTTCTCCAAATTCTAATAGGTACCGAAAACAGGACGATTTTGTTCTTAAAGATTGAAACTTTAAGTACGACTATATATTGGATGGACTCCCTTCTAATGGATTTAAAAGATTTATTTAGACTATTATACTAATATATTCAACTTTGGTTACTTCTTGGTGAGCCAATTTTGTCTAAAGTTTCTCCAAATTCTCATAGGTACCAAAAACAGGACGATTTTCTTCTTAAAGATTGAAACTTTAAGTAAGACTATATATTGGATGGACTCCCTTATAAAGGATTTAAAAGCTTGAATTAGACTATTATAGTAATATATTCAACTTTGGTTACTTCTTGGTGAGCCAATTTTGCCTAAAGTTTCTCCAAATTCCCATAGGTACCAAAAACAGGACGATTTTCTTCTTAAAGATTGAAACTTTAAGTACGACTATATATTGGATGGACTCCCTTCTAAAGGATTTAAAAGCTTTAATTAGACAATTATAGTAATATATTCAACTTTGGTTACTTCTTGGTAAGCAAATTTACATAAAGTTTCTCCAAATTCCCATAGGTACCAAAATAGGACTATTTTCTTCCCAAAGTTTGAAAAGTTTAATTATGACTATATGTTGGATGGACTCCATTCTAAAGGATTTAAACGATTTATTTAGACTATTGTACTAATATATTCAACTTTGGTTACTTCTTGGTGAGCCAATTTTGGCTAAAGTTTCTCCAAATTTCCACAGGTACCAAACTAGGGTGATTTTCTTCCCAAAATTTGAAAACTTTAATTACGACTATATATTGGATAGATTCCATTATAAAGGATTTTAAAGTTATATTTAGACTATTATACTAATATATTCAACTTTTGTTACTTCTTGGTGAGCCAACTTTGTCTAAAGTTTCTCATAGGTACCGAAAACAGAACGATTTTCTTCTTAAATATTGAAACTTTAAGTACGACTATATATTGGATGGACTCCCTTCTAATGGATTTAAATGATTTATTTAGACTATTTTACTAATATATTCAACTTTGGTTACTTTTTGGTGAGCTAATTTTGTCTAAAGTTTCTCCAAATTCTAATAGGTACCGAAAACAGGACGATTTTCTTCTTAAAGATTGAAACTTTAAGTACGACTATATATTGGATGGACTCCATTCTAATGGATTTAAAAGATTTATTTAGACTATTATACTAATATATTCAACTTTGGTTACTTCTTGGTGAGCCAATTTTGTCTAAAGTTTCTCCAAATTCTCATAGGTACCAAAAACAGGACGATTTTCTTCTTAAAGATTGAAACTTTAAGTACGACTATATATTGGATGGACGCCCTTATAAAGGATTTAAAAGCTTGAATTAGACTATTATAGTAATATATTCAACTTTGGTTACTTCTTGGTGAGCCAATTTTGCCTAAAGTTTCTCCAAATTCCCATAGGTACCAAAAACAGGACGATTTTCTTCTTAAAGATTGAAACTTTAAGTACGACTATATATTGGATGGACTCCCTTATAAAGGATTTAAAAACATTAATTAGACTATTATAGTAATATATTCAACTTTGGTTACTTCTTGGTGAGCCAATTTTGGCTAAAGTTTCTCCAAATTCCCACAGGTACCAAACTAAGGTGATTTTCTTCCCAAAGTTTGAAAACTTTAATTACGACTATATATTGGATAGATTCCATTATAAAGGATTTTAAAGTTATATTTAGACTATTAAACTAATATATTCAACTTTGGTTAGTTCTTGGTGAGCCAATTTTGCATAAAGTTTCTCCAAATTCCCATAGGTACCAAAATAGGACTATTTTCTTCCCAAAGTTTGAAAACTTTAATTACGACTATATGTTGGATGGACTCCCTTCTAATGGATTGAAAAGATTTATTTAGACTATTATACTAATATATTCAACTTTTGTTACTTCTTGGTGAGCCAACTTTGTCTAAAGTTTCTCATAGGTACCGAAAACAGAACGATTTTCTTCTTAAATATTGAAACTTTAAGTACGACTATATATTGGATGGACTCCCTTCTAATGGATTTAAATGATTTATTTAGACTATTTTACTAATATATTCAACTTTGGTTACTTTTTGGTGAGCTAATTTTGTCTAAAGTTTCTCCAAATTCTCATAGGTACCAAAATAGGACTATTTTCTTCCCAAAGTTTGAAAACTTTAATTACGACTATATGTTGGATGGACTCCCTTCTAATGGATTTAAAAGATTTATTTAGACTATTATACTAATATATTCAACTTTTGTTACTTCTTGGTGAGCCAACTTTGTCTAAAGTTTCTCATAGGTACCGAAAACAGAACGATTTTCTTCTTAAATATTGAAACTTTAAGTACGACTATATATTGGATGGACTCCCTCCTAATGGATTTAAATGATTTATTTAGACTATTTTACTACTATATTCAACTTTGGTTACTTTTTGGTGAGCTAATTTTGTCTAAAGTTTCTCCAAATTCTAATAGGTACCGAAAACAGGACGATTTTGTTCTTAAAGATTGAAACTTTAAGTACGACTATATATTGGATGGACTCCCTTCTAATGGATTTAAAAGATTTATTTAGACTATTATACTAATATATTCAACTTTGGTTACTTCTTGGTGAGCCAATTTTGTCTAAAGTTTCTCCAAATTCTCATAGGTACCAAAAACAGGACGATTTTCTTCTTAAAGATTGAAACTTTAAGTAAGACTATATATTGGATGGACTCCCTTATAAAGGATTTAAAAGCTTGAATTAGACTATTATAGTAATATATTCAACTTTGGTTACTTCTTGGTGAGCCAATTTTGCCTAAAGTTTCTCCAAATTCCCATAGGTACCAAAAACAGGACGATTTTCTTCTTAAAGATTGAAACTTTAAGTACGACTATATATTGGATGGACTCCCTTCTAAAGGATTTAAAAGCTTTAATTAGACAATTATAGTAATATATTCAACTTTGGTTACTTCTTGGTAAGCAAATTTACATAAAGTTTCTCCAAATTCCCATAGGTACCAAAATAGGACTATTTTCTTCCCAAAGTTTGAAAAGTTTAGTTATGACTATATGTTGGATGGACTCCATTCTAAAGGATTTAAACGATTTATTTAGACTATTGTACTAATATATTCAACTTTGGTTACTTCTTGGTGAGCCAATTTTGGCTAAAGTTTCTCCAAATTTCCACAGGTACCAAACTAGGGTGATTTTCTTCCCAAAATTTGAAAACTTTAATTACGACTATATATTGGATAGATTCCATTATAAAGGATTTTAAAGTTATATTTAGACTATTATACTAATATATTCAACTTTTGTTACTTCTTGGTGAGCCAACTTTGTCTAAAGTTTCTCATAGGTACCGAAAACAGAACGATTTTCTTCTTAAATATTGAAACTTTAAGTACGACTATATATTGGATGGACTCCCTTCTAATGGATTTAAATGATTTATTTAGACTATTTTACTAATATATTCAACTTTGGTTACTTTTTGGTGAGCTAATTTTGTCTAAAGTTTCTCCAAATTCTAATAGGTACCGAAAACAGGACGATTTTCTTCTTAAAGATTGAAACTTTAAGTACGACTATATATTGGATGGACTCCCTTCTAATGGATTTAAAAGATTTATTTAGACTATTATACTAATATATTCAACTTTGGTTACTTCTTGGTGAGCCAATTTTGTCTAAAGTTTCTCCAAATTCTCATAGGTACCAAAAACAGGACGATTTTCTTCTTAAAGATTGAAACTTTAAGTACGACTATATATTGGATGGACGCCCTTATAAAGGATTTAAAAGCTTGAATTAGACTATTATAGTAATATATTCAACTTTGGTTACTTCTTGGTGAGCCAATTTTGCCTAAAGTTTCTCCAAATTCCCATAGGTACCAAAAACAGGACGATTTTCTTCTTAAAGATTGAAACTTTAAGTACGACTATATATTGGATGGACTCCCTTATAAAGGATTTAAAAACATTAATTAGACTATTATAGTAATATATTCAACTTTGGTTACTTCTTGGTGAGCCAATTTTGGCTAAAGTTTCTCCAAATTCCCACAGGTACCAAACTAAGGTGATTTTCTTCCCAAAGTTTGAAAACTTTAATTACGACTATATATTGGATAGATTCCATTATAAAGGATTTTAAAGTTATATTTAGACTATTAAACTAATATATTCAACTTTGGTTAGTTCTTGGTGAGCCAATTTTGCATAAAGTTTCTCCAAATTCCCATAGGTACCAAAATAGGACTATTTTCTTCCCAAAGTTTGAAAACTTTAATTACGACTATATGTTGGATGGACTCCCTTCTAATGGATTGAAAAGATTTATTTAGACTATTATACTAATATATTCAACTTTTGTTACTTCTTGGTGAGCCAACTTTGTCTAAAGTTTCTCATAGGTACCGAAAACAGAACGATTTTCTTCTTAAATATTGAAACTTTAAGTACGACTATATATTGGATGGACTCCCTTCTAATGGATTTAAATGATTTATTTAGACTATTTTACTAATATATTCAACTTTGGTTACTTTTTGGTGAGCTAATTTTGTCTAAAGTTTCTCCAAATTCTCATAGGTACCAAAATAGGACTATTTTCTTCCCAAAGTTTGAAAACTTTAATTACGACTATATGTTGGATGGACTCCCTTCTAATGGATTTAAAAGATTTATTTAGACTATTATACTAATATATTCAACTTTTGTTACTTCTTGGTGAGCCAACTTTGTCTAAAGTTTCTCATAGGTACCGAAAACAGAACGATTTTCTTCTTAAATATTGAAACTTTAAGTACGACTATATATTGGATGGACTCCCTCCTAATGGATTTAAATGATTTATTTAGACTATTTTACTACTATATTCAACTTTGGTTACTTTTTGGTGAGCTAATTTTGTCTAAAGTTTCTCCAAATTCTAATAGGTACCGAAAACAGGACGATTTTGTTCTTAAAGATTGAAACTTTAAGTACGACTATATATTGGATGGACTCCCTTCTAATGGATTTAAAAGATTTATTTAGACTATTATACTAATATATTCAACTTTGGTTACTTCTTGGTGAGCCAATTTTGTCTAAAGTTTCTCCAAATTCTCATAGGTACCAAAAACAGGACGATTTTCTTCTTAAAGATTGAAACTTTAAGTAAGACTATATATTGGATGGACTCCCTTATAAAGGATTTAAAAGCTTGAATTAGACTATTATAGTAATATATTCAACTTTGGTTACTTCTTGGTGAGCCAATTTTGCCTAAAGTTTCTCCAAATTCCCATAGGTACCAAAAACAGGACGATTTTCTTCTTAAAGATTGAAACTTTAAGTACGACTATATATTGGATGGACTCCCTTCTAAAGGATTTAAAAGCTTTAATTAGACAATTATAGTAATATATTCAACTTTGGTTACTTCTTGGTAAGCAAATTTACATAAAGTTTCTCCAAATTCCCATAGGTACCAAAATAGGACTATTTTCTTCCCAAAGTTTGAAAAGTTTAGTTATGACTATATGTTGGATGGACTCCATTCTAAAGGATTTAAACGATTTATTTAGACTATTGTACTAATATATTCAACTTTGGTTACTTCTTGGTGAGCCAATTTTGGCTAAAGTTTCTCCAAATTTCCACAGGTACCAAACTAGGGTGATTTTCTTCCCAAAATTTGAAAACTTTAATTACGACTATATATTGGATAGATTCCATTATAAAGGATTTTAAAGTTATATTTAGACTATTATACTAATATATTCAACTTTTGTTACTTCTTGGTGAGCCAACTTTGTCTAAAGTTTCTCATAGGTACCGAAAACAGAACGATTTTCTTCTTAAATATTGAAACTTTAAGTACGACTATATATTGGATGGACTCCCTTCTAATGGATTTAAATGATTTATTTAGACTATTTTACTAATATATTCAACTTTGGTTACTTTTTGGTGAGCTAATTTTGTCTAAAGTTTCTCCAAATTCTAATAGGTACCGAAAACAGGACGATTTTCTTCTTAAAGATTGAAACTTTAAGTACGACTATATATTGGATGGACTCCCTTCTAATGGATTTAAAAGATTTATTTAGACTATTATACTAATATATTCAACTTTGGTTACTTCTTGGTGAGCCAATTTTGTCTAAAGTTTCTCCAAATTCTCATAGGTACCAAAAACAGGACGATTTTCTTCTTAAAGATTGAATCTTTAAGTACGACTATATATTGGATGGACGCCCTTATAAAGGATTTAAAAGCTTGAATTAGACTATTATAGTAATATATTCAACTTTGGTTACTTCTTGGTGAGCCAATTTTGCCTAAAGTTTCTCCAAATTCCCATAGGTACCAAAAACAGGACGATTTTCTTCTTAAAGATTGAAACTTTAAGTACGACTATATATTGGATGGACTCCCTTATAAAGGATTTAAAAACATTAATTAGACTATTATAGTAATATATTCAACTTTGGTTACTTCTTGGTGAGCCAATTTTGGCTAAAGTTTCTCCAAATTCCCACAGGTACCAAACTAAGGTGATTTTCTTCCCAAAGTTTGAAAACTTTAATTACGACTATATATTGGATAGATTCCATTATAAAGGATTTTAAAGTTATATTTAGACTATTAAACTAATATATTCAACTTTGGTTAGTTCTTGGTGAGCCAATTTTGCATAAAGTTTCTCCAAATTCCCATAGGTACCAAAATAGGACTATTTTCTTCCCAAAGTTTGAAAACTTTAATTACGACTATATGTTGGATGGACTCCCTTCTAATGGATTGAAAAGATTTATTTAGACTATTATACTAATATATTCAACTTTTGTTACTTCTTGGTGAGCCAACTTTGTCTAAAGTTTCTCATAGGTACCGAAAACAGAACGATTTTCTTCTTAAATATTGAAACTTTAAGTACGACTATATATTGGATGGACTCCCTTCTAATGGATTTAAATGATTTATTTAGACTATTTTACTAATATATTCAACTTTGGTTACTTTTTGGTGAGCTAATTTTGTCTAAAGTTTCTCCAAATTCTAATAGGTACCGAAAACAGGACGATTTTCTTCTTAAAGATTGAAACTTTAAGTACGACTATATATTGGATGGACTCCCTTCTAATGGATTTAAAAGATTTATTTAGACTATTATACTAATATATTCAACTTTGGTTACTTCTTGGTGAGCCAATTTTGTCTAAAGTTTCTCCAAATTCTCATAGGTAGCAAAATCAGGATGATTTTCTTCTTAAAGATTGAAACTTTAAGTACGACTATATATTGGATGGACTCCCTTCTAAAGGATTTAAAAGCTTTAATTAGACCATTATAGTAATATATTCAACTTTGGTTACTTCTTGGTGAGCCAATTTACATAAAGTTTCTCCAAATTCCCATAGGTACCAAAATAGGACTATTTTCTTCCCAAAGTTTGAAAAGTTTAGTTATGACTATATGTTGGATGGACTCCATTCTAAAGGATTTAAACGATTTATTTAGACTATTGTACTAATATATTCAACTTTGGTTACTTCTTGGTGAGCCAATTTTGGCTAAAGTTTCTCCAAATTTCCACAGGTACCAAACTAGGGTGATTTTCTTCCCAAAATTTGAAAACTTTAATTACGACTATATATTGGATAGATTCCATTATAAAGGATTTTAAAGTTATATTTAGACTATTATACTAATATATTCAACTTTTGTTACTTCTTGGTGAGCCAACTTTGTCTAAAGTTTCTCATAGGTACCGAAAACAGAACGATTTTCTTCTTAAATATTGAAACTTTAAGTACGACTATATATTGGATGGACTCCCTTCTAATGGATTTAAATGATTTATTTAGACTATTTTACTAATATATTCAACTTTGGTTACTTTTTGGTGAGCTAATTTTGTCTAAAGTTTCTCCAAATTCTAATAGGTACCGAAAACAGGACGATTTTCTTCTTAAAGATTGAAACTTTAAGTACGACTATATATTGGATGGACTCCCTTCTAATGGATTTAAAAGATTTATTTAGACTATTATACTAATATATTCAACTTTGGTTACTTCTTGGTGAGCCAATTTTGTCTAAAGTTTCTCCAAATTCTCATAGGTACCAAAAACAGGACGATTTTCTTCTTAAAGATTGAATCTTTAAGTACGACTATATATTGGATGGACGCCCTTATAAAGGATTTAAAAGCTTGAATTAGACTATTATAGTAATATATTCAACTTTGGTTACTTCTTGGTGAGCCAATTTTGCCTAAAGTTTCTCCAAATTCCCATAGGTACCAAAAACAGGACGATTTTCTTCTTAAAGATTGAAACTTTAAGTACGACTATATATTGGATGGACTCCCTTATAAAGGATTTAAAAACATTAATTAGACTATTATAGTAATATATTCAACTTTGGTTACTTCTTGGTGAGCCAATTTTGGCTAAAGTTTCTCCAAATTCCCACAGGTACCAAACTAAGGTGATTTTCTTCCCAAAGTTTGAAAACTTTAATTACGACTATATATTGGATAGATTCCATTATAAAGGATTTTAAAGTTATATTTAGACTATTAAACTAATATATTCAACTTTGGTTAGTTCTTGGTGAGCCAATTTTGCATAAAGTTTCTCCAAATTCCCATAGGTACCAAAATAGGACTATTTTCTTCCCAAAGTTTGAAAACTTTAATTACGACTATATGTTGGATGGACTCCCTTCTAATGGATTGAAAAGATTTATTTAGACTATTATACTAATATATTCAACTTTTGTTACTTCTTGGTGAGCCAACTTTGTCTAAAGTTTCTCATAGGTACCGAAAACAGAACGATTTTCTTCTTAAATATTGAAACTTTAAGTACGACTATATATTGGATGGACTCCCTTCTAATGGATTTAAATGATTTATTTAGACTATTTTACTAATATATTCAACTTTGGTTACTTTTTGGTGAGCTAATTTTGTCTAAAGTTTCTCCAAATTCTCATAGGTACCGAAAACAGGACGATTTTGTTCTTAAAGATTGAAACTTTAAGTACGACTATATATTGGATGGACTCCCTTCTAATGGATTTAAAAGATTTATTTAGACTATTATACTAATATATTCAACTTTGGTTACTTCTTGGTGAGCCAATTTTGTCTAAAGTTTCTCCAAATTCTCATAGGTACCAAAAACAGGACGATTTTCTTCTTAAAGATTGAAACTTTAAGTAAGACTATATATTGGATGGACTCCCTTATAAAGGATTTAAAAGCTTGAATTAGACTATTATAGTAATATATTCAACTTTGGTTACTTCTTGGTGAGCCAATTTTGCCTAAAGTTTCTCCAAATTCCCATAGGTACCAAAAACAGGACGATTTTCTTCTTAAAGATTGAAACTTTAAGTACGACTATATATTGGATGGACTCCCTTCTAAAGGATTTAAAAGCTTTAATTAGACAATTATAGTAATATATTCAACTTTGGTTACTTCTTGGTAAGCAAATTTACATAAAGTTTCTCCAAATTCCCATAGGTACCAAAATAGGACTATTTTCTTCCCAAAGTTTGAAAAGTTTAGTTATGACTATATGTTGGATGGACTCCATTCTAAAGGATTTAAACGATTTATTTAGACTATTGTACTAATATATTCAACTTTGGTTACTTCTTGGTGAGCCAATTTTGGCTAAAGTTTCTCCAAATTTCCACAGGTACCAAACTAGGGTGATTTTCTTCCCAAAATTTGAAAACTTTAATTACGACTATATATTGGATAGATTCCATTATAAAGGATTTTAAAGTTATATTTAGACTATTATACTAATATATTCAACTTTTGTTACTTCTTGGTGAGCCAACTTTGTCTAAAGTTTCTCATAGGTACCGAAAACAGAACGATTTTCTTCTTAAATATTGAAACTTTAAGTACGACTATATATTGGATGGACTCCCTTCTAATGGATTTAAATGATTTATTTAGACTATTTTACTAATATATTCAACTTTGGTTACTTTTTGGTGAGCTAATTTTGTCTAAAGTTTCTCCAAATTCTAATAGGTACCGAAAACAGGACGATT